>OZ030025.1:44524079-44834079 GCA_964023405.1 Apodemus agrarius | reverse complement strand
CATCAGCGATCGTGGCCAAAGGAATGCTTCCAACGCAATGCGTGCAGAGTACTCAGAAACACAGAGTGGCAGTGTCACCCTACAGCCACTGCCGCAGCTGGCGTGTGAGACAGCAGCCACCTGTGCGTATACTGAGAGGGCGTGAAGCCTTCACCGGAAGTCAGTGGAGACCCCGGGCGATGCTTGAGCGATCTTCCACAAAGATGGCGCCCATCAGGTGGACAGCTCAAACAGGTATGAAGGAGAGAGCCAAATGCCTGCATGCTCACAGCCGAGCCCCAAACCATTTACCATAAGTTAGGAAGATGGCTAGTGTGTCACATCCCACTGTAAATGGCATCAGGTACACGTAAGTGTGCATGTGTACACGTGTGCATATCTCCGTGTTAAATGTGCATTCTTTCACGTGAACTGTTTTTCATTTTATAACGTTCATATTTCATAGCATTCACACCGCCCCTCTCTGGCCCTTAGGTACTAATACTGTCCTGGAAGCTTCAGGAAATCCTACCCGACAACTAGAGATAAGACTCTGCTTCCAGCCCATTCTTTGCATGATTCTATATTTATAGGACATTTTTCTTCCCAAATGTACTATAAATCACAGCGGCCGACACGTTAGCAAAAGCCCAGCGAAGGTTTTCTGTAGAAAACTGCCAACCGTGTGAAACAAGGCAGGCAGAGCTGGCCGGACGCCTCAGGATCCAAAAGCACTTAAGCTTCAGACCTAAATGGAAGGAGAATTTGCTGTCTTTTCTCGCTAAGTGCCCCTCTCAGGACATGAGGAATTGCTGAAGGGAGTAGGCCTTTCTGGGGGTCAGCCATATGCGCTAGCTGCTGTGTAACATTCTGAGGTTGGGATTCTCTGCTGCGAGAGAGTGAACTCTCCAACGTTGGAAGTGAAGGTGCTTGGCTATGGCTTTTACCCAGACTGGACAGAACAGAGGGTAGAGGATACAGACTGTGCAAATAAATAGCGCAGATCTAAGCTGAGGAGATTCTGCAAGCATTCCTAATAGTATGTCAGCTGCTGGGAGACCGCGTCTTCTTCTATATATGACAGGGAAGCTGCGCACACAAGCTTTCAACAGTTTGGTTGCCTGAACAACACTAACAAAATGAAAACACTGGTGGGCATGCCAACATGGAGGGGAGACGTTTCACCCGGTCCCGTAGTTCGACGCTTGGTGACAGAGCTAGACCCAGTCTCCCCAGGCACTCCTACACAGGCCGTCCAATTGCAAGTGCTTAGCTTTAGACACATGCACACATGAGCAAAGCTAAATGGAATTAGCGGGCTATATAGGCATGTGTGTGTGCACACACACAATACACAAGTAAAAATAATAATTCAAGAAGACCTCATGAGTCTGGGAGGAGAGGGCACTGGGGGAATTGGAGAAGGGAGAGCGGATGTTTCCTGCCCGAGGATCTCAAAAAATTATCAGAGAAGAAAACAGCCACCTTCTTTTACAAGGAAGAACTTAAGAACCTTTTTAGTTAGTTAGTTTGTTTGTTTTTCGGGACAGGGTTTCTCTGTGTAGCCCTGGCTGTCCTGGAACTCACTCTGTAGACCAGGCTGGCCTCGAACTCAGAAATCCACCTGCCTCTGCCTCCCAAGTGCTGGGATTGAGGTATGTGCCACCACTGCCCCGCTTAAGACCCTTTTAAAAGCTGCAATATAGAGAGAACATAGAAAGCACAGTCTGTGCTGTGCTTGAAGAGAATGACCGCTTGGAAAGAAGCCTTACACATAACCTAGAGAGAGCACACTGTCACGTCCTCCACACGATTGTCAAAGAAAATGAGCCAGAAAGGAGCAAAGTGACAAACTCAAGTCCCATGGAGGAGGTGGCAGGCAGCGGGGGAAACAGGGTGGGGTGGGGCGGCTGACCCCACAGTGGCTCCCCCCCCACTGTTCCGCCTCCACGCCAGCTCTGCTTTAACTCCCCACTCGTGGTTGTCTTGATCCGGTAGATAGCCCAGCCCGTAGAAACTTCAGAAGGGCCTCTCGAGAAAAACCACAGTGGCTGTCCTGCACTGACACAGTCCTTGACGCAGTGGAACAAATCTGTAAAACTGTTTACCCATAAGGTGTGGGGCACACTAAGAAACTCGCCGGCGTGTCTGACAATGTTATGGATAACTAATGCTCAGTAGTTAAAAGGGAGGGTTGGATTGATCCAGGCCGCTCTGATGGATTGGTGATATCAGGGTCCCCTGAGCCTCGGAATAACAGCTGACTTTGCTTCTCCTCCACCTTCTACAACCCACACTGGATGTGTAGCCAGGGTGAGGGATGAAAATTAGTTATTTTAACCCTCTCAGATGTGACTTCCACAGGAATTTTTGTTAATGCAGCATCACCTGGCCTGTCCTGACTGACAGGCACTGAGCAGGTAAAAGACATTTACTACTGGCACGGCCACATGGTCACAGCATCTGCCTAGTACCACACCTTCAGAGACTGCATAGAGGGCACAGGCAAATGATGGGCTGTTTTGAGATTCTTGGATAGAGAAAGAAAAGGAATACAGCCAAGGACAACTGACAGTAAAGACACAGAGGAGTTAGGGGGCACGCAAATGAACCTATAAGGGAATTTCTGTGGTAAAACTAGTCCTGCTATCTGATCTCTACGTGGGTCTGGCCTATACCACATTGTGCCAGGCCTTCCCCTCCTGTCCAGGATCCTCCCCCTTAGGGCGAGGTTCAAGTCTGGCTTATCCTTCCCAGTCCGGTGTTAGCCACACGCTGCTCTCAAAAGCCCTAATTTCCCAGGCCTCTGCTATGTGCAAAGTAAGCCAGGAAGGGCAGATGCTCTGGAGTTATTCTTCTGGCCTCTCACTTCATGCTATTTGATACGATCTGATGCAGGGGAGTCGGCTTACCTCGGAGCCTTATGAAGACACCACATGTCTTGCTTCCCTTTCAACCCCCCACAGAACTGGTTCCAAGGGACATTTTTACATTGGTTTAAATGCCAGAGAGAAAAGAACATGATACAACTCTCGGAGTTAAGAACAGCTTTTTTTTTTTTTTTTTTTTTAATTAATTTGGGGGCAGGGTAGGAGAACTCACTAACTGGACTTTGTTTAAATACCTTAAAGTAACTAAATGTAACTGCTTTTTACTCAGTCAGAAATAAGCTGTGAATTCCGAGAGCCCTTCGCCCAGTTCTGTTCACATAAAAATAAAAATCGGGGGCTAGAGAGACGGCTCGGCAGTTAGAGCGAGCACAGTGTGCCCTTCTAGAGGACTCTAGCCCGATTCCCAGCACCCTGGGAGGTGCCTCACAATCACCTGTAACTTCAGTTCCAGGGGCTGCAACAGCCTCTTCGAGCCTCCTGATGCCTGCATCAGGGCTGAATGCAGTGCCCAGACAGACACGCAGGCAAAATATACCTACACATAAAAAAAATAAATACATAAATAAAAATAATAATTAAAAGAAAAATCCAGGATGACAACTAGAATTAGCCAAAATCTCGAGGAGAGACTGCAGAAAGCATGTTTTTTTTTGTTTTGTTTTGTTTTGTTTTTTGTTTTTTGACAATTTAAAACGCGTCATGCAAGATGTGGGCCGAAGAGGTGACTCAGCAAACGAAGTGCTTGCAGCCACGCAGCAAGCGTGAAGACTGCAGTTCAAATCCCCAGGACACCAGGAAGTGTGAAGACTGCAGTTCAAATCCCCAGGACACCAGGAAGTGGCAAGTGGGCGTGGCAAGCTCGCTAAACTACACACACTCTCGCCATATTGACAAGTTCTGGACTCGAGCCTGAGTGGCTGCCTCAGTAAACAAGGTGGCGAGTAATCGGGGAAAGACTGCTGGTGTCGACCTTGGCCCTGCACATTTTTGCACACATGCGTGCATACACATGCACATGCATGCACACACGTACACACACATGAACACACATGGACCCACACACATGCAAACATGCTCCCACATGAATATTTTAAGCAGGATTTGTGAGGCCAGGGCTGCAGCACAGGGGCACAGTGACTTTCTGGGATGCTCAGTATCACCAAAACCACATTTGTTTCATAATTTTTTTAAAAAAAATTAATATTTATACACTAGTCATTGAACGATATAGTAGAAACACTCTGGGAGGGTGCCTGAGTCACAGACACACCGTGTAGCCGAAGGCTGGCCTCCAATCCTTCTGCTTTGGCCTCCGGAGTGCTGGGGTTACCGGCACACCCCCAGAAACACTCTAGCACCTCCACGAAGTCACTGAACTGACATCCGAAGCGTCTTTGCCGTGAACTCCCGCTGCTAGCAGCTCCGTTGATGTCCACTAGCGGTCCTTGCATTTGTTCCCAGACCAGTCCATACCAGTTTGACGGGTCTTTGAAATGGCAGCTTTACTGGTCATTAGGCAAGTCCATGAAATGTGTGCATAGAAAAGAACAGATTCTCATCCGTATAAAGATGACGACAGGGCAGGCTAGGAACTTCTTATGGTTTGTGAGATGTCTCCCACGGGGCTCATGTGTTAGAACGCTTAGCTTCCAGATTAAGGTGCTGTTCGGGGAAGTTTGGGGAAGTTTGGGGAACCTTTGGGAGGTGGGGGTCTGGCTGCAGGAAGTGGGTCACTGGGATGTTGCCTTGAGAGTTAAAGCCACCTGCTCCCACCTCAGCCCTCTGCTTCCTGGTTGGTATCATGTACGTGTGTAGCATCTCCGGAAGGCTTCTACTGGCACGGACCTCTGACGTGCCCTCCCCGCAATGACGGAGAGCAACCTAAGTCCTTCCTCAAGTTGCTTCTGGCAGGAACTGTGTCGCACTGACTATTTTTAAAATGCCATATTAGGTATGGGCGAGCGGACTGTGAAAGGCTATTTTAATTCCTACCCTCTCAAAGCATTCTGTGCTTAAACTGCTTCACAGGTGTCGAGCTCATTTGAAGAAACCAACTGCAAAGGGTGGGGAGATGCGGTTTCAATGGGTTTTTGCGAGACAGGCTGCAAAGTAATATTGGCAGGTTAATATACAGGCACATTAGAGGCTAAAGGAGACCTCGCATGTGTGTGCTCTGCGATGTACTGCTTCATCTTTTCTATAACTGACTTAATGACTGCCGTGGGGGATGTAGACACAGGGCTCTGACTCAGCTTGATAACTGGATAGTCGGGGACACTGCACAATCGCCTAGTCAGAGATGGCGCGGTGCTCTTGACCGGCACAGAAAGATGCCGGCCCAGTGTAAGTGTGCAGCTGGAGAAATAGAAACAAAAATCAAAACGTGCACAAGATGGAAGAGCTGGCCTACGCTCTCCTTCATATTTATTTTCACGAGAAGCTGGATTTTCAACCTTCAACAATTTGCTTAGCATTGACTAGTTTTTTAGCACAGAACAAACCGCTGTTTACAAATGAAATAACACAAAAATCAATAGCAAGGAGAGGCCAGTGACTTCTATTCGAACAAGAAAATACAGCTCTTCTTCATGGCGTAGCTTATGGAGGTGGGGGTAAACAGACCTGGCCATCGGTAGGATGCCTGTCACAGGGCCAGGGAGTGGTTAGCTGCGCCTAGCCTGGGAATGGTTCCTACTCTGCAGGCTATCCTCCAGAACAGCATGCTCTACCCCTGTGGAGTGTCACTCAGTTCAGCCCCGCCCACAGGGGCACTCTCACTGAAAGGAACCAGCCCTCTCAACCTTATCTGTCCTGTCCGCATCTTAACCTAACACTGCTTGAGGAGACATGCTTCACAGAAATCCCTGACCAGGTGAAATGTCTGTGTTCTGGAAATCTCCATCATGAGTCATTGCGAACCATTTCCATAGTTCAGGAGGGCCATGACTGCCTTCACCCCCTAATCGCTTCACCTAGCCAGGGATTTCTGTGAAGGGTCACCCCTCGGGGAGGAGAATGTTAGGCTATGATATGGACAGTCAGGGCTGAATGTGTGTGAGTCTCTCTGCACGGGAATGTGTGTAAGTGTGCGAGCGTGGTTGTGCATGTGAGTTGTGTGTAAGAGCATATGTGTGTATGAATGTGTGAGTGTTTGAGTATGTGAGAGTGTGGCTATGCATGTGTTGGGGGTGTGCATATGTGAGTAAGAATGTGTATTCATGTGTGTGTGCATGTGAATGTATGAGTGAACATATGTATGCATGTGTGTGTGAATGTATGAGTGGATGTGTGTGTATGCATGTGTGTGTGTGTGTGTGAATGTATGAGTGGATGTGTGTGTATGCATGTGTGAGCATGTGAATGTATGAGTGGATGTGTGTATATGCATGTGTGAGCATGTGAATGTATGAGTGGATGTGTGTGTATGCATATGTGAGCATGTGAATGTATGAGTGGATGTGTGTGTATGCATGTATGAGTGAACATGTATATGCATGTGAATGTATGAGTGAACATGTGTGTGCATGTGAATGCATATGAGTGAAGATGTATCTGCATGTGTGTACATGTGAATATATATGAGTGAACATGTGTGTGCATGTGAATGTATATGAGAGGACATGTGTATGCATGTGAATGTATGAGTGAACATGTATATGCATGTGAATGTATATGAGAGAACATGTGTATGCATGTGAATGTATAAGTGAACATGCGTGTACATGTGAATATATATGAGTGAACATGTGTGTGCATGTGTGTTTGTATGTGAATGTATGTGTGTGCACATGTATGTGAGCTGTGTGTAAGCTGTGTGTGTATAAATGTATATGTGAATGTGTATAAATTTGTGTGTAATGTTCATATTCAGCAATGCTTCCTACAGCTTCCATCAAACTGTATTTGTCACAAGTTTGTAACTGTAAATGAATGAATAAATAAATAAATAAATAAATAAATAAATAAATGTGGAGAAGCACAGCTGCGGGCTCAGCCCATGTCTTCACTGTCTGTTTACTGGCAGCGCCCTAAGGATCTGAGGAGGACCAAACTCTGGTCCTCCCTGGCAGTCCTCCACTCTGTGGTATCTTCCCCCCCTCCCCTGCCTCTCTTTTTACTTTTTGTTGAAGACTGCAATCTGTTCCTCTTTCTTCACTTCTATTTTTAAGTTGAAAATTTTTGGTTTCAAAATAGCTATAACCTAAAAATTGCTTGAATAAAAGACATAGAAAATTGAATTTCCAAAGTCCCTTACCCAACTCCTTCCTTGTCTGTATGGTTTTGTTATTAAAGCACTAAAAGCAAACCTTAGATGCACTTTCTGGTTTGCTGTGAGGCTAACGACGGCACCAAACACGCGTGTTATTTTACTCTTGGTACCGTGTGTGTTACCTATAAAAATAAAATCTGTACAGAGAATGCGGTATTTTCGTGGTTTTTGTCTCCCCGCACCACCATCACAAGGAAGAATCTGGCACTGCGGGTGCTAAGTAAGTGCCCGCCTTCCCTGGCCACTCGGCTCCTGTAAATAAGAACATTCCTTGTCCAAGAATAAGACCTGGCCGTCAGATTTTCCAAAACAATTCTCTGTTTCCAAGGTACCCAAATAAATCCAGGCCATTTCAGTTTCAAAACTCATGTGGCTGCCTACTCCTCATTGAGGGTCCTCAAAGTGCACATTAGTTAAATAAGCCAGCTTTTTAACTATTTTTGTGCAAAATGAATATTCACCACCCAAAAGAACATTCCCCATCATAATTGCATAATCAGCCCAAATTTGTTTTTAAGCAGTGTAAGGCATACTTGAAATTCTACCTAAAAGAAATAGCTGAGGGCAAACTCTAAAACATATTAGCTGCTCTGGAAAATATCTTAGCTGCTTCACTTGGATACGGAACCCCGAGGTCTGTAGAAATCAACCTATTTTCTGCAATTTTGCATTTCAACAGTAATAACTGGTAATAGAAAGCAGAAATGATTTAAATCTGACCTCAGCCAACCTGACCCCCATTTCACGTACAAGCCGAAATGCAAGCAGGTTCCCTGTTGATGGGAACAGAGTAAGGAATGTGGTGCACACAGCTCACGTAGGTAACCAAAGAGCGAGCCTGTGTAAGGAAGAAGGGCTGACGGGACCCCCTCACAAACCACCGCCAAGGCGGCAAGGAGTCACATGGATGAGAATGAGAACGAGGAGAAAGAGCCAAAGTAAGCAGAAGACGTGGTTGGTCCAGTCCTGCAGTGACTTGGTGTGTCAGGGTGGATTTGTACCCACGGGGGCCTCCCCCTTCTCAGAAGAGAAAGGGAGGGATGGAGGGAGGGAGGACATGAGTGGGAGACTGGGAGGAGGGGGCTTCGATCAGGATGTAAAGTGAATGCATAAATTAATTAATTAATGGCTGGTCTAAGAGGTGTATCGAGCTGTAATGCTGACACCTTTTCTTTCTTTTACAAACCCTGGTGCTCTTTGCTGTCCTTTCTGACAAAATCAGGAGCAGTAATTTCCAGCAAGCTCAAAACAACGGCTGCCCAGAGGTTCTCCTTCATCTGCAAACACAGAACTGGGTGTGCCAAAGCCTGCAAGGCGGTGCTAGGTCTGAAGAGCTGTGGGAACTTCTGAGAGGCCACGCTGGGAGCCACGCAGCCAGGCAGACACATCCCAGGAGCCACAGACAGAGACACATCCCGGGAGCCACACAGCCAGGCAGACACATCCCGGGAGCCACACAGCCAGGCAGACACATCCTGGGAGCCATGCAGACGGGCAGACACATCCTGGGAGCCATGCAGACAGGCAGACACATCCTGGGAGCCACACAGACAGGCAGACACATCCTGGGAGCCACATAGATCAGCCACGCAGACAGGCAGACACATCCTGGGAGCCATGCAGACAGGCAGACACATCCTGGGAGCCACACAGACAGGCAGACACATCCTGGGAGCCACATAGATCAGCCACGCAGACAGGCAGACACATCCCGGGAGCCATGCAGACAGGCAGACACATCCCTGCCACACTTGGCCATTCTGGTCTGTGAGCAGCATCAGGCTGGGGCGCCGAGGACACTCTTGGGTTCGCTTATCTTTATCTGAACAGGGCAGAGGATACAACCTCACACCTGCCACTCGTGGGCGTCTCGGAATCTTTTCAACTCACATACCGCGAGATGTGCCATTTGAAGTGTGCAATCCAGCGGGGTTTGGATGGGCACACGTCGTGTAACGTGGTACCACTGCAACTTCCAGAATCTTCTCAGAAAGAAGCCTTTCCCAGGAGCAGCCCTGGGAAAGGAGCAGCCCTTTCTCTTCCTACCACTACCATATTCTTGGCATTGGCGGACGTTTTTGTAAAATGGTATTTGTGGAATATGAGATGTTTCTGTGAGCATTTTCTTTCACTTAGCACAGTGTTTCCAAGTTCAGCTACACACCAGCACCTCACTCCCTTCCGTTCCTGAGTAAGTCCTGTTGGAGTGCCTAAACCACATTTTACATACTCACTCATCAGCTAAGAGACACTTGAGTGGTTGCTTATTTCTGGATGTTATAAGGTTGCTCTAAACATCCCTGCACAAATTTTGCATAAAAAAAAATATGTTCTATAGGGCTGGGAGATTGCTTGGTGGGTAAAGCCCTTGCAAGCATGGGACCTGGGTTCAAGGCCCCAAGTACTCACGTAAGGCCAGCAACAGTAGCACGCATCTGTGCTCCCAGGGTTCCTATGGAGACATGGGAGGTGGGGACAGGAGAGTTCCTGGCAGTACTGGCAAACAAGGGCCTGTCTCAAACAAGGTGAGAAAGAAGGCTAGACACTGGAGGGTGCCCTCTGGCTTCCACATGCAAGCTCGATCTGGGAGTCTGGCTCTGCAGTAGAGCCCTTGTCTAGCACACGCAAAGGTCCCCGTTCAGGCCCCATCACCACCAAAAAACGAGTTCTGCATGGTGGCCGCTTCATGCATCATTAGGTCAGGCTGGCAGGAAAGGAAAGACAGATAAATTGTGGCAGCTGAGACAGACAGAGAGAGAGAGAGAGAGAGAGAGAGAGAGAGAGAGAGAGAGAGAGAGAGAGAGGAGAGCGCACATGTGTTTGTTAGGGGGTTGAAAGAGCAAGGAGGGGTCTGAGAGACTGAAAACTCAACAGTGGGAGAGAGAAGGTGTTTAGAGACAGCAGCAACTATGGAATAGAAGCCTGAGAAGAAAGACCAGCTGCTAGACCCAACCGCCAGGACAACTTCGAAGACTTGATTTTAGAATGTATCTGGTTTTATTTGGTTTGAACTGAATTGATCCCCTTAGGCCTGTTTGGGTGTCACCCTGGAAGATTAAAGAAGTGGTCGGGGCAGGCCAGAGAAGAGAAACTGAACTAGAAGCAGGAATCAGAGACGTGGACAGAAAATGTAAGCCTTCCCCCCCCCCCAGAGGTTATCAGATATCATACAGAAGGAAAGATACTGGCATCTACTTTGTGACTTGTGCCCTTTGATGGCCCCTCAAAGTTCTGTTTTCACCCCACACTAAAGATTTATGCTTAGATGGTGTTTTAGTCAGGGTTCTCTAGAGTCACAGAACGTACGGATTGCCTCTATATAGTTAGGGAATTTGTTGATGACTTACAGTCTGTAGTCCAACTCCCAACAATAGTCAGCAGCAGCTGTGAACAAGTCCAAGGATCTAGCAGTTGCTCAGTCCCACAAGGCAAGCAGGCAAAGAGTGTCTTCAGCAGAGGGCATGGCCCAGATTAAAGGTGTGTCCACCTCGCCTTTAATCCCAGATGACCTTGAACTCAGAGATCTCCCTGTCTTAATCTTCTGGAATTCATAGCCACTATACTTCAAGATCTCCATGCCAAAATCTAGGTCAGAAACTTGTATGTCCCAACCTCCAGATTAGGACTACAGGTGAGCCTTCCACTTCTGGATTGTAGTTCATTACAGATATAGTCAAGTTGGTCAACCAGGAATAGCCACTACAGATGGCCTGAGGCTACCTCTGTAGCGGAGGTTGGCAAAATTGTTCTTTTAAAAGCCAGGTATAAATACTTCAATAAAGCAGGAGGGGAAACTGAGGATTTAATTAGGTGTTTATTAGAAAAGATAAAAGGACAATCACATTTCTTGTGAAGAATCCAAGAACAATAGCAATTAGAAATAAGTTTTAGTAATGTAGAGCGACTAATGGAAAGACTGGAACTTTTATTTTATTTATTTTGTCTCATCTGCGTTCAGGATCGATGTTTCTAACATTAAAACAACTGCAAAGGTACATTTGTAAGAGTAACTCTGAGTTCCCAGGCCACACAAGGACAGGTGCAGGAGGAATGTGGCCTCTCGCCTCCATCCTGCGGTCGGAAGCAAAGTAAACGGTGGCTGCTTTGTGCCAAGATCTGTGGAATGTCATCGTCTTGGAAATGAGCGACCTCGGAGGGAACACAGCACGGCACTGAACGGATTCGAGTGGTTTCAAACCCAGTGGCTTCATGAGGCATGAAATTGCAAACGTGAGAGAGAGAGAGAGAGAGAGACAGACAGAGACAGAGACAGAGACAGAGACAGAGACAGAGACAGAGAGACAGAGACAGAGACAGAGGCAGAGGCAGAAACAGACAGAGAGAAACATACAGCACACACACAGAGATAAAAAACAGACAGGCAGACAGACAGACAGACAGACAGACAGACAGACAGACAGACAAAGGTGTCATGGAGACAACAAACATATCAAAGACCAGGAGCCGAGAGCGACTCTGAATAAAGCAGAGTGATTCAGTGTGCTCAGAGTGATTCAGTGTGCTTTTCTCCACACGATCGGGTTTTATCAAATATGTCGTGTTTTATTTTTCCAATAAGATGCGGGTGAAATATAATCTCATTGAAATCTCATTCTGATCTGCCTGCCCTTATATTAGTGGAGTGGATCGGCCCTAGCTATGTGTACATTACTTTTTGTCTTTCCGTTCTCTCATACTTTTTGAATATTTCTTGTGATACTGGAATTGTTCTGGCAGAGCCGGGACCTGGCTTGTGCTCTGTTATGCCCTCTCCCACCAGCCGCAAGCCCCAGCCATTCCTTCCAGTGTTAACTGAATTCCTCTCACGAAGCAGCAGCTCCCTTGTGTGCAGGCTTAGGACAATTCCTACCTAGGGTACCGGTCTCTTCCTGCTTCATTCAAAGTCTATGCTGCGTGAAGAAATTATAGCCCCGCAATACCAGGCACAACATTAATATGTACATGCTGCTAGATGTGTTGCATCCAGTACCAGCCAGCTTTGTTTTGCAGAGGAAGAAAACAGGGGCTGGAGAGATGGCTCCGTGGTTAACAGTATTTACTGCCCTTACAGGGAAACAAATTCCTCCTTAGAGTTCCCAGCACCCGTGCTTGGGCAGCTCCTAGTCACCACTGCGTGTAACTCTCCAGCTACCGCGGGGAGGGAGGGTCCCAGCGCCCTGGCCTTGGAGAACACCTGCACTGACACACACATACCCACGGGCAGACATACTTAGAAACTGAACTTCAACCTAGAAAAGAAAAAGACAGACGGGTGGGCAGATGGACAGTCAAGAAGGAAGGAAGGAACTAAAGTTTATAAAATGACATCTCTTGTCTACATTCAACATGTAGGAGAGCAGAATTTTACCACCTGGCCTCTTGCATAAAAATTGGAGCCCTGGCCTAACACATACAAGGCCCCGGGTTTGACTCCTAACACAGAAAAGAACACCAGAGAATCCAGAAATCTGTCTCAGAAGCAAGCTGCTTATGTCAGAGTGTTTGCATGACATTTCAATGAATGTCGCCAGTGTCCCAGGATCTCGTGCGTTAATGTCCTTCCAAACTCTCCTCTCAAAACAATCAGCAGAAAAAAGTCACTTCCTGCCCTCTAATGGCTCTGAGTTCTGAGTGGCCATGCAATTGACTAAGCAGGGCTTTGAAGCAATCCCTTGTTCCACACCCAAAGTAGATAAGAAATAAACTAAATTGCTGGCTGTCATGTTGTATCATGTGTGTATACACCTCAAGCATTGCCTCTAATCTGTAACTATGTTCCAGACGTATATTTGAGTTCTTTCAGTTAACTCCAAGTAAAAATGAGAAAATGATCCCTGTGGACATGGTTTTAGACATGGTTTTTGACTCCTCTTACTGGAAGTCTTCCACTTACATCCATGGCTTTTTATTTTACAGATTCAGTGTCCATGTATCTTGTCTCTGTGTGTGCTTCTGCATGTGTGTCTGTGTGTCTGTGTGCGTTTCTGTGAATGTGTGTGTATGTGCCTCTGTTTCTCTCTGTGTGTGACTGTGTGTGTGTCTATGTGAATGCTTCTGTGTGGGTCAGTGAATGTGTGTGTCTGTGTATGTATGCTTCAAAATATGGGTGTATTTGTGTGTGATTATGTGTGTATCTGTATGTGTGTTTGTGAGAGAGAGTGTGTCTGTGTGATGATTTGTGTGTGTCTGCATCTTTGCATCTTTATGTGTGTGTGAATGTGTGTGCTTGTGTGTGGCTCTGTGTCTCTGTGTTTGTGTGTGTGCTTCTGTGTGTGTCTGTGTGTGTGCTTTGGAGTGTGTGTGTATCTGTGTGTGTGACTATGTGTATGTCTTGTCTGTGTGTGTATGTGTGTGTCTGTTTCTGTCTTTGTGTTCTTGCGTGTCTGTGTATCTGTGTGTGTGTGTGAGTGTGTGAGTGTGAGTGTGTGCGTGATCATGAGCACATGCATGCTGATATTCTTAGAGGCCAGAAGGACTCAGATTCCCCCTAGAGCTGGAGTTACAGGCAGCTCTGAGCTGCCTAACATGGGTGCTGGAACCCGACTCCAGTCCTCTAGAGAAGAGGCTGAGCCCTCTTCCCAGCCCTTTACATTCATGATTTTATTTAATAATTTGTTTCCTCCATCTGCCGTTGGCAGAGTTTAGCATACACAAAGTCAACAAGAACCGCTGTATCTAACAGACTCCAGGATTAGCTCCTGCAATGTTTAAGCTATACATTAAGTCTGTTTTTTATCACACAGGTCTACGGGATGTAGACTGTGTCTTAGTTAGTGAACAGACACCATGACCATGGCAAACATTTAATTGAGGCCAGGTTACAGTTCAGAGGGTTAGTCCCTTATTGTTATGACAGCATGCAGGCAGACATTGGGCTGAAGAGGTAGCTGAGAGTTCTACATCCGGATCTGCAGGCAGCAGGAAGAGAGCTAGACTGGGCCTGGCTTGAGCATCTGAGACCACAGCAGTGACGCACTCCCTCTAACAAGACCTCACCTCCTAATAGTGCCATCCCCTGTGGTCCGCCCTTCCCATGTGAGCCATTTTCATTCAAATCACCACATTCTGGTCCCTGGCCCCCATCTACCATCAAAAGTCTCCATAGTTTGTCACTGTATCAGCACTATTTAAAGCAAAGTCTCTTCTGAGACTCATGCAGTCTCTTAACTGTAATCCTCCGTAAAATCAAAATGAAAAAGCAGATCACATACTTCCAACATACAGTGGCACATGACCATTCCAAGTAGGAGGAGAGGGAGCACAGTGAGGAAATACTGGACCAAAGCAGACAGGAAGCCAGCTGGGCAAACTCTGGACTCTACATCTCCATGTCTGATGTCAAAAAACGATCTTCAGATCTCCTTTGGATTTGTTGGCTCCAACACTCCTCCCCCCCTCTCTCCTCCTCCTCCTCCTCCTCCTCCTCCTCCTCCTCCTCCTCCCCCTCCTTCTTCTTCTTCCTCCTCTTCCTCTTCCTCTTCCTCTTCCTCTTCCTCTTCCTCTTCCTCTTCCTCTTCCTCTTCCTCTTCTTCTTCTTCTTCTTCTCTCTCTCTCTCTCTCTCTCTCTCTCTCTCTCTCTCTCTCTCTCTCTCTCCCTCTCTCGGGCTGGTTCACACTCCATGCTAGCAGCTTTCCTTAGCAGGCATCCCACAACTCTGACATCTCCAACCCTAGGGTCCTCCAAAGCAATCCAGGCTTCTACTTCACAGTATCATGCAATGGCCGCTCCAAGTCTCCACGGGAGGGACACCCTTGACATATGCCTGCCTGACATATGCCTGCCCTCAGAAGAGAGGTAGCTGCCGCCGAGCTCTGCTGCTTGCTGGGGATGGAACACGGTCCCCTTGTTTGGATATATTTTCAACCAGCTTTGTTTTTGATGGTTTCCTTCACTGCCTATGTTTGACTGTCCTGTTACCGGCTCTGAAGACCTGGCCAGCCTTGAACTTAGAGATCCGTCAACCTCGACTTCTGAGAGCTGTGTGCCCAGCCCTAGGCTCTTCTTTAATTCCTTTTCACCAGTTGAAAGCTCAGCTTGGTGGGGTCTTGTCCTGAGATGACCACTCCCTCTAGTCCTTTTACCACTAGGATTTTCTTTAATCTGTTTATCTCCTTGAATGTAGGATTTGCTTCTACTTCCCTGTGCCCCCTTTCTCCTCTAACGGTGTATTTTGTATTTTTCCTTGCTCAGCTTGCTCCTTGTCATTATAGATCTGCATAAGTGTGAACACTAATAACCACAGGACAGAGTCCATTCTAGGTTGTTTTGAAATTTCCTCTGCCAACACAATCAATCCCAAATTCAATTTCTCAATTTAGTCTCAGGCAGACTTTTTTGGACAAGGGCTGAAAGAAGCCATGTTATTCACCAAACTATCCCAAGAACAACAGTCCCTAGGACACTAAAATTACTCTCTCCTGAAACCTCATGAGCCAGGCCCCCATACAAATCACCTTCGGCACCACTGTCTTCCATGCTTCTGTTGATGTGATGCATTAGACCCACTAAAAGCATTCAACCGCTTTTTAAATCAAAAGTCCCAAGACCAGATTCCTACAAACAAAAAGCATGGTCAGGCCTACCACAACAATACCCCAGTCCCCAGTATCAACTTCCTAGAGTTTCTGTTGACTGTGAAGAGTCACCATGACCAAGGTAATCTTATAAAGGACAGCATTTAATTGGGGGCTGACTTACAGTTTCAGAGGTTTAGAAAATTATCATCATGGCAGGAAGTATGGCAGCAGGCAGGCAGACATGGTGTTGGAAAAGAAGAGAGAGGGAGAGAGAGAGAGAGAGAGAGAGAGAGAGAGAGAGAGAGAGAGATTGGGCCTGTCTTGAACATCTGAGACATCAATGCCCACCACAGTGGCACACTTCCTCCAACAAGACCGCACCTCCTAATAGTACCACTCCCTATGGGCCTATAGGGGCCATTTTCATTCAAAACATCACAGATGGCTACTTCATCTCATATCTCAGCCCCTGAAGACAAACAACCATGCCTTCTTCAATACTGTCAAACATGCTGATCTGCAAGGAGCTCCAAACATAGACATAAAACATGACGTAGGCAATGTCTACAAAGACATCCATGATTGAGAGGTTACATGCTGTGATTCCACTGTCCTGCCCACCAAACAGCCCAACTGTCTTCTGGCACTTGGTGGGAGGGCACCGCTGGCCTTGGGTATCTCTGAACATTGTGTTCTGTGTGTGTGTGTGTGTGTGTGTGTGTGTGTGAGAGAGAGAGAGAGAGAGAGAGAGAGAGAGAGAGAGAGAGAGAGAGAGAGAGAGATCACTTCTAGGCTTTCTTTTTTTCAATTCTTAATTATGTGTGTATATATACCTCCGTATAAGTTCATGTGTGCCATGCCCATGCAGGAGTCCAGAGAAGCCAGAGGCAGTATCAGATCCCCCAGAACTGAAGTCACTAGTAATTGTGAACCACCTTGTGGGTGCTGAGAATTGAATGCAGATACTCTGAAAGAACATTTAGGTTATTAACTGCCGAACCATCTTTCTAGTCCCCAGGCTGGGGCCAGGCAAGGCCTACTAGAGCACTCATCCTATGCTCAGGTAAATAAAGAGACTCAAGTCCAGGGAGAGAACAATCACAGCACAGAATAGCATGGTGCACACCCATCCTACCACAGTGTGAGGCCTGCCCCTGCTGGTCTCTTATTTGTGACACCCTCAAGCACACATTCCTTCCTTCCTGATACCCCAGGCAAACGACACTGTGAAACATGGCTCAATGTCTTTAGAGATGACTTAGCAGATCTGTATAATTTAGTGTCTGAAACTAAATATTATCATCTTGTCAGGGAGAGACTCCTCAGCCCATAGTTCATCCAGCACGCGCGCGATCATTATGCTCCAAAACCTGAATTAAACAGACCCAGGCAAAACTGAAAAGCAAAGTTATAGCCGCAATCCTCCAAAGTACCAGCTCTAATTTACTGTTCTGTCAAGGTTCTTCGTTGTAAACAACAGAAACGGCTCTGGCTAGTTAAGCAGAAAGGGAATTGATTAAAGATTTATTGGCTTACAGATGCCACCTTCAGACACACTAGTATAGACTGCACTGTCTCACCACTGGATACAGACACCATGGACCTCTTGCTTACCCATCGAGAGACCCCTGGCTTAGCTATGCTGTGGTCCTCCTGCCATCTGCTTCTTTACATCTGTAAAGCATAATCCAATTTCCCTCGCAGGTGTGTCTGAGGGATGATGCCCAGGTCCCTTGAAGGAACATCAGGGGCAAGGAAAAATGTTTTCTTAGACACACAGGAAGGGGAGGAAAGGGTACAGGCAGCACTAACAGTCGATATCCACTACACTGTGACACGGGGTCATCCAGATAGCTGAAGTATTCCGGTTCAGTTTAACCCCTGCTTGATTTTCTGGAACCTTCTCTGCTTCTGTATTTCTTCTTTGTCCCGTTAGACTGTTCCAACCATTCTCTGGTTTTACAAGTTTCAACTAGGTCGGTCACTCACAACCCAAGTTCTCAGTGATACAGAATTAACTTATACTGAGTAATTGTAAACTAGCCTGTTAGAAAGGAGGTTGCAAAGATACAGGCATACTAAGCGATAACTTGCATGGTTTCTGGAAAGGAACTACACTAACAACAACAAAAAAATCAAATACTTTAAGACTCTAATTTGGGTTTGAGAACCTGAACTGAGATGACGAGCTAACTATTGGTATTACATTTTCTATAAATCCTTCCAAAGAAGGTTTTGGGAAAAAAAAAATGGAATAAAGAAGAAATGAAGGAATGGAGAAAAGAAAAGATGGAGGTACATTCAGATGAATGGAAACCCACAGGGACTCTGTGTATACACACCCACCAAGTGACTTCTTGCAAAATACAGCCTCAGTATAGGATTTGTGATGGTTTGTATAGACTTGGCTAGGGAGTAGCACTATTTTGGAGGTGTAGGTGTTGGAGGTGTATTTGTTGGAGTAGGTGTGTCACTGTGTGAATGTGCCTTAATATCCTAGTACTAGCCGCCCGG
Organism: Apodemus agrarius; assembly: GCA_964023405.1. Classification (NCBI taxonomy): domain Eukaryota; kingdom Metazoa; phylum Chordata; class Mammalia; order Rodentia; family Muridae; genus Apodemus; species Apodemus agrarius. The sequence continues at coordinate 44,815,908 of OZ030025.1, read as the reverse complement.
AAGTCAATATTCCACTAGTAGCCTTCAGATTAAGATGTAGAACTCTCAGCTCCTCCTGTACCATACTTGCCTGGATGTTGCCATGTTCCTGCTTTGGTAATAGGAACTGAATCTCTGAACCTGTAAGCTAGCCCCAATTAAATCTTGTCCTCTGTAAGATCTGCCTTGGTCATGGCATCTGACCACAGCAATCAAATTCTAAGACAAAGGTTGGTACCAGGAGTAGGGTATTGCTTTGATAGGCCTGATCATGCTTTTGTTAGGAAGAATGTGAATTTTGGGACTTTGGATTTAAAAAGTGGTAGAATGCTTTAAATGGGGCTTAATGGGCCATCCTAGTAGGAATATGGAAGTCTTTGATGCTGAGAGTAATTTGAATAGTTCAGACCTGGCCCAAGAGGTATCAGAGGAGAAGAACTTCAGTATGTGGCATAGAGACTCTTTTGTTGCTGAAGAATGTAGCTGCTTTTTGCCATTGTCTGAAGAGTTTACCTGAGGCTAAGGTGAAGAGATTTATATTAATTGCATTGACAAAGGAAGTCTCAAAAAAGCCCAGTAGAGACTTTGTTCTCTGGTTAAGTCTCATGAAGATCATTTTGAACAAACATAACAAGCTGAGAAAGGAAAAAGACAGAATATATAGTTTTAGTATTAAAGGGACACCAGGAAGTAAAATGGAGCTGAATCCTGTGTTCACAGATATTAAACTGAGTTAAGGGAATAGCAACCTTGGGGCAAGATCCCACCCAGCTAAGTTTAGGTCCAAGCATGGTAGTACAAGCCATTAATCCTAGGAGGCAAGGACAAGTAGATCTCTGAGTTCAAGGCAAGATTAGAACAGAGTAAGAAAAACTTAAATCCAGGCTTGGTGGCCCACATCTTTCATCTTAGTGCTTGGGAGACAGGCATGCAGATCGCTGAGTTCAAAGTCAGTCTATGGAACAAGTTCCAGGACAGCCAAGCTTAGACGGTGAAGGAGTTGGAAAACAGAAAGCTGGTGATAATGTAATAGAACAAGGGAGCATGTTCCAGCCTCAGCAAGCAGCAGAACTCAGCAGATTTGGACACGTGGTTCTGGCTTTAGAATCCAGAATAGAAGGGACTACTGGGACAATTGATGCTGGTTAGCTGGAGCTATGAACTTAGTGGTGATTGGGAAGAGACCAGTATCACTAAGGTGAAATCTTCGGAGAAGTGTTTTCTGAGAGCACAAAGAAGCTGTGTTCCAGAAATAGCCACGGTTGTACCTCCTGTAGCAGCTGTACTTGGTAACGTGTAAAAGTCACCCAGGTGGTACTGGGTTTTGAAGGTATGAAGGGGTCGTGAAGAGCAGCTGAGGCTTGGCACTGTGAGAGGTCATTGAAGGCCATTGGTGAAAGTGTAGCCTAAATTGCAGTTGATGGCCCAAGACTTAAGGGGTCATGCAAAGGATTTGAGGCTTGGAACTATGAAGAGAGCCTATGAGAGGCTCTTTGTGAAGCCTAGTTGCAGCAGAAGAACCCAGTGTATTGGAGATGCAGTACTATGGGATGATCACTAAGAACAGCAGCAGCAGTGAAGTGGATCAGCCTGAGCTTAGAGTACTACAGAGGGCAGAGCTAGAGATGTGACCCAAACCCTTTGGAGGAGCCCAGAAGATCATGTCTGGATCCCAGACATTGAAACAAAAAGCTCTAACATTGAAGTTGACTTGGAGACGCCAAGATGTTTGAGATGCCAGAGCTGTGGGCTATCTGCTGAGGAAAGCTGCTAACAGGGAGTGGAACCAGCCCAGGAGAAAGAAGTTTGTTACAGTTTACAGGATGAAAAAAGAGTGGGAGATCTGAAGTCTACTTTGACATCAGCCATGGAGATGCAAAGTTTGGAGTTTGCCAGCTGGTTTCCTGTTTTGCTTTGGGGATTACGGTTAAGTAATTGGATGAATCTCAGAAGAGACCTTGAACTGTGGACTTTTAACATTGTCGAGACTGCTATATATGGGGATGTTGGAAGTTGGATTAAATGTACTTTTTAAATTATGTTATGGCTAGATATGGCCCCCATAGACTCATATGTTTGAATAAGCCTATGGGGCGGGGGCAGGGAGTGGAATGTGATGGTTTGCATATGCTCAGTCCAGGGAGTGGCACTATTAGAAGGTGTGACCCTGTTGGAGTAGATGTGGTCATGTTGGGGTAGGTGTGCCACTGTGGGAGTAGGCTTTAATACCCTAGTACTAGCTGCCTGGAAGTCAGTATTCTGCTAGCAGCCTTCAGATGAAGATGTAGAACTCTCAGCTCCTCCTCCACCATGCCTGCCTGGATGTTGCCATGTTCCTGCCTTGATAACAAGGGACTGAACCTCTGAACCTGTAAGCCAGCCCCAATTATATGTTATCCTTATAAGAGTTGCCTTGGTCATGGCATCTGTTCACAGCAGTAAAACCCTAAATAAGAAAGGATTTTAATATAGACAGAGCTGGGAGATGGCCCATATCCACCACACTTATATAAAAACCTGAGTATCACATACCTATAAATCTGGCATAGAAAGCCAGAGACAGGAGGATCCCAGGAGTTTGATGGCCAGCCCAGTCCAGCCAATAGGTGAACACCAGGTTTAATGAGAAACACTGTCTCAAAATTGAGGTTAGAGAACAGGGCTAGAGAGATGGCTTAGTGGTTAAGAGCACTTGCTGCTCTTCTAGAAGACTCCAGTTCAACTCCTGGCGCCCACTACCCAGCAGCTCACGCCTGCCTGTAACTTCAGCTCCAGGGGATCCAGTGTATTTGTCTGTTTCCTCTGGTACCAGGCAAAACACTCATACACAGGAAGTAAAAATAAATAATTTTTTTTTAAAAAAAGGCAAAGTAGTAAAGCAGGAGATCTAATCTCAGCTTCTGGTCTCCACATGGGTACTAACAATGCCTACACCCCCAAAGAATGCCATTAAAGGGCAAATAACTGTGAAAGAAGGTAGCCACATACATTACTATATAAACTCTCCTATAGAAGACAGGGTCTGGAACCAGGAAAAGCAAAGCAAAACAAAAGTAATAATCTATTTCTAGGTCCCAGGTCCACAATTTCCAAAATGGGTCAACTAAAATAATATAAAATATGAGAATATAAAAGTCTAAGAGAAAACAACAAAATTAATTCCAAGTAGTTAGGGAGCAGAAAGGACTTAGCTGTTTAGTGACAGTTTCCCTTACTCTAAGAATGGCTTTCAGGACAGGAGGTGACCCTGTGCTGTGTTTGAAGACAGTGGTCAGAGCTGGCCAATTCAAAGTGGACATCAGAGAGCTAGTCCTAAGGTAGAGCAAGGAGAACTACCTCCTGGCGGCCCTTCAGAAGTGAGGACAGTAGATTCTGAAAATGGAGTTTTCCGAACAGCCCCCCTCCTCCAAAAGGAAGCAATTGAACGCTTCCTCCAGCTCTGTGAGAAATTGCCAGCTTTTCTCAGCAGACTTCTCTAATTCTTCTCTTTGTTTTATTTAAGTCAGGCAAGAGTGCAATTTTCTTATTTAAAAATCAAGAACTGGGGCTGGAGGGAGATGGTTCAGCAGTTAAGAGCACTGACTGTTCTTCCAGAAGTCCTGAGTTCAATTCCCAGCAAACACATGGTGGCTCACAACCATCTGTAATGTGGTCTGATGCCCCCTTCTGGTATGTCTGAAGACAGCTACAGTATACTCACATACATTAAATAAATAGATAAATAAATAAATAAATAATAAATATTAAAACAAAACTGGGTGTTTTATAGTTGTTATTGTTTTTGTTGCAAAACCCCTAAGAGTGCTACCCTGAGTAAATAGATTTCCTTACAAGCATCTTTCCCAATATCCACTTCTGGCCCCCAGGTAATTCACCTGTATCTGTTACTTTCTCACTCCTGGAACAAAATACCAAGAGGCAAGTTAAGGCAAAATTCCTCTCCAGCTGACTGATTCAGTCTGGCTTCTCTCAACTTCTCAGTGGATTGCTCCAGCTTGGCCTCAAACTAGCTCCGGTAATTTGTTCTAATCCGCTGGCTTCTTCTCATTCTCTGGCTTCAACTGCCTCTCCTGACCTGCACTGAACTGCACTGACCTCAAGAATGAACTCAACTTCACTGCATTGACGTCCAACTGACTCCCTCTCTCCCTGAATTTCTCTTAAATAGCCCCTTTCCCCTCTGTGCTAGTTTCATGAGAGTTGGGCAAATCCTGTCTCTGACTCATCCAGTCAAATCTTTCTCTGATTTGTCACTTTGCTTCTCAACCAGACACCACTTTCAAACACGGCTGCTTCTTTCTACAAACTAATTTTACCATAAAGGTGTGTACTAAAGGTGTGTCTGTACTCTGGTCAGAGGGATTACAGGTGTGTGACATGTCTGCATTCCAGCTGGACCACACAGACTCAGGTCCCTCCATGTGATCCCCTGGCAGAAAAGCAATGCTACTGGACCAAAACTCCTGTACAGGGCTTGGTGCTGGGTCCCACTGCATATCCTGTCTAAAGACACCCACATTACAGTAAAGGCGGGGCTCCGAAGCAGAACACACTATCACGTATGTGCTCTGAGTTCAATTCCCAGTACTAGGACAAAAATGCTGTGTGATTCAAATTCATTGGCTATATTTACCTTCGGGTTAACTAACAGGCTAGCTTGCTATTAGTTTAAATTACACATGCTCCTGGATTGTAAGGCTTCTAAAACCCCATTTTCTTTCAATCATTTGATTGGGATAAAAATTCTTGTTGGAGGGCAAATTTTGCCACCCTTCTTTATCAGAAACCTCCACAGGACACTAATGGGTCCACTGTGACATATCCAGAGGACCCAGGTGCTGTTTGAAAAGGCGCTTATCACTGCTGGCAGATTGCTGTGCTCAGACTTGTCTCAGGGTAAATGAAGCAGGCTCCTGTTCCTTCCCGTGGATGAGGGAACAAAGAGCCCAAGTTCTCAGCGGCAGAGGGCCTGCAAAGGTATCGCTGTACAGATGGAAAAACACAAGGGCCCTCCATCCTTGCCAATCTCCAGTCTAACTAGGAGGCCTCGATTCTCTCCACAGACTGAAAAAGGAAATCCAATTCTATTCAAGAAAACTGGCAGGTCATTTTTCTCTTTAGAGAAAATGGACTGCGCACGAACTATACACAAAAAACCCCAAATCCCTACCTCTGGTTGTTGAAAAACAATAGGGCCTCCATTAGCAGCCTTCTGCCCACAGAACACGCTCCAAGAAATTAACTGTAGGGTTTGGGTAGAAGCAGAGCCTTGGTCCCCACTGAAGGCACATCAAAATTGTAATAAAAACCCACTTTTTGAAATGAAACTAAGCAACTGCTATTTCACACCCACGGACTGCTGGAGCTCGCTCAATTACTCTCCCCTGACTTTGTTTCAGATGGTAATGTTCTGCTTTCTGTGGGAAGTGGGAGAGGGCTGACTCATGCTGCGCCCCGCACGTCGGAAGTATGGGTACACATGCATAACCGGAGGGGCTGGACATGACTGCTGAGTTCCAAGATTGTCACAACCAGAAGAGGCAGTGCGTATGCACCATCTGTCACCTGTTCTCATCTCCCAGTGCTCACAGATCAGAACTCTGGATGTGCAAGAGGACTTCTTATTTAGAGTGAGTTCTATAGAGCTTGGTAAAGGAGGAGGAGGAGGAGGAAGAGGAGGAGGAGGAGGAGGAGGAAGAGGAGGAGGAGGAAGCAAATCATAGGACTGTCTTCTCTCTGGGCCACAGCGGACCCAACCTTCCCTCAAGGAGTCTGAAAACAAGAAGGGCTCTTAAGGCAATTGGGTAGACCTGGAGGGGACACATACCATTTCCCCATCTTCTCCATGACAACTATAGACTTAGAAAACTAAGAGAAGGACAAGAGGGCAGGCCACATTTGCCATTTGGTTTTCCAGAAGAGGAGACAGTTTCCCCTACACGTATACACATACACACATATGCACATGCACACATGCACACATGCACACATAAATATGCATGCATGCACACACACACAAACACATGCACACACACACACTCAGGTGCACTCACACATCCATACATGCACATGCATGTATGCAGGCACACACACAAACACACACACATGCACACACATGCACACACATGCATGTATGCAGGTATACCCACATGCACATAGGAACACACATGCATGCACCTGCATGTATGTAGGCACACGTAAATACACACAATGCACATACCTGCATGTATGCACACACACACACACACACACACACATGCACATCTATGCATTCACATACTCAGACACTCATGCAAGCACACTGTTCCAAAGAATCTGTAACATACCAGACAAGTCAGCAGCACATTGCTGGGTTCTGTAGCTCAGTGACTCACAAGTCACTTTTCTTGCCAGGATATTAAATGTCAAGTGACATAGCTCTGAAAAGACATTTCTCCTGGCAGCCCAGTCCTCAGTTAAGTATCTCCAGAACAAGTAAGGCCTGGAGGTTAAAAAGCTGCTTCCTTGTAGGTGGGCCGCTGACCTGTGAGGGGTGCCACATGCCCTCCAAGAGTGCATAAGGAACCCATGTCACAGGACCACACCTAACCTTCTGTAAATACGCCTCCCCCACAGAAGAACTTCACCCACAGCAACCACAAATGCCGAGTTAAGAAAGAAAACAACAGCAAACCCCAGACACATGTAGGAAACAGAAAGGAAAGACAGACGTCAGGGAGGTTTCAACCCGTACGTACGTACGTACGTATGTACGTACGTACTCTGAGAAGTTTATGGACTAAGAGCACTGAGGAGATGCTGAGTCTAATGTGCAGAAATGGATAGGTTCCAAGATCGTCACAGTCAAAAGAGGCAGTGCCTCCCACCCTCTGTCATCCGTCCCCACTTCCCAGTGCTCGAAGATTAGAACTCTTTATACGAGGGACTTCATATTTAGAGCTAGTTCTATATAGCCTGGCAAAGGGAGATGCAGGAAGAGAGAGCGAATTACAGGAGAAACTATCCTGTGTGTGTGTGTGTGTGTGTGTGTGTGTGTGTGTTTGTATCTGCCAGTGTGCATGTCTGTGTGTGTCAGTCTCTCTCTGTGAGTGTGTCTATTGTCTTTTTCTCTCTCTTTGTGTGTCTCCAGATTGTTTCCTTTAAGAACAGCATATAAGGGGGTAATATAATTGCTGAATGTTTGTCCCTCTCACTCCTGTAGCGAAAGTTTGGTGGCAGGAAGCACTCTGCAACCCAGGCAAAACTCTCATCATCCAGAAAGCTGCTCACAGAATGGAAAGTGATCTTCTTTACAGATGTGGAAGCTGCCCAGGGCAAAGGAATGGGGAATCTTGTGAAACTGTTGATTGGTATTCTCGAACAATTAAAATAAAATAATAAAGTAAAAATAAATGAAAGTTCAACGGGTGACTTCCAAATTCTATTTATTTTTATTAACGGTGCCTCACCTCGAATTATACCTTGCCTTGTAAGGCTCAAAAGGACCAAGGTTTATCCCAGGATGTAAGATGGTGGACTCCATTCCCAGAAGTCAGAAAACAGATTAAATAACTGGCCTTTCCAGTTTTGAAGAATATTTTAACTCAGCTGTAAAAGACTGGCAAAGTGAAGCAAATCCAAAATTCTGTCTAGGAACTTGGAGAGATGAGATATATATTCTCATAATAAGTATGAGAATACTTCCTATACAGTAAGTAAATTCTATAAATTTATAATTGTTATTTTATATATTTATATATAAAATTTATGGTTTATATATAAAATATATTTGTAAATCTATAATTTATTATAAATTTATAATTTTAAAAATCTCATATAAAATAAGTAAATAACCATGGAGAAGATAATCTAAGGAAAATGTTCCCATGAGAGGCTAATAACAATATATATATATATTTTTTGCAATAGTGATAGGCCTTACTTTTTACATAGTTTAGCCAAAGACTTTTAGAATCACCGATGAGAAACTCAAGAAGTAGAAGCCTCCATCTTTTACATGTTTAGTGTCTCCGGAGTTTACCACAGTCACCGTGGGAAAGGAAATCCCTCCTGGTGGAGAATACTTTGTTCAGACAAAACATTCCGTCTGAGATGGATTCTCAGGTCTCCGCCTGAACACACCAACTCACACTGACAGAAGGCGTTGCTGTCCACTGCCATCACAGATTGCAGAGAGATCGGCATGGAAAGAGGGGTAGCTTCTCCGTGAACCTTGACCTGAATGTTTGAAGGAGGAATGGGCAGAAGGTCGATAAGATGCAGGATGGAGCCCTTAGGGCAGGACCAGAGGTTGCAAAGGGATGTAAATACTCTGTAACGGTTTACACTTGAGGAACAGCTAAGGCTGGGGACAACTTAGAGAAAAATAAAAGTTGTTACATTGTGTTTGTAACATGCTAGACACCAGGCTAACATTTCCCTTTTCCTTTTCTTTTTAATTTAATTGTAATGACTGAACCCCAGTACTCAGACTCCCGTCTTGTAAGCCACCCCCACCCCTAGTCGACCTCACACCATCTCATAGTTGTAGTTTCACTTGCAAACAATGGCCCCAGATTGCTACTTCAGCCTGGACACTGCCTCTAAGCCCCAGACCAACATGTCTGAGTGTCTATTTGGCATTTCCAACTGAATCACTAAAAGCTATTTGAAAGTTATCTGGAGTCAGCACCTTCTTTCTGTAATCTACACAAGAGATAAACAAAGATGGCTGCTTCTCCGCGTAACTTTCAAAAATTCCCAGTGTCTGCTACTTCTTGCCACCTCCATATCTACCACCTGCCTGCCATTTTCAGACTGATCTCTGTGCCAGCGTCCTGCAGGTGAGCTCCCCACAAACACCCCCCAGTGATCCTCTCGGTCTATGCATTCCAAACCTCAACACTGTGAGGCAGGCTCTAGTGACCAGTAACGTGGAAGACAAAACCTTAGGTCTCCTTGAACAGGCGACAGCAGAAGCAAAAGGTGTGGGGAATCACTCTGAAAGGAAAGATTATCAAAGACACAATGTTCAAGGGTGTCCACTGAGGGACAAAGACCAGACTCTTAAGAAAATATCAGGTCTCGGTTCAAATGTCTCCTTTGTTCTTTTGATCTTTCTTTAGAGGTTCAAGGCCTGAATCAAAGAGAATGCCTTTCCTGAGCCCCCAGCCACTTTGAATTCGGTTTGTGCGGGCAGCTCGTGACCTTGCCCTTGGCAAGCTTAGCACAGCATCATGGGAGCTGCATGGGCACAGGGAGAAGGAAGTGTCTCCTAGAGTAACTAGCTAAGTCTTTATATAGGAGGTGCATTTTGGAGACAGAAAACAGAGCCGTGTTATCCCGGAAGATAAGAGAATCGCCTGTTAAGCAACTGCCTTGTGAGAAGACTGAGCCTGGGCCGTGTAGAAGTGGGGGAAGAAAAGAACTGAAAGTGTGTGTGTGTGTGTGTGTGTGTGTGTGTGTGTGGTGTATTAGAATTGGAGAGAGGGTAGAGGAGTCAAAGGAAGAGTAGGGTGGTAAATGCAGGAGCCACACAAGGGCAGGGGGAGGGGGGAGGTGCCCAAATGCCATCGAGACACGTCCCCCGCCTTCCCCCCACTCCAGGCAGCATACAAAGCTTTGCTTCGGAGGGTGGCATTGCCGTTGGAAGCCAGAGTGACAGGTGTAAGGATCCAGCGGATCTAGGTACCACGGAGTTCCCAAAAGAAGGTGGGGAGGCTTTAACAACCAGAGGTTTAAACTGACCCACTCAATGCAGTGTGGGAGATGACGAGGCAAGGATCTGGTCCTGGAGCACCCAATTATTTCCCACTAAGTGGTGCGGGGGTGTTGGCTTCTCACCCTGTGCTAGAGCTAACCCCTGGCTAGGGACTCGGGGTTGGAGTGTGTGTGTGTGTGTGGGGGGGGGCAGTGTCGGGATGCTGCTGGAAGGCAGATCTTGACCATCGCCTGGACCAGTGGATGAGCCATTCATAGTGTCTACCCATCCGGCTTTGTCCGGGCCTGGGTGGGAAAAACACAGTGGCAAGCCATGCCTCCTTCCCTTTCAGCGCCCCCTCCCTCACTGAAATGGGTGTGGTTGCTGGGCGCTCCATTCCTAGAAGGATGCCTGCCGCAGTAGGCTCTCAGCAAACATTAGTCAAATTTGGATGAACCCTGCTCGATCCCATTCTATAGGGGCATTGTGTGAGACTACAGAAAGTTCCAGGGAGAGTTCAGTTGGAAGGAAATAGGAGAGTCTGGATGTCCCAATGGGGAAGTCCACCGGCCTGAACAGAAGGCTCCCCAGCGCCATCTAGGTGCAAGCTCAACTCCAAGGTCCATGTCTGCAAGGTTTGCAACTGACCTTCCTGCGGGGAAGCCCGCGCTGGGCACAGCAGCTCGGCTCTGGGGGCGTCGTGCTCTCCCCAACCCGGGGCAGTGCTCGGCGCCCACTGCGCACGTAGGTCACCTGCCTCCTTCTGGCTCCGCGCGGGGGCCCGGGCGCCGGCAGCTTGTGTGTCCGGGGTAGCCCCGGAGGATCGCGGCGACCCGGGGGTCCCGAGCCGGCGTGGCGCAACTCCATGCAGAGCCTCAGGCCCAGAAGCAGCGCAGCACCGAGCAGCCACCGGGGCAGGGCTGCTCCACAGCCACGCCCGGAAGGCTTGGCTGTGGCCATGGCGGGGACCCCCGGCCTTTGGCTGTGCTCTGGGCCGCCTGCAGGGAAGCGTCCCCTACGGGTCCCGGCTGCCAACTGTGGCAACTCCCCAGTGACCCGCCTTCTTCCCTGCGACAGAGGAGGCCCCGGCGTAACCTTATCCTGCCCAGCCGCAGCAGGAAGAGCGAGGGGCAGTGGGCTAGGCGTGCACCCAGGCTGCCATAGCAGGGCGGAGTGTCGTTAAGTAGGACCAGTGGGCAAAGCCTGGCTCATGGGGAGAGCCACAAGAGTCAGCGCAGAGCACGCTCCTCCGGGGGGGCCTGGGCTCTGACTTCATTTGTTGGTGTTAATATTCAACACAAGGGAAGAGGAAAGGTGAACTGCCAGGTTTGGCACCAAAGAAAGTTGTCAAGCAGTTTGTGCTACTAAGCATGATATAAAAATAAATCATACTTTTGCTCCGGTTTACAAGTTCTCTCCCTCAAGGAAAGAGAGAAAGAGAAAGAGACACAGAGAGAGACAGAGACAGAGACAGAGACAGAGACAGAGACAGAGACAGAGAGAGAATAGCACTCCATGCAGAAGAATCAAATTAGCTATTCAGCTCCGAAATTCTGCCTGAAGCCAGCCCGTGCTTCCTCCCTCGGTGTTATGAAATGTGTGGGGGTGAAGGAAAGGAGAGAGCCGGCAAAGACATCTGACAGCGGGCGAGAGGGAACAGAAGTTACCATGGCGTGATGTAAATCAAATTAATTTAGCTGCAAACACACACCTCCCTGCTGCCTGGCAGAACTACAGAGGGACATATTTATCTCAGGGCAAAACGCTCCCCAGACGCGTTTGCCATCATCACCTTGACCTTAATTAAAGAAACCTGGATGCTCACAGTTTGGACTCACAAATGGGGTCGATGTCCCACTTACAATTGTTAGGATTCCTTCCCTCCACCTGTTTAGGGTGACATTCATTTCTAGATTTACATTCAGGTTCTTTTGGTTCCTTTGTTTTCTAAACCATGGCCAGGTACCCACTCCCAACGCGCATGCGTGCGCGAACACACACGTGCACACACACGCACATGGACGCACGCACATGGACACACGCACATGCGCGCATGTACATGCACGCTCGCACATGCACGCACACGCACGCACCCACGCATGCATGCACGCACGCACACAGATTCATTTTCCATGCTTCTCTGTAGGCTGTCTCTCTCCCTAGCCTGCAGAATGGACAACTGAGACCGAGGATGAAGTCTGGCCACCTCCCCGTTTGAATTCTGGGATTTTCCCATGGGGAGCTCTGCTCTCTGAGATTCCCATACCTTTTTGGTCAAAGGCCCGATTTATTCTTTGTCACGGAGTACTTAACCTGTTTTCCAACAGTCACAGAACTTCTCAACCTAATCTAGTGCATCCCACTACCAGTCCTCAGGGGCCACTACCAGGCCTCAGGGGCCTGGAGGTTCTATTATGCTTGAAAATATACACACAGTATTGGAATAGACAGACAGATATCTACTCGCCCACCCACCTCCAGGGAAACAGCAGCTAAATGTCTGTATTAAGGTCATAAACAAGTACCCTTTTATTCACACAAACTGGAAGAGACAGCCTCACATCTAGCAATTATTTACTTGAACTGTTTGACTCAGAGCCCTCCCATTGAGTGGTGTGAGACACTAAACAAAATACGTATTTCCTGTGGGGAAATAGGCCAATATTTAGGGTTACAGATATTAAATAACTACTATGTATTTAGTACCTAAGTAATAACTGGCCTTCTGACGTTAATGTTTTTATCATTTACCAATATCAAATTTCTAGGTATTATCACAAAAAATATGCACTTTTTAAAGATGGGCGAACACAGGACAAAGGGAATCTATAGACCTGGGATAACTATATTCTCTTGACTCAGGAATTCCCAACGGATATGATAAAATAGGTTATGTGTATGCACGTAAGCTCTGTTAGCAAACCCAGTGTTATGTGTAATTGGCATGCACTGTGTGCTATGGATGGTTCTAATGTCAACTGGCCACACGTGAGAATCACTTCAGTGGGGAGCCTCACCTGAAGAACTCTCTGAATTGGCTCCACTGGGGTGAGTCGGCCTGGTCAGACTGTGGGTGACACCCTTGGGTGGTAGCTCAGACTCAGTGAGGGTATTTCAGAGTGGGTTAATTCTCACCTTTGTTTGCCTGACCCTTCCTTCACCGCTCCTGGGCTGAGGGACTGATCTCTCTGCTGTAGCAGAACCCGCATTTCCAAGCTTACACCGAGAAGGGGGACCAGTGCTCTCCGAGAACTCAGCAGGCTTCCAGCATCAGCCTGGGACTCCCGATGCACCCTGCCCTGTGGACTGGGTAGCTACAGCCGCCGCTCCCGGTAAGAGCCTCAAACACCGAGTAGTGGGTTGTCATGTCTCAGATGTGACTTGGCTATCATTATTTTAAAGCTTCCTTGATAATACATTCATTCACCCACTCGGTTCTGCTCCTCCCGTGAACCTGACTAAAGCATTAACAGTCTCGAGGACATGTAAGACTCGTGATCCCAGGGTACCCAATGGGTAAAGAGCCAGGGAGCTACTAAATGTTCACCATTGGAAAAAAAACAACCTAGCACGGTAAGGAGTGGTCCAGCACAAGATGTCAGGAGGGCTGACTATGAGAAAGCATGCTGTCGTGACAGATGCTGATATTGAAATTTTAAATTACCGACGCGCCAAGGAGCAGAGACCAGCAGAAACGATTCTTGCCTTCGTGGATTGGTTCCGCCTGCTCTGCTGTTGTAAAGCGGAAGCGCCCAGGGTGAACCAAAGCAATCAGGTTTTCAAGACAAATAAAGCTGGCGTGTGGGCATCTGCAGCTTCCTCCAACGGTCCCCGTCTCTGCTCCGCATGTACACTGGGCGAGATACATACAAACCAAAGAAGACGTGAGCAGTCGTTTGTTTCTATTCAGAGGTCAGTATGCTGCCGAACTCTTCCCTGTTTCCCTGGGAAACCATATGCCTCCTCCTGTAATCTACATTTGCCACATAATATTTATATTATTATACACCTGTTATTATACATACCCAAGGAAGATAAAGTCACCACCTTGTAAATAATACATCTGAGATGTATTTGCTTCTAAATAATCCTGTGCAGAGAGGTGGGGGGGGGCGAGTAGGGCACAAACAGAGCAAAAATGGCTGTAAGTTGATCTTTGTTACAGTTTGGTAGTGGATTCACAATCATCACTGTGCGTGTTTGAAGTTTTGCACAATAAAAATGTTTTAAGTTGTAAGCTAGTAGCAACATCTTCAAAATGACACAATCAACAGTTCATGTTAGCTTATAAGATGTTGTTAGAGGAGGTGGATGATCCAATTGTCACTAAAGACTGATGCATCTGGAATCTCAAATGGTTTCTATACTGGAAGGGCAAGAATGTCTAAAATCTAAGTAGTCCAGATACTGCACCAACAGAAGATCTGCTCCAAAGACCCACAATGGATGCCCAAAACTGTGCAGATGTCTTAGTTAGGGTTTTACTGCTGTGAACAGACACCATGACCTATGCAAGTTTTTTTTTTTTTTTTTTTTTTTTTTTTTTTTGAGACAGGGTTTCCCTGTGTAGCCTTGGCTGTCCTGGAACTCACTCTGTAGACCAGGCTGGCCTCGAACTCAGGAATCCGCCTGTCTCTGCCTCCCAAGTGCTGGGATTAAAGGCGTGCGCCACCACTGCCTGGCCTATGCAAGTTTTATAAAAGACAACATTTAATTGGGGCTGGCTTACAGGCTCAGAGGTTCAGTCCATTGTCATCAAGGCAGAAACATGGCAGCATCCAGGCAGATATGGTACAGGAGGAGCTGAGAGTTCTACATCTTCATCTGAAGGCTGCTAGTGGAAGACTGACTTCCAGGCAGCCAGGGTGAGGGTCTTAAGCCCACACCCACAGTGATACACCTACTCCAACAAGGCCACACCTCCTAAAAGGGTCACTTCCTGGGCCAATCATATACAAACCATCACAGCAGAGTAGACCAAAGAACTGCCGTAGAACAAAAGTCAATCTGTAACTGAGACATCCGTGTGGCTGGTGTACCAAAGGGATGACTGATTTATCATGCTACCTAAACAGTGTGCAAAGAAAACTTACAAACTGTCTTTATTTTATTTCTGGAATTTCCACTTAATATTTCCCACACCTAAGTTATCTTCAGGAAACTGAAACTGCTGAAATCAAAAGTCGGGTGAAGGAGATGTGGGGTGTTTATCTGGCAATGATACTAGACAGGACGCAGTGCAGTTCCATTAATCAGAGATCTCACATTGGACGTTAGGCCTCTAGAACGCATCTTCCCACATCTCTGCATTTCCCATCTTTTAACCCGAGTCTCCCCACTTCCCTTCCTCTCCTCCTCCATCAAGGGAGATCACTATTCCGTGGTCTGTACACTGGAACTCTGCTGTGATGAAAATCAGGTGGCATTTTTATGGCTGCCTGTTTGGCTTATTTCACTTAGCATAATGCCCTCTGCTCCATCCATATTGTAGGAAATAAAGAAACCTCCTCTTATACTAAGGGTCATACGACCGCATCAGATAAACACATGGTCTTTATGCATGCTTATTGATGGGACCTTGTATATCTTGGCTCTTGTGAAGAATAAAGCAGTGAGTACAGGGATACAAATGTCTTTACAAGGTGGTGGTTTCGTCTTCTTTGAGCACAAACCCCCAGAAGAGGATGGCCAGTATGAGATGTCCAGCCTTAACGCCTGCAGAAGGCTTGCCATATTTGTCATGATCAATGTTCCAATCTACACTCTCACCTACCGTAGACTCCAGTCCCCACCCTTGCCTACCTACAGTTGCGTCAACAGGCATTATCTCTTCTCTTTTGTTCAACACCATATTTGTGGATCTCATTGTGTTTTTATTTTACCTCCATTGATTATTAGCGATTGCAATATTATTTTAATGGCTAGGAGTACCACAATTTATCCATTTTTCCATTGTGGAACAGTTACACCATTTTCAAGTTTCTACATTTCAAAACAACCCAATGGTGAACATCTTTGCAGCTAAATCTGAAGGATCAGAGAAAGAAGTCAAGAATGATTCCAAGATTTTTTTCTTGAGTAACTATAATAATGAAGTTGTCATTAACTGAAAGGAAAAAGATTCTTGGGGCAGAAGACCAAGAGTTTGATTATAGTAATTATACTAAGTTTGAAAGCTTCTCTAGATGTCCTACTGAAGAAGCAGAGCAGGAAGTTGGGTTTGAAATTAAAATTCCTAGAAGTGGTAAGGGCTTGAAACATAACCATAACATAGAGAGGGGAAGAGATAAGAAGATTCTGAGATCTTAGCTCCAGTATTCACCAATTTAAAGTCAGAAACGTAAGCAGAGTTCACTAAAGGTGCTGAGTTAGATATGCAGCCTGGTGTGAGAATGTGGATCGCAGAAATCAAGTGTCCTGGTTGCTTTTCCACTAGTGTGATAAGACACTATGACCAAGGCAACTTGTAGAAGAGATTATGGAGGGCCTACAGCTTCGGAGGGTTAGGCGAATCTATGGCCATCGTGGTGGGGAGCACGGTGCTGGTCAGGAGCTGAGAGTGAGCTCACATCTTGACCCACGAGCACAAGGCCGAGAGAGATGACTGAGGGTGGAATGGGCCTTGAAGTCTGTCTCCAGTGACTCAAAATGAAAAATGTACTTCTAGAAGGGGGTCTATTGGGATATAGGCAAGTGGTTCTCAGTCTGTAGGTTGCGACCCTCACAGGAGTTAGTATATCAGATGGTGATTCATAACAGTCACAAAATTACAGTTATGAAGTAGCAACAAAATAATTATATGGTTGGGGTCACCACAACATGAGGAACTGTATCAAAGGGTCTCAGTATTAGGAAGGTTGAGAATCTCTACTGGGACTTTGGCCTGGGAAGACATAGCAAGGGGAACACATTGTTCTCATAGGCAGGTCTCAAAGTCCCAGTCTATGAGGTCGGGGACTTTATTTTAGTTATTACTGTTACCCCAATACCTTAAACATTAGCTTGGCAACTATTTTGTCACATTTGGTCCTAAGAGTGGAGTGCTAATTTAAGGGAAATCTGTCTTCTGGTGCAATGTGTTGTTATTAATTTTTAAGCATACCACTAAAAGGCTGTCCGAATCCCATGTAAAGACCATAATTGGGAAACATTGTAGCCTTGAGCCCACCACACCAGAAGGCTGACCTCAGCAAGTCTGGTCTCCTACTTCCTCTGTTACTTACCTCCCTCCAAATGCCTCCCAAACCCATGTCCCAGACATGGTTTGTGTTCAGTGGCTTATGAATTAGTCTCCCCATCTCCTGGAGTCACAGTTATATATTAAGAAACTAGTGAACGTGACTTACGCATCACAAGCATCCATGTTCAAGGCCCAACTCACAACGGTAAAAGCTCTCAAGACCAAAACTAAAGTTGTAATGGAACAGTTGCCACACCTATTTGAGACAAGAACCCTGCCTAACTCCATGCTACAGACTAGTCTTCAAGCTATGGGAGCTGGCTATGGGCTGGCCAGAGGAAACGCCCGGGTGGTGTGTCTGAGCCTCCTGATCCACTGGGCAGAGGGAGCTGGAACCTGCTTCTTTTTGCCACCTTACCTGCAGTGTTCCACTGTTCCCGTTGATCATGCTGTAGGCCTGTGGTAGCCTTCCTCTGGGATGTTTCTCAAACTTAGGGATGGAAAATCTATTGCCCTAATGCCTCTTCCCACAATGCCTTCCACGGGATTGATCTCAACCACGTGTCAGGATGATGGACGAAGAACAGGAATCACACTCCGACCTCTTTCACCCAGAGTGGCCGGATGCAAGCCGCCACATTTCTTCCAGCAAACCGAGTTGCTTGCCTTATCTCAGCCAAATAAGGTCGCAGCCAAACCCAGACTGCCTGCTCACAGACTGCACTTCTAGCCTGCTACCTCTTGCACTGCAGGGCCTGGAGAGTAACCAGAGCCATCGCCACAGAAGTCACTGGGAGGAAAACGGGCACAGATCAAATAAACAATTGTGGAAATAACAGTGCTCAGGAAGGGTGGAAACTACAGCCGGCTCTGAAGTCAGTCCTAGGTCCTGGGTTTTTGACAGGAAGTTTTACTGACGAAAGATGTAACACACGCTCACATATGCACACCCACTCACACATGCACACATACACACACTCACATGCATTTGCACACACGTGTATATGCACACACACATGTGTGTGTATGCACACACTCACACATTCACATACGAACACGCACCTGTGTACACACACATATACTCTTACATAGGCACTCATAGACACACATGTGCAAACATACTTTTTAGACACATTCTAGAAACAAACTTCAAGCATTCTTCGGAAAAAAATGTGTTTATATAAATTAGCTCCCACAATTCCTAGATTTTAATAAAGGGTCTTGAGTTAAGAATGATCAAAACTTCATTTTTCACAGGACCACCTAGGGAACACTTCTCTCCTGTACCTTCCAGGAATCTTATCATGACACATACCAGAAATAATCTCCCAGCTATAGATCACTTTGAAGTTAAAAAAGTTCCTGATTTAAGCTCTCCCCAACCTTTCAAGGTCAGAAGAGACCACCAGGGGTCTGTCAGGATAGGCTGAGGCACAGCACACCCAAAGGCAAAAATCTCAGGGCTTGTGAATATATTAAAAATTTTTAGGTCAAAAGCCATCTTGGTATCTCCTCACAGTAAGGCAATTGCCCGAGAGAAAACTCAAGAACTGTATAATTTTCAGACCAGATCACACAGACTCTGGAACACTTAGGCGTGCTTAGGACTCATGTGGGGCATTGCTCGGCTACAGCAGCAAAAGCCCTGCCTCAGGAGAGCTCCCCAGAGGCAGCCCTTTTAAGCTTCAGGGGGCCATGGTCCAAGCTCTAGAAGCCTCAGTGGCAGCAGCAGGTGTGGGAGAAGTCGCTTTTCACAAGGCTCCTTCGTAGTCGTGGGTGCAAATGATCTCCATCAGTCCCCTCCATACCTACACTAACAAAGTTTCCCAGGTTGACAAGGAGTCTTCGCGTCCAAAAGCTGGCTCTCTCAGGGCGACCCGGTCTTCTCCCACCGCTTCTCACGGAGAGGTGAAGAGAAATCCTCCCTCCACCCGTCCATCTCCATTTCTCCTGCCCCAGGTTGTTCTTGGAAGTCCCCAGAAGAGTAGAGTAGGCCTCTCCATTAGAGTTGCACAGCCTGGCTAAGAGGCAGAAATTGCCTGCGTCAGCACTCTCAACTGGAAAACTGGAATAATAATAATAATAATAATAATAATAATAATAATAATAATAATATATACGAGTTCTTCATGGGGTCATAATGATGAAATGAATTCATATATTTGCTAGACAGCTGCTTTTACCCACCCAAGCCAAGCCTGCGTGAGTCCACATGTCTAAAGAGCTTGCAAGGGTGTGCCGGGCCCACAGTATGATTCGTTGCTGACATTGTCTGTAAATCACAAAGGACATTTGCTTCCATTCTGCGTCTTGCAGCAGTTTATGCTCTCCTTCCCTTGCCTTCAGTTGAATTGTTTGTGACTTGGGTCTCAAATGGCCTGAAATAAGAAGAGGGTGTCTGTCTCCGTCTGTCTGTCTGTCCGCCCATCCATCGCCGCCCCGGCCCAGCCTGTGGTCTTTCTCCTCGGTGCCTTGTAAGCCTGGAGACGGCACTCTCCGGAGTCCCTGTCACTTCTGAAGTACACTGATCCGACTTAACCGGCGGATCGTGCCCTCTGATGTGCCGACAGCTCTCCTTCCATTTCTGTCTCTTGGACTGTTGTGTTCCACAAAGCCCACACTTTTGTCTCTCCCTCTTTCTCCTATGGGGTGCTCACACCACCCTCTGTCTCTGCAGCTCACTCTCGGTTGGTACTTTTAGCCACATCACCTCTATGCCCCTTTCACATGCCCCTACACACACACACACACACACACACACACACACACACACACACGAACGGCCTCAGCAGCCAGAGGTCACTGGACCACACATCTTCGTTATCAGATGCAAACCGGTTTGCAGAACACACAACCTGCAATCCCTCCCTCTCCGGAATTTTCCAAAGCTGAGAGCAGCTTCCACTGAGAGGGAGCAGGACTCCTGGAGCTCTGCCTGCCTTGTCGCCCCCCCTCCAGCTTCCCCAGCAGGCTGAGCCAGTTGCTCAGAAAGGGAGACAGATGCCTTCTGAAGGGACTCTGCTGTTGCTAGGAGAGGAGAAACCACTCCTTGTCACAAAGGATAGCCAGGAGAGACGCCGCCCGGGATGGACAGCAAAGAGAGGGTGGAAGGGGTGCATGTGTGTGCATGTGTGCATGTGTGCATGTGTATGTGTATATATGTGTTTGTATTGTGGTATGTGTGTGTTTGTGTGTGTGTATGTGTGTGTGTGGTGTGTTTGCATGTGTGTATGGTGTGTATGTATGTGTTTGTATGTGTGTGGTGTGTGTATGTGTGTGATATGTGTATGTGTGTGTAGTGTGTGTATGTGTGTGGTGTATGTGTGTGTGGTATGTGTGTATGTGTGTATATGTGCTTGTATGTGTGTGTGATGTGTGTATGTGTGTTTGAATGTGTGTGTGGTGTGTGTGCATGTGTTTGTATGTGTGTGGTGTGTGTATGTGTGGGGTGTGTGTGTGTGTGTGTGTGTGTTGCTTCAGCCACTACGGCCATGTCAATACTAAGTTTCTAATACTCAAGAACTGTTTAAGGTCTTTGTGATTTTTAAATCCTGCTATGATGTGGGGAAGCACATTTTTTTTTTTTAAATCAAGAAAACACTCCCCATCATTGCCAGGACCAGGACCAGGACCTGAGCAGATGTCAAAGCTGTTCACGCATCTGTGCTGATTGTTCACCGGCCCTGAGCCCACAGCAGATGCAGGGCTGGAGCTGGGAATGCGGATGGTGAGGTCATAGTTTTTGCCTCCCTGCAATCAGCCGGTCTCTGGCAGCAACAGAGTGTGAGAGAGTCCAATGTGTGTGACAGAGGACTCAGGCGCCTTCCAGGGGCAGGCGTGGCCGGGGCCCAATCTTCAGGCCATCCATTCACTATCGTGCTGTGCACTGTGATTCCCTGCCACTGGGCCTTTGCTCTGGTCACTTTCTGTGCCTGACAGTCAAAGCTCCGTGACAGAAATGAGGCAGACACAGTTGGTTTGAAAAACAGTGGGCTGTGGAGTTTGGATTTGCTCTGGGCACAGGGAGTCACTGACCGTTATAGGGGTAGTTAATTTATATTCTATGTATATGAGTATTTTGCCTGCCTGCATGTCTATGCTCCACATGTGTGCCCAGTGCCTAGGGAGTCCAGAAGAGGGCTTTGGATCCCATGGAACTAGAGTTACAGATGGTCACGTGAGCCACCATGTGGGTGCTGAGAACCAAAGCCAAGTTCTCCGAGAGAGCAGCAAGTGCTCTTAACTGCTGAGCCTTCTTCCCAGCTCCAAGGCACGGAGGAGCTCTGAGCAGAAGACGTTGGCATGGCTTGAAACCGACTCTGACTACAGCCTTCGCAGACCTCAGAATGCAGGCAAGGACCCTCCCAGAGCCCCTGTCATATCAACTTCAAAATAAAAACAGCATCACGCTGGGGGAAACGCAAAGCACCAGCTACTGATCCCAGATGTTCTGGGGGAAAACAACTATGACTTACCTTAGCACTTAAGACTGAGTTCATCTCTGTACCGTAAAGCATCCTGCCATATATTCATAAGGTTTGATCATGAGGATTTAACAAAATGCCGTGGTCACTGCCCAGCTGTCAGATAACAATATAGTGTAATTATTTCCGAATAAATCCCCCAGGTTTTCCTTTCTTTTCTTTCTTTCTTTCTTTCTTTCTTTCTTTCTTTCTTTCTTCCTTCCTTCCTTCCTTCCTTTCTTTCTTTCTTTCTTTCTTTCTTTCTTTCCTTCCTTCCTTCCTTCCTTCCTTCCTTCCTTCCTTCCTTCCTTTCCTTCCTTCCTTCCTTCTTTCTTCCCTTCCCTCCCTCCCTCCCCCTCCCTCCCTCCCTCCCTCCCTCCCTCCCTCCCTCCCTCCCTCCCTCTCTCTCTCTCTCTCTCTTTCTTTCTTCCTTCCTTTCTTTCTTTCCAGAAACAATGGTAGCTCAATATCTAGGCACAACAACTAAAACCTAATCTTGTAAGTCTTATTAAATCAGATTCCTCTGGAGGCAAATCCTGATGGACCCGCCATGATACCAGGAAACTCTAGCAGGTACGTCTTGCCTTTATGCTATTCCTGTTCCAAAAGCCCCTCCCAGGCTTTCAACAAGCACAAAGATTGCCCCAACAGCTTCAGAGCCATGCATTCGGCTGCACATCAAAGGTTCCGCCCCAACCCCTAGCTGACATTTTTAAGGGAGTCTCACGTGTGTATATTTAGTATATTAGATTACGTGCTTGCTAAGTTTGGTGGACAGTACTGAAGATTGTTTGGAAGCCACACCAGCCTTTTCCAGAATTCAATTTCAGCTGGAGTGAGAAGCTGGCGAGCGCTTGGGCATTACGCATGACCTCCTCCGTCCTTCAAGTTGCCAATTCCAGATTAAAAGGGAACAAAACGAATTGACTTTGCAAGGGGCCTCCAGGCCTAAGCTCTTTTTAGCAATTAAATATGAAAAAGAGATGCCTTAAGCAGTCATCGATAAGAAATATAATCAAAAGTAAATCCATAAGCCATCTCAAACTGATCTCATTAAAACAGAAATTCGATTCCGCACAAAGGGTCTCTGTCTCCTTGACTGCCTGCTTTCATGAAGTACAGCTTTTTCCATGTCGCCTGCCTCGAATCCTGTGCTAAACAAAGGGAGGGCGCTCCCTTCTCTTTCGGGGCCTGAACAATCTCAGATACTCTGTACCTGCTACTCATCACCCGCGTTAGAAACTGAGCCTTTGTTGCTGACAGGAGTAAAACTTGTCTGGGCAGAGCAATGGGATTATTTCAATAGAATAAGAAGACAATGGCAAATAATCCTTCCTTTTTCATCTGCCTTTCCTGATCAGTTCATGCTCTGAGAAAGCCTTTGAGTTGTCCAACAAAGACAACCCCCAAAAGGGTTCACAATATCATGTCTCAATTTTTTTTTCTGCAACTCTGAGGCCTCTGCAGCTAAAGAAATCACCCTCTATGCACAGACCAGGGCCAGTACCGTAGGAAAGTCTTCACATTCCTAGGGGTCTGCTGTCGGTCAGTGCCACGCCCTGGGTGACCACACTTGAAGGCTATTGGTGACCCAGGGGTCGGAATGGAAAGAAGAAAGAGAAAGCACAGGTTTGCCCTGAGCAGACAGACTCTGACTAGCTTCACACTTTGGCCCCGGGTGCTTTCTTTGGAAAATACTTGTTATGGAATTTTATGAACTGTTAAAAAAAAAAAGTGTAAGAAGGGTTCTTACCTATCTCACAAGACTCCCGGGAAAACTAAAATTAGATCATTGTGAAACTGCTCCTCAATCTCCTAGGAAAGACCGGAGCAAAGCTTTGTGGACAAACATGTCATTGTAACCTTACGGTCATCCGAGTCCGTCGCAACCATTAAACGTTCTTGGTTCAACTGTCCAAGCAGCTCTTTCCCTGGTCTCTGAATAGCTCCTTAAGATCATCCATCCACAGCCCCAAGGAATCAAATGCATGCCTGACAGTAAGTGGGGAAGAGGTCACACCATCCCTCCACGCCTTCCGGGGTTAGTTGGAACTAACTCCAAAAGCCTTGCACTGACTGGGAGGGAATCAGTCTCCTCCACCCCTTTACTCCTATTCTCAAAATGCACGTACGTCCCTTTGTCTCCAGCACATGCACTGGCCACCATCCATGCCCTCTTTACATCCGCATGCCTCAGTACTGTCACCTAAGCCTTCCCCAGAGATGGTGTGGCCACATCTTCAGCTAAACCGGCTTCATCCACCACTTCATGATCCAAGTTCCAACCACCCTTGGTGACAAGTTCTTCTAGCTCCAGCAGATACTACACACAGACATGTAGGTTTGTTTCCCAAGCATGTTCGCACAGACATGTAGGTTTCCCAAGCA
This sequence comes from Apodemus agrarius, assembly GCA_964023405.1. NCBI lineage: Eukaryota > Metazoa > Chordata > Mammalia > Rodentia > Muridae > Apodemus > Apodemus agrarius. The sequence goes on along the minus strand of OZ030025.1, from coordinate 44,792,219 downwards.
TGTTCGCCTTCTACCCTGAAGCCATTCCCACTGCCAAGTTCATGCTATCAATCACAGCTGCCCTGGGAAACCTGTAACACACCCAGGGCAGGTTGTAAATGGTGAGTGTCTCTTTCTGGCCACACCCTCCAAAATAGTCTCAGAAGTCGGTCATGGTGTGTGGGTGTGTGTGGGTATGTGTGTGTGTGTGTGTGTGTGTGTAGGTGTGTTGGGGGTGTGGGGATGTGTGGGGGTGTGTGGGAGTGTGTGGGGTGTGAGAATGTGTGGGGGTATGTGAAGGGGATGGGAGTGTGTGTGGGGTAGGGGTGTGTGTGGGTGTGGGGGTATGTGTAGGGTGTGGGGGTGTATAGGGGTGGAAGGTATGGGGGTGTGAGTGGGTGTAGGGGTGGGTGGGTATGGGGTGTGTGGGGTGTGTAGGTGTGTATGTGGAGGTCAGTATGGGGTTATGGAGGTGTGTAGGGTGTGGGTGAATGTGGGGGGCATGGGGGTGTGGGGGTGTGTGTGGGTGCATGGGGGTGTGTGGGTTCATTTCAGCTAAGCTCATTGGAACTTAGCTGAACGTCAAGTTTCGCCTGAAGTTCAGGTAATGCTCAGTAAAGTGAGCATTCCAAGCTTAGAAGTCACAGGGTGCTGCCTGGTCTACAGGCAAGCTAGCCCCAGCAACCTGTGGATCCTAGCGAAGCTTGGGAGATGATGTTTCAGTCTTCAAGACGCCACAGAAAATGCCCATAACACGGAGCCTGAAATGAGCGTTACACAGTTCACAGGGTCTTCTATACAGTGTTTCTAATTAGTGAAGTTTCGATGAAATAGAAAGACCAATCAAAATATTAAACGCTTTAACTGTGAACTATTTCAAGGTCTATTACTTCTTCCAGATTCGCTTAAGAAAGCAAAGACAGTATAATTTATTTTCCCTTGATAACCCTAAATTGTATCCATAAACATCAGTTATTTCCCGGTCCTGGAAAATAGCCGTGCCCTGACAACCGTGGAAGCGTGGAGGGTGCATTCTCCTCCACTGACCTCCCATACGCTGTTGTATCGGTCTCCTCTTCTCTCGCAGTTTGTTAGCTACGTGGTATTTCTCTAAAGACGATAGGTCGGTCAGCTGTCTGTCAAACTCTCATTAAAAAGGAAGTGAAGGCTGGGCAGTAGTGGCGCACGCCTTTAATCCCAGCACTTGGGAGGCAGAGGCAGGCGGATTTCTGAGTTCGAGGCCAGCCTGGTCTTCAGAGTGAGTTCCAGGACAGCCAGGGCTACACAGAGAAACCCTGTCGGGGGGGGGGAGGAAGTGAAGATGGGCTGGATATGTAGCTCCATCACAGAGCCCATGTCTGGGGGTTTGGTCCTCAGCAGAAAGAGGGAAGGGGTAGAGGGGAAGGCACAGTTGTCTAATTGGTTTTCTCTCTCACCTTCCCTCCCTTCCCCTCCTTCCCTCCCTTCTTCCCTTTCTCTTCTCCTCCCCCTTCCCCCTGCTCTCCTACCTCTCCTGATCCCCTCCCAGGGTTTCCAAATGTTCCTGATATTTATCTCTGCACCACACAACTCAGATCTGTGTTTCCCTGTTGCTTTCAGTACCACTAACAGAAAAGTAACAGTAAAGGCAATGTTTTAGTCAGGGCTCTCTAGAGCAGTGATCTTCAACCTTCCTAGTACTGAAACCCTTTAATACAGTTCCTCATGTTGCGATGACCCCAACCATAAAATTATTTTCATTGCTACTTTGTAACTGTTACGTTTGCTACTGAGTCATAATGTAAATATCTGATAGGCAGGATATCTGTCTGACATTTGGCCCCCAAAGGGATTGTGACCCACAGGTTGAGAACCACTGTCTTAGCGGAACAAAATGAATAGTGTGTGTGTGTGTGTGTGTGTGTGTGTGTGTGAGAGAGAGAGAGAGAGAGAGAGGAGAGAGAGAGAGAGAGAGAGAGAGAGAGAGAGAGAGTTTTAGAGTGGCTTACAGGCTGTGGTCCATCTAGTCCAACAATGGCTGTCTTCTAACTGAAAGTCCAAGGGTGCAGTTCAGTCCATGACGCTGGGTGTCTCCAGTGATCTTCAATATACATCAGGATCCCGAAGAAGCAGGCTCTAATGCCAGTGAAGACATGCCTCAGCAGCAGGGTAGATGAACTTGTCCATGAGAATGAGGACACGAAGGCACAGCCAAAGCCCTTTCCCTCCCCGTCTTTCATGTAGGCTGCCACGAGAAGGTATAACCCAGATTTAGGGTGTGCCCAGCTGCTTCAGGTTTTTAGTTGGTTTCAGATGTAGTCAAGTTGACAACCAAGACTGGTCATCACAGGTAAGATCTTAAAAGTTTCAAACTTTCTCAACCTAAAAAAATTAGTCTGGGGCCGGGCGTGGTGGCGCACGCCTTTAATCCCAGCACTTGGGAGGCAGAGGCAGGCGGATTTCTGAGTTCGAGGCCAGCCTGGTCTACAGAGTGAGTTCCAGGACAGCCAGGACTACACAGAGAAACCCTGTCTCGAAAAACCAAAAAAAAAAAAAAAAAAAAAAAAAAAAATTAGTCTGGTCCCCAGGGCTCAACATCTGCCCCCATTTTCCTTCTTCTCTCACAGCTGAATATCTCTTCCTCAAGCATTAGTGTGTGCCACTAGCTCTCACATCTCGCCTGCCAGAAATTGGCACCAGAGCTCTCAGCAAACACAGAGGACTTTTCTTCATAAAATATCAAATGATCTTCTCATTCCAAATTCCAACACAGTGACCCCATTTGTATCTTGTGTTGTATATAGGAAGATCCGTGACAAGAGCTTGAATTACAGGCCAGCCTTCCCAGCTCAGAGGGCTTGAGTCACATCAGGTATAACATAGGATAGCCAGCCCATGCCTGTGTCCTCCTCGTAGACGCTAGGAAGGAGTGTCACAAATACCCAGCCGTAAAAGGTTCACAGTGGTACGGTCCCTGAATCACAATCGGTAACTCTTAGACACCTAAGGTTCTAACAATTCAGGAAGCTGAGGCAGAATGGTCATGAGTTCAAGGCTGGCCAGGCCACACTTAGACCCAGTCTCAAGATAAAAAGCAGACTGGGGAGAGACTCAGTGGTAGAGCTCTTGCCTAAAATGTGTGAGGTCCTCTGTTCAAATTCCAGTGGTAGTCCGAAAAATAAGAAGGAAGAGGAGGAGGAAGAGGAGAAAGAAGTTATGCTTTTGCTCTGTTCATCCATTATCTCTTACTCTCCTGACCCCCCACCTCTCCACTCTGCTCAGGCATATTGTATTCTAATCCTTCTATCTTATCCATTACTGGTTCATGGATCATATCACATCATAATAACCAAAAATCTCCTAAGGGACATAAGATGAGACCTGTAGAAGCTGATACAGGAGAATGCAAAAACTGGATTCCCAGGCTGGCGTGGGGGGAGATAAAAGAAAACTTCTGGTAGATTTTTCCCCCTGGAAACATCTGTCAACATGGTGTGTAGGTAAAGATGGGGGGGGAGGTAAGTGACATTTCCAGGAGTCCTCTGAGACTGATGGAAACAACTGATATAAGCCCCAGTAGTGGCTGGGTTCCACTACAAGGCATTTGCTGTGTGCTGCAGTTGTGTCCAAGATGCTGGGTGGAGAGTTACAAAGCAATATGAACTGTCTTATAGTCTTGGTCCCTGGAAGCAGAGGCCTAGAGCTAAACTGTGGCTCAAGTACACATTCTTTCTCCCAAGATATTTGCCATGATGTTAACCTGTGGGTAAATGAAGATAAGTGTATAAGGCCCAAACTTCCTAAACCCTCAATATCTAACAGCCCCACTGGGCACCACTAAGCCACCAAACTGTCACTCAAAACTCTAGGTCACTCACATGTCAAGAAACACCAAGAAACCCAAAGTAGATTAAGTTTTACAAAAAACAATGTCCTGTCTTTGCCATTGTTTCTATCCTCCAAAGATCACAGCCCCGCCTCCTTGGCCATCCAACCCGATCCTTGGGGCCCTAATTCAGCTACTCTGAGCAGTGCTCGAGGTGGTTGTGCCTCCAACCCCCCACACTGCATTCACCCTACAGACCATCAACCATGAACTGACTGCATCCATCGTTCCACATTATGTCCCCCACTGTCGTAGATAGGGTTCTGTTGCTGTGAAGAGACACCATGACCAAGGCAACTCTTATAAAGAAAAACATTTAATTGGGGTTGGCTCACAGTTTCAGAGGTTCAGTCCATCATCACCACGGTGGAGAGCATGGCAGTATGCAGGCAGACATAGCACTGGAGAAAGAGACTGGGTGCCACACTGGGTGTAGCTTAAGCATGGGAGACCTCAAAGTACCACCCCCTCCCACAGTGACACACTTGCTCCAAGGTCACACTTCCTAATAGTGCCACTCCTTCTGGCACAAGCATTCAAATACATGAGCCTATGGGGGGCCAAACATATTCAAATCACCACACTGGTTTTAATCACCCTACAATCCATCAGCCTGAACTGACCTAGTGCCACAATCCACATCCATGGTGTTGCCCAACTTGGTTAGGGTTAGGGTTAGGGTTAGGGTTAGGGTTAGGGTTAGGGTTAGGGTTAGGGTTAGGGTTAGGGTTAGGGTTAGGGCTAGGGCTAGGGCTAGGGCTAGGGCTAGGGCTAGGGCTAGGGCTAGGGCTAGGGCTAGGGCTAGGGCTAGGGCTAGGGTTAGGGTTAGGGTGAGGGCTCAGTGGCTCTCTGGGCTACATCTTCATGTTCCTGCTTTGCATCTCTGTCCCTGGTCATTGTGGAAACCCCTTATGACTCGTCTTCCACTTGGTATTTGTAAGTCCTCTTCCCTTGCTGTCTCTTAAGCCCACTCCTCTCAGTATCTCCCCCCCTACACGTCTCAGAGATGTAGTTCTCCCCACCAGTGATTTCTGCCAAAGCCCAAGGCCTCACTTTCCAACAGCGTGCCACACAACCTCCTCCTTCACTGGGCTGTAGAGACCCACTCCCCCAGGTTCTCTTCTTCCTATGGAAGAGTCTCCCTTTGTCTTCTATTCTGCTGCCTCCCCATCATCCCACCACCTAAGTGCTTGTGGCCTCTGCTGCCTTCTCCGCCATCTTCTTTCCTCTTTATTACACTTCCCAGGTGGCCCCCTAAGAACTCCTTAGCCTCAAATATCCTGACAGCTCTAGGATTTAGACCTCCAAGCTAGCCCTGAGCTCTGATCCATCTGTTGACCTGCGTGGCCTACGTATCCACACAGCTCCCAAATCGAACGTGCCTCAAACTTGATCAGCTATTACTCCAGCTTCTCTACCTGAGAACACTGAGGTTTCATCCATGTAGCTGCTCAGACCAAACTTTGCTGAGTCAGCGTACTCTCTTTTTAAACCTTCACACCCATGTCCAATGCCTAGCACATCCTGTGCTATCTTCAAAATGGATGCAGAATACCGCCACTCCTGACCTGCGTCATTGCAATGGGTTTCTTGCCCCGTCTTTCTTTTTGCTTTCTTGCCCCTTCTTCAGTTTACTTAATGGGGTGGTTTGAATATGCTTGGCCCATGGAAAGTGGCACTATTAGGAGGCGTGGCCTTGTTGGAGGAAGTGTGTCACTGTGTTGGCCGGTTTTGAGGTCTCCTCTGCTCAAGCTCCGCCCAGTGTGGAAGAGAGTCCCCTCCTGGCTGTCTGCAGAGACAGTCTCTCCATGCTACCTTCAGATCGATCTGTAGAACTCTCAGCTCCTCCAGCACCATGTCTACCTGCCAGGATGATAATGGACTGAAACTGTAAGCCAGCCCCAATTAAAGGTTTCCTTTTGTAAGAGTTGCCTTGGTCATGGTGTCTCTTCACAGCAATAAAACCCTAAGACACTCTTCAGATATAAATCAGGTTAATGTAAGTCATGTCGTCACAGTCTTTAGTATTCCACTGCACTTAACACATGAGGCCCACACAGCCCCAATCCCGATTGATCTCTACCGGATCTGGATCATGGCTCACTCTTCTCTATCTCCTTACCTCACTGGCCTCCTTGCTTCTCCGTGTGTGTACTGAGCACATCCCACTCTGTCTTGGGGACTCTGCACTCCTGTTCCTCTCTGCCTGAAATGTCCTTCATTCAGTTCGCCACGCGGATCATTGTTCCCTCTCTTCAGGCAAGCATCTTCTCAAGGACAAACCCAACTGAAGTGCCAGAATAGAATAATAGTTCTCTTAAGTGGTGATCCCCCACTTCAAGGAAAATTTGCACACAATTCTTCTTCACAGCACACACTGTATAGCATTAGAGCTCAGTGCGCGCTTACGCATTATGTATCTTCCGATTGTGTATAATCTCCGTGAAGACAGCTCTTGTTTGACACTCCTTTGTCAAACAAAGAACTTCACCTGATACGCTGTTAGAATTTAATAAATATGGCTTGTTAATAAATTAATTAATTTACAGAATCAAGGCACCAACTTTAGGAAGATTAACCTCCAGGCATCACTTAGTGAACACTAGCATGTGCGCATAGTCAGAGTCTATAGTTTTTTGTTTTTTGTTTTTAATCAAGCTGACACATTCTGGAATCACCTAGGATGAGAGTCTCAATCAGTGGTTGTCTAGATCAGGTTGTCCTTTAGGCATGTCTGTTGGGGACTGAGTATCTTCATGGCTTTAGTTGCGGTGGAAAGACCCACCTGTGGTGGGTGGCCCCATTCTCTCAGCAGGAGATGCTGAACTGTTTAAGAGGGAGAAGAGCTATCTGAGCGTGGACATGCAGGCAACCATCACTCTCTTCTGGCTGTGAATACAACTTGACCAGCTATTTCAGATTCCTGCCACTGTGATTTCCCCGCCACGGGACTGTGAGCTAATAAGCCCTCCTCCTCTGAGTTGCTTTTCTCAGCCTTTTTTTTTTTCCTACAACACCAGAAACAAACTGGAACAGAGCTCTTGGGGGGTCTTGCCATACTGATGCTACAATTTCTCACTCATTAACAGCAGAAGATTTTGTTTCCCACTGCACAGGGAACAGTTGACGACATCAGGTGATAACCCCAGCAGACTGTTATCCACACCAGCAGAGGCTCCCATAGCCACGTCCCTTTGTCGGCTGTCTCCGTGCAGTATCTCTCTCTCTACTGCTCCCTCCGGTGGCCTTCTCAGTTTTACCAGAGTCGTTAGGATCAGAACCTGAGCCCTAGTGGCAGCCCTAAAAAGCTAGACTAGGCCACCTGTCCTAAATGGACAAACTGAACAGACACGTTATAACCAAACACAGAAGACAGAGTTATTCAAGGTGGCTGCATTGGGAAGAGGTCCCGGGATCAGTCTGCATCCACCTTTACAGTCCTGATGTGAGGCTGAGGTTTAAATACAGGGCGGGAAGTGCTGAGAGCTACAAAGCCCTGACGGAGGGAGAGACGTGGTCCCACCCGTCATCATCTGGGCTCCTCTCTCCTGCAAGGTGGCTTACAAGTTGTCAGACTGTGAAAACTCTTCCTGGCTAGCACAAGACCTCAGCTTTCTCCTTCTCTCAGCATTAGCATCCTGGGGGGGGAAACTCCAGTCCCCTGGGGACCGACTTTCACATATGACAGTCCCAAGGAAGGGCACGAGTTTCTCTTTAGAATAACTTCATTCTGCCAGGAAAGTTACGTGGGTGACTGGTGAGGTGTACATCAGTTAACACTCGGGCTTGGCTTTACCCTAAGGACTGTTTCCTTCAGCATCTGATCTCTCTCATCCTAAACTAACAGAGGAGCGTCTCTTCTCCGGAGGCTTGATTTCACCCTCTGTGTCCCTTTCCATACAGCACATCCACAGCTCAGTCCTCTGCTTGATGCTTTGTTCCTACTAAGTCCTTCCTCAAACTGCTCTTCCTACAGTCCCCCGGTGTTGAGGTTTTACCTTTTACTGTCTACTGTAATGCTAAGACTCCCCAAGACCTGGAGTCTGCACCACAGCCTGTGACCCTGCTGCCAAGGTAATTCTGATTGGTGACTAAAGATTGCTGGGCCACTAGCTGAGCAGAGTAGACATAGGTGGGTGTAGGCTTCTGAGGGCTCTGGGGGAGAGGAGGACCAAGAGAAAAACAGAAGGTACAGAAGAGGAAGAAGGAGAAGCCGCCATGGGTTAAGGGTCAAGAGAGTGTGGCCCTGAGGGCTGCCTGATTGGAGCTAAGAGCAGCCCAGAAGGAACAGTAAAGAGTAATAACTCAGGGTTATTGACAGGAAAGTAGATTCTAACAGCACGGAAGGTAGGCAGCTGCCCAGCTATTGTGCCGTTTAGGGCTTATTGTAAATATAAAGGCTGTGACTGTCTTTCATTAGGGAACTAAATGGTCTAAGTTGAGGTAGAAACCTCAGGCCATGATTTTAAATATTTACTACACTCCAATGTCTTCTAACTACTCAGAACAGTGAGTTCTCTTCTTTTCTGTGTTACCATTTTTAAGAAATTTGCAGTTAACATACCTTTACAAAATAAAATGATTGTAGATTTGTCCATAGATGAAAATAAGCTTGCCTCAATTCTCCCCTAATACAATTAAAGCAGACATTCTGTGACTGTTTCACCAATGAGAAAATAAACAGAATGGGGAAAGAAGTTTCTGAAATTTTCCTAGAATAATAGAGACATTGAAACCTCACAATGAGGGATCAGGAGAGAAAAACCATGAAGCTATATGTAATACAGTATCCAAAAACAAGCTACAGCCTGAGGAAAAGCAGAAAAAGCCAGTTACCCCAAAATGTCAACAAATATCACACCTCTCTATGTCAACAGTTGGGACCAGAAGATAATGATCTTCAAGATGGTAAGAGAAGGTACCTCAAACCTAGAATTCCCTGCAGATCTAATCTGCCATCAAGAATGGGATCAATACTATGTTACCTCTGTCTGACCTAGCCCTGTTCCTAGCCCTGATGGGTCATCAGAAATAACCTTGCGCTTTCAGAAAGACAGTCCAATCCCACACCCTCTGAGACTCCCGACTTTGCGGGCTTGAATACAGCGCAGACATTCATACATCTATTAAAGCAAACAAACCAGTGGTCCTCACTAGGACCAGAAATCTAGATCAGTGGCTCTCCATCCACCATGCACATTCAGATCATCTAGGAGAGGTGAAAACGTTGCTGCCCACCATCGCCAATGGAGAAATTCTAGTCTTGTTTTGGGTGGCCCAAGGTATGGATCATTTGTTTGTTTTTGTTATAGCGACCCACGTGATCAGTGGATGAGAAGGCTTGGGAATCAGTGCTGTTGGTGGCCAGAAGGGCAGCGGGACTCAGGGGTCAGTGCAAGGAAGGGCTGAGCTTAGGCTCAGTAGCAGTCTTACTAGGAGGCCTTGGGTCAAAGAAGCTTCCTGACCCGGGTTTGATGTTTCCATATTGTCTAGCAATGTCTGGCTTTTTTCTGTTCCATCTAACAGGTCTGGAGGCCACTGCGAGCACAGACTCAGGGAAGACACAGCCAGAAAGCACCCCACACACCATAATCTCAGCTTAGGCTCCAGCCAGGGATGCATATGGAAATAACCAAAGCACAGAGACGGTGGGTCTTCCTGGCCTGGCTCTATAAGGTGCTTAACTAATTCAGCTCCCCCAGGACTCTGGCCATGATTGCAGTATTCTCCTTAGATTTCTACAGTTCTTGAGGAAGATCAATAAGAGAGCTAACAATAAATCTTGATGAATGGGTCTTACTACATCTTTCAGTTTAAGTTGGGTAATCTGTCCATTGATAATTTGCCTGACAGATGTTGTCATATACCAGGCCTGGTACCTCCAGCTAGATATAAAAATGTTGAACAAATCAGACATGTCCCCGCCCATATGTAATTTAAAGACTGAACTGACAAAACGATATCCTTCAGGCTGATGCTAGCTGTCTGCCTGGTGTATTAATAAAGCTTTATTGTAACACAATATGGCCGTATGTTTACACACTATTTATGACTGCTCGCAGGCTGCAGTGGCAAGCTTGAAGAATCACAGAGTGACAACAGAGGCTCTGTGGCCTCCGTGGCCTTGGTCGTTTGCCACCAGGACCTCTAGGAAAGCAGTTTGTCAACCCAGTCCTACTGGATGGAGGAACGATTTCTGTGTCGTGGCAATCCACTCATTTTTATAAAACTTTTGATCGATCCTTTATCAAGTTCACATCATTCACCCTAATCCCACTCCTCTTTCTGTCCCACCCCCTGCCCTTGCAACGTCCCCTCAAAATAAAAGACAAAAAAGAAAAAGAAACAAAAATCTCGCTGCAGTATGTCAGTGTGTCCCACAGTATCTCTTTCTGTCTGCACAGATTTACTTGACAGTGTTCATTGCAACATTGGTCTGTTTGAGGCCCTGGCTTCTGCGACACTCTCAATACCGGATCCTCACTGGGACTCCTCTCAGATATCCCGTGGCCGCCCTGTGTCATGGAGAACCTGCAGCTTTGAATCTAGCCTCTTCACTCACTCCAGCAGCTCATTGATGAGGTAGAATTGGGGTGGATCACCTTAAAGCCCCGGATCTGGGCCTGGGGGAGGGGAGGGGTAGCTGAGTTGGTCAGCCTGCCAGCTCTCCCACACCCGCACCACCAGAGCCAGCTCTCTGGCACCGCCCTGGCTAGCTCACCCAGTGTTACAGTCAGCAAGGGGCAGGGCCAGCTCTCCTGCTTTCGTACCCTCAGGGGTGGCTCAACCTCACCCATGCCAACTCTCAAGGCAGATGAGGGGCAGGGCTGGCTCGCTCCCACACCCGCTAATGGGACCAGGTCTACTATGCTGCCCAGGCAAAGCACAGGGCCTGCTCTCCTGAGTGCTACAGCCAGTGAGAGATAGAGCCAGTTCTGCACAGCCCTCCACATCAACATGGTCCAAGGCAGTAGCCCAGACCAGAAACATCCCACATGGCCTTCGGTGGTAATGTGGGTGGTAATGTGGGCCAAAGACATTGACACAAACTCCTGCTGTTGCATGGCCATGGGCCCACAGACATGGTCCTCAGCAGCAGCGTGCGTGGGCTGGGACATCACCGTGGCCTCAGGTGGCAGCGCGGGCTGCTCACATCAGGCTGTTTCTCTCCACCCCCGAGTCCCCGGATCCATGTCTCTTCATAATGCTCAAACTGTTTCGCTTCTCTTTCTCTCCCATCTGTACACCACACGCTTGCACACACAACAGGCGAGCCTCTGGGTGTTTTCCACCTCTAATCCTCTCATTTTTAATAAACCCCGTTCAACCGGGTTGCTATGCAAAAGGGGAAAAACATAACAAGAAACCAGGACACAAACCAGGTCTTCTAAACATTTGTAGAATTTTGACCTCCTGGCCAGGATAAAATGTCATAAAACCCAAGACATTTCCTGCTTCTGGACAAGACAGAGCTGACTGCCGAGGGCAGGAAGCATTCTCGAGGCCCCTGCCCTATACTGCCTAGCAAGTTTCTCAGCTTTTCATTGCTTGCAGAAGCTAAGCAAGCCCTCTACCATTGAGCTGCAAGCCCTGTCCAAAACAAAATCAGCACTGCTAAAGTTACCTTTTGTCCTAAGATCCCAACCAGGAAGTTAATGAAATGTGTAGGACTAGTGCCATAGAAGCAAACAGTGAGTCCTGAGTTTCCTGGGTCCTTTATTCGGGTGTCTGTGACTTGGGCTAGCCTAGCAGTGGGTAATAATAAAGACAGATGAGACATGAGTGTTTCAAGGATCCCTTTCTGGTGACAGGAAATGACACGTCACTAAATCTTGAGTTCGCACTGTATGTGTAGGTTCTATTCTTGAGCTAGCTAGTGCTAAAAGACAAACTTACTCACAACAGGTTAGTTAAGTGGTTTTCTTTGGCGTCTTGGTCCCTATTCTATTACTGTGAAGAGACACCGTGACCGCATAACGCTTACAAAGGAAAGCATTTGACTGGGCGCTTGCTTACGCTGTCAGGGGCTCGGTCCGTCCCCATCATGGCAACACACTTGGCACTGAAGCAGTAGCTGAGAGCTTCATCCTGACCTGCAGGCAGAGACAGACAGACAGACAGACTAGGTCTGGCATGGGCTTTTGAAACTTCAAAGCCCACCCAGGTGGCCCGCCTCCACTTCCTCCAACAAGGCCACACCCCCTAATCCTTCTAACCTTTCAAAAGTTCCACTCCCTGGTGACTAAGCATCCAAACGTGTGGGCCCGTGGGGGTGGGGCCATTCTTCCGCAAACACCACAACTGGCTTTGTTTTCCTTTCTAGATTCAGACAGAACTTCATTCCATGAAATACAGTAAGTGTTTTGATGGGATGAAGAGAAGATGCTGATTTTATTGGCTGAAAAATATCAGAAGCAAAAGAACTTATTGGTCATTCAAGACAAGAACAGAAAGATAACTGCCCGGTTAGCAGGGCCTTACCGTCCATTACACCTTCCATTACGCCTGGCTGAGAGAATTTCATTATCATATCAATTGGCACAGACTTGTCTGCAAAACTTGGCCTTTGCTTCTGTGACCCTAATTTCTTGGAAGGTCAGATAAACAGCTTAGTTTCATCTTTACTGTGAGTGGTTTCATTTTATTTTACTCTGAACTATACGGGTGTGTGAGAGCTTAGAAAGAAACAATGACCCGTAGAAAAGCATTTTACTAAAGTTACCACAGAGAAAAAAAAGGAAAGATTTTTGAATGTGTGTGGTGTGAATGCATGTGTTCTTTTTTTTTTTTTTTTTTGAGACAGGGTTTCTCTGTGTAGCCCTGGCTGTCCTGGAACTCACTCTGTAGATCAGGCTGGCCTCGAACTCAGAAATCCACCTGCCTCTGCCTCCCCAGTGCTGGGATTACAGGCGTGTGCCACCACGCCCGGCAATGCATGAGTTTCTACGCATGTGTGAGCACATGTGTGTGCCGATACTGTGCATGCACGTGCTTGCAGCGCTGAATGTCTTCCTAGATGGTTCTTTAGATTGTATTTTGAGGCACGGTCTCTCGCTGGCCTGGGAGCTTGTCAATTCTGGCTAGGGTAGCCAGCCAGCTTGCTCCAGGGTGGACCACAAGCAGCCACCATGCCCGCCTTGGCTGGTGTGGATTCTGGGAACTGGATCCTTTGTTCCCACACTTGCAGGGAAAGCACTTAACTCAATGAATCATCTCTCTAGGTCCTAAGAAAAGCATCTTTTAAAAAAATATGTATTTTATTTATTTTTTAAGATTTATTTATTCTTATGTATTTGAGTACCTGCATGTATACTTGGGTATCAGAAGAGAGCATCAGATCACATTACAGATGGTTGTGAGCCACATGGGGTTGCTGGGAATTGAACTCAGGACCCCTGGAAGAGCAGTCAGTGCTCTTAACCACTGAGCCATCTCCCCAGCCCTTTATTTTATTTATTTATTTATTTATTTATTTATTTATTTATTTTGGGTTTTTTTTTTTGTTTGTTTGTTTTTTTAAATTACTTGTGCATACGCTTAAGCAAGCAAGGACATGACAGGAAGCACCGATGAGAAGCAGAACTGAGAGACGGATCCTCGACGCTGGATTAACCACTGTTGGGAACCACCTGACATTCGTGTTGGGAACCAAACTCTGGTCCTGAGAAAGGGCAGAACATGTTCTCGACCACTGAGCTATCGCTCTCCAGCCCAGACACTTCTCGGAGAGTCTGAAACATTCTTTCTCTCTGCGCTCTCTCTGCCTCTCCCTCCCCCTCCTTCTTCCCCTTCCCCTTCTCTCTCCTCTTTCTCCTTCTCTCCTCTCCTCCTTCTCCTCCTCCTCCCCCTCCTCCTCCTCTTCCTCCTCCTCCTCCTCCTCCTCCTCCTCCTCTTCTTCTTCTTCTTCTTCTTCTTCCTCCTCCTCTTCCTCCCCTTCCTCCTCTTCTCTCCTCTTCCTTCTTTCCCTTTATTTTCTGATGTAAAGTTTCTGAGGAACGGAGACTTGACTGTGCACATTCAGACTTCACAGGGCTCAGGATCTGAAGCCCCTCGTGACGCATCCTCAGACCCGCACGGCTCCTTGTCAAGCTTCCATCCCTGCTGTCTTGGTTTCTCCTCTCTTGCGTGTTTCATCTCCACGTAAATCTGAATAATGTGGTTGTCGGCTAGAGTCTGCATACATGTTTCTAGAACTTGCAGTCACTTGGCAATCATTACAAAATCCCTTAGAATGCATTTTTATCATTATCCCATGTGTATGGGTGTCATGCCTACATGTGTGCCACCTGTGAGCCCGGTGCCACCAGGCTCACAGAAGAGGATGGTAGGGTCCCTGTAACTGGAGTTGCAGATGGCAGGGTGCACCTTGTGGGTGCTGTGAATCTATCCCCGGGCCTCCAGAAGAGCAGCCAGCGCTCTTAATGCTGAGCCGTCTCTCCAGCCCACTTAGAACAAATTCTGACCCTAGCTGGTGAAACTCGATGTACAGTTTAATTCTTAAAGCAGAGCTGAGACCTTGGTCTTTTCTTGCCACCAAGTTGACAGACTACATTCCTGACATCTTTCGAATCTCTGCGGAATCCTGAGACTAAATCCCATGCCAAAACACGGAGGCAAAATGCCTTCTGAGTCTTCTGGGACATTCCCTTGAGGGAAGACAAAAAATGATGTGCTAGCTGGAGTTTCCGCCATCGAGCACAGGGCCGTTGTATCCAAGGAGCTTGGGTCAATGGTGACTACAGGGTCCTCCCACCAGCCCTAACCTGCCAACATCCTGGCTTCCTTCATGCTAATTTATGCAAATATTCGGGGGCTTTCTATTCCTTGCAGCTGAGCCTATATAGAATGTTCTTGTTCTCACTAAAAAGCCCTGGACACAGTGAGATGAGCCCCTGCAGGGGTCCAGAAAGGGGCCTGGGCAGAGCCAGCTGAGCACAAGATGTGCGTGCTGGCCAGGCGACCTGGGTCTGAATGAAGAGAAATGCTAAGACCCATCGCAAAGCTGGGAGTGGGTTGGTGCCGTACAACATATGCTGAGGCGCGTTTGATTCCAGGGCCAGCGCTGTGAGAGAGGAGGCCGTGAGAGGCGTGGCTCCAGGCCAGGTCAGCGCGCGCCCTGAGCTGGGGAAGCCAATTGCTCCACTAACAATTGAGAAAGCCTCCGATATATTTTTAAGGGATCTGGTTAACCGTGTTCCCTTTGGCTACTTAGGGCTGTGATTTATAGACAGCAAAGTCACTTAGGATAATAAAACCCCCAGGCCTGGCAGCAAACTGCTGAGATTTTTCAAGAAGAAAGGTACCATTTAAACATCTCAATCAGCTTTTCTCCAGTGAGTGATATCCAGAGGAAACAGGCTTCAAACGTGTCTCCATCCCTCACACGTTCAAGAAGAAAGATGAGAGAAATTGAGGGAGGAAATACTAGGAGGGCTGCGTTCATTTCAAACATCTGACATTAGCAGAGTCTTGTAGGTTAGTCTTAGCAGGTTTGTAAGAACTACCACTCCCAGCAGGCAGGGCACTTCCATTCTTCCTTATCTCTAAAAACTATTAATTGAGTGAGAAAATTTGTCTTAAATATTAATTGGTGTTTCTGGCCAGCCTGGGCTGCAGCAGACCCTGTTTCAAAAAAGAAAAGGAAAGGCTGGGTGTGGTGGTGCACACCTTTAATCCCCACACTCAGGAGGCAGAGGCAGAGGCAGAGGCAGAGGCAGAGGCAGAGGCAGAGGCAGAGGCAGAGAGTCAGAGTCAGAGTCAGAGTCAGAGTCAGAGTCAGAGGCAGAGGCAGAGGCAGAGGCAGAGGCAGAGAGGCAGAGGCAGAGGCAGAGAGGCAGAGGCAGAGGCAGAGGCAGAGGCAGAGGCAGAGGCAGAGGCAGAGGCAGAGGCAGAGGCAGAGGCAGAGGCAGAGGCAGAGGCAGAGGCAGGAGGATCTCTGTGAGTACAAGGCCAGCTTGGTCTACATGGACAACCAGAACTACATAGTAAGCTCCTGTCTTGATAATGAGGAGGAGAACGAGGAGGAGGAAGAGAAGGAGGAAAGGGCAAAGGCAGGAGAAAAAGCAAAAAAAAGGGAGGGGAGAGCTAGGCTATTTTTAGCCAGCAGTTGTCTTAATTAGTGTACAGCCTGCCATGACCCGAAAGAGATTACATTTGTTGTTTCAGCTTACAGGTGAGACAGCATTCAGGAGTGTATTGATCTCAAAGGATTCTGTTCATAGCACTGACACGTCACAGCAGTTCTGAGTGATAATCTTGCCTAGAATCAGAATTCTGGCCTTGGCACTGGGTACTCAGGGCAAAGTGGCTAGTCTAAGTACTATATAGGTGTAAACAAAGTCTGAATAAGACGCACGACTTCGCCCCCATCTCAGCCTGAGTCTGCTGCACTGGAGGCAAACCGTACCTAAGCATTCGCGATGGTTTGAGTACATTTGGCTTCCACAGATCCATGTGTTTGAATGCTCAGCTCACAGGAAGTGGAACTATGAGGAGGTGTGGCCGTGTTGGAGGAGGTTTGTCACCGTGGAGGCGGGCTTTGAGGACTCAAATGCTCAAGTTTTGCCCTCTGTGAAACACAGTGCCCTTACGTTGCCTTCAGATCGAGTGCGGAACTCTCCAGCACCAGGTCTGCCTACACACTGGCATGCTTCCTACCGGGATGATAATGGACTGACCTCGGAAACTGTAAGCCGGCCACAATCAAATAATCGTTGTTCTTATAAAAGTTGCCTTGGTCATGTTGTTTGTTCACAGCAATAAAATTCTAATTATGATAGCCAAAAGAGGGGGGGGAGGGGAGAGGAAAGGAGAAGGAAGGGAGAGAGGAAGGAAGAAGAAAAAATGGAAAGAAGCAACGAGAAAGAGAGGGGGAAGCAGAAAGAGAGAAAGAGGAGAGAGCGCACTCATCTGAATGTGTCTATTCTGTAATAGGAATATGTGTCATTGTAAAAATAGCTTATCTATACATTACACCCAGCTGGGCTGTGGCCTTTCTGTCCAACATCTTTTCTTTCCAAGTGAATAAAAATCCCAAACTCTGAACATAACCTTTGTCCGCAGAAGCGCCACACTGACAGTGTCTCAGAGTAGCCTTGTTCCCCAGGTCACGGCACAGCAGGCTCCCACTCAGCCTCAAAGGCCCCACACTTGAAAGCGGGGAGTTAAGAGAGAAATCAGTTGTCCTCTGTGACTCCAAAGCACCAAAAATTATAAACGACGGTCCAAAACTGGAAACAAAGAAATAAAACAGGTGGCTCATTCTCAGACTGTAGCTCTCCCCAATACACATTCTACTGACATAAACGTGAAATCGTCATAGAAATAAAGACCAGCTGCGGATGGTTGATCTCATGTGCTCACCCGCCTGGGTTACGGGTGCCCAAACAGCTGGTCACATGTGGACATGAGTGTGGATCTGGGAATGTCTCCAGAAGAGATGAGCCTCTCAAATCAGTTTCCTCCTTCTGCTGTGGGTTCTGCTGAGGGTTCTGGAAGATGGACTTAGGCTGTCAGGTGCTGCCCCTGTCTCCTTCTCCCCCTCAGGGTAGCGAAACCTGTGGTGCACCAGGCTGACCTGGAGGAAGAGAAGCTCAGGAGGAAGAGAAGTTCAGGAGGACACAGGCACGTGCAGGCAGGATCTTGATCAACTAACTGTGAGTATGCAAAGAACACACATACACCCCGGAACAGCTTCAGAGAACTGGTTCAGTTTATTGGGGGACCAAGAGCTATTTAAACCTTTGGGGGTGGGCAGGGGCTATGAGGTGGGTAATGGTTTGTATATGATTGGTCCAGGAAGTGAACCTATTAGGAGGTGTGGCCTTGTTGGAGTAGGTGTGTCACTGTGGGTGTGGGCTTAAAACCCTCACCCTAGTTGCCTGGAAGTCAATCTTCCACTAGCAGCTTTCAGATGAAGATGTAGAACTCTCAGCTCCTCCTGTACCATGCCTGCCTGGATGCTGCCATGTTTCTGCCTTGATGACAATGGACTGAACCTCTGAGCCTGTAAGCCAGCCCCAATTAAATGTTGTCTTTTATAAAACTTGCATTGGTCACGGTGTCTGTTCACAGCAGTAAAACCCTAACTAAGACAAGGTGGGTGTGTGTCCTTGGCCAGGGAGCTGGGAACGACTCATTTGCATGAAGAGGAATTCCAGGTGCTGCTGGCCATGACCTTCCAAGGAGAAAGGAGGTCTAACCTGGCTACCAGGCTATGTGACCTCCTCTGGTGGGCTGAAGATGGAGGTGGAGGGGGGGGCATAGGGCTACATGTGCCAGGGCATGCAGGCCCAGGAGTGGACAGGGAGGGACTCTACTCCTTCAGTCTCAGGATGAGATTTTCAGGGTTTGGACAGGCTTCAACCCCACTCTTGCTCCAGGCCTGTTCCTCCCGGTCCCACAGTTCCCTGGCACACAGTCAGGATCGAGTGGCAAGTGTTTCAATCCCCTGAGCCATCTTGCTGGCCAGAGATGATGAGCTGACTCTGAGGACAAACCTCAGCATGAGCTCTGAAATGTAGCAAGAGCCACGCAGTGCAGGCCTGAGTGGATGGAAGGAAGGAAAGAAAGGATGAATCTCTTCTCTCCCAGAACTGGGCTATCTCCTGACCTCAGACTGCTGCACTCCTGACCTCTCACGCCGGGACTGGAGCTGCCCTGGTTGTCAGGCTTCAAACTGAACCACTAGCTTTCCTGGATGGAGGTGGAGCGTTCGTTCCATCATCGGCAAAATGGAGATCTTACAGACAGCTGCTCAGCGTCCATGACCATGTGATCTGACATGGCCCCTTGTGATAAATCTCTAGATAGCTGTATGTTGGCTTTATTTCTCTGGAGAGTGCTGACTATTAGGACAGCCAAAAGAAAAGCGAGGGCTAGTCCTTCAGTGCTTGTGTGGGAGTCAGCCTGAATCTCTTGCATTTGGCAGGCACTCAAAGAAGGCAGAGGAGTTAGAAAGCTTTGGAATAGAACAAGGGGGAAGGCGTCAGTTACGTCCTGACTGGAGACCTTCCACGTGGGAAACAGCGAGCAGGCCCACAAAGGCAAGATATCCACCGCCACTTGATCGAGGCGCATGCTTTGATTTCTTGGGTTGATCCAAAGTTAGAAGGAGAGGCAAAATGAGGGAGGATCTTGCTTATCAATCATGCTCTGAGCATTTTGTGCTGGCCCTTACAGAAGAGATTGTTCGGGTTTCTTGCTTGGAGTCCTGCAAGCCTGACACACAGCAGGCTGCCTTCCTGTGATATATCTTGTAGATAAGGGGACAGTTTCCTGGACAGAAGGCTGCAGGTCATGGCTCAGAACCCCGTTTTCTTAGGTGCTCAGGTGGTTGTCCATGTGCATATTCTATCTCTCTTCTTTCAGACAGGCAGCCGCCTCTCAGCTGCTAACCTCTAGCCAGCGAGGTAATTTCCAGCCTTTCTAGAGAGCCATTATGGGAAACCGCTAATTCTCCTAGGCCACCTCGTCCAGACAGTGTGTGAGGATGTACCTGCTGAAGCTAGCACATTCCCCAAGCTCTGCCGCATGGCGGCAAGGGAGAACAGGTAGGCAAGGGCTATAGCGGCCGCAGGAGCTCTAAGGGAAAAAGAGATGGTGCCTTGCTTCTCAACCAAGGCTCAGAGCCCATGGACAGCTCTACACACACACTAATGCTGCACCACCTCCACCTCCCTCCCCCTCCCCCCTTGTCTTAGAGATTCTGCTGTAACAGAGCAAGGCTGAGCATCAGGACCCCCACCCCCAACTCCCCATGTAAATTTATGACGCAGCCCAGATCAGCAGCTCAGGACTAACATGAATAATATCCTTTGAGAACTACCAAGGAAGCCTTTAGCAATTAGCGACAATGACGCTAATTCGGGGCAGGTAGCCAGGAAGCCTCTGTCTGATCTTCCAGTCCCACAGTGTGGAGCTTCAGATATATACAAAAGGGTGTGGAGCTAAAACCTGAATAGCAAACAGGGAGAGGTCTTGGGGTGTGGGAGACTCAGGATGCACAAGGAGGAAGCTGGGCGTCCACACAGTGCAAGGACCTGATGAGGAGACATTTGAAGCACGGTCGAACCTCGTGGAGGCCCAGCACTGAACGAGTGTGCAGACCCAGGTCCCCGCCCCAGCACTGAGCGGAGCGTGCGCAGGTCCCCGCCCCACCCAAGGAGCTGTTTCCGGTTGACACCTGGTGGTAAAGCGGAAGTCAATTTTCTGCATCGGACTGGCCCTGGGTGTATCAACCACACTCCCCGGCATGCCTGGGCATACGTAGTTGGCCAACACAAAACGAATTCCATAGCTTGGAGTTTTGCTTGGGTTACTTTCTTTTTTTTTTTTTTTTTATGGGCTTTTTGTTTTTGTCCGTATTTTTTTTTTTTTTTTTTTTTTTTTTTTTTGTCTTGGGAGTTTGGGGGAGGGGGGAGGTGTTATACATCTTTTTTTTTTTTTTTTTTTTTTCCATTTTTGAGTTCTTGTGGGTGTTTTGTTTGTTTTTTTGAGAGAGACGGTAAAGGTGTGGGGGTAGGGAAGTGAGGAGAGTTGTGGTTGCTTGCGGGGAGGGGAAAACACGATCTAATGTTTCGAAGGAAAAAATGTGAATGGCTCTTGAAGGGTGGGACTCCTGCTGTGCCGAGCCCCACCCTTCATTTTTATTTTTAACCATTAAAAAGGTTACCTCGTCATGTTAAAATGCCAGTGTTCTTGCTACATTTCCCTCGCGATGCACATGCTCTCGATGTAAACACATGCATTTCTTGCCTACTTTAAATAGAATTCAGAATAGTTGAATTTTAGCCTTAGAAATTCTGAAGTCTCCACACCCAAAAGAAGGAGGAGGAAGAGGCCAAGGAGGAGGAAGAGTGGAGAAGAGGAGGAGGAGGAGGGAGAGGGAGAGGAAGAAGAGGAGGAGAGAGAAAAAACCCCTCGCACACGCCATACACTTCCTTATCTACTTTTTATTTATTGTCATTTCTAAATTTTCAGAGGCTCTGGTGTATGTATTTGAGATCGATACAACATCGCCCCCTGGTGGAAATTAGTAGAAAGGAGCCCGCTTGATTAACGGAGAATTTTAGTAGCCCATTAAACATTGTTTTGTCTGAAGCCCCAGCCCAGTGCTCTCTTCAAACAAAATCACACACAAAACCTCAACAAAAAAAGCAAACATAAGCTTCTCTTCTATACGTTTTAAAATATTTTTTACAAGGTTTATTTATTTATTTTGTGTGTGTGTGTGTGTGTGTGTGTGTGTCTACAAAGGCCAGAAGAAGGGGTTAGAAACCCCGAAGCTGTGGTTATAGGAGGTTGTATGCACCTCATGGGCACTAGGAAACAAACTCTTGTCGTCTGGAAGAGTAACAGGCAATCTTAACTGTTGAGCCGTCTCCCCAGCCCTGTCTCTACATTTATGGCCAAATTTATCTATACCTCCTAGGAGGTTCAAAACAGACTTCACTTTTCACAAACAAAAAGCACCTCTCTCCAAAATTTAATGACATCCCTGACCCAGGATTGATCACCTCAATGAATAACCTTCTCCCAGGCCAAAAACCCTCCAGAGGATCCACAATGTACCCGGAAGGTTAAGGCTCTGACTAGACCTAAGGTAGGAGGCCGGGTTAAATGACTCAACTCAGCAATTCTCAAACTTACATTATCGTGAGACACAGTCCCTCTCTCTCTCTCTCTCTCCAAAGTACTTTTTGACATGGAGAAGGACACTTGTGTCGTATGTCATTTAAAATGATTTGTTCCGTCTCCATTCGCAAATGAGCTCCTTGGTTGCATGGACGATTCGATCTTCGCCAGTGCTCACCCACCGCGCAGTCGGCAGCTCTCCATCATTTGTGGTAATGAAGTGTGCGGCCTCCGTGATTGCTACGGCAAATCCCTATTGGCAGCTTGACAAGCTGGGGTGGGGGGAGGGTTGCTTAGGAGGGCTGTAAAGAACCCCCTTTGGGTGGGGCTGAAGGTGTTTCTAGATATGGATGACCTAATCAATGACTTAATCCATGGACAGATTTGAGAATTACATGAATTGTCGCGAGAAGGTGGAGGTACAGGAGGAGAGTAGGGGGCGGGGAGTAGATGAGTGGGATCAGTGCCCAGACGGCCCGATCTCACCCCGTCGGCCTGGCTCCGCCTCCTCACACTGCTTTCTTGCAGATGTGCGCCGACAGCTGTGTTCTACAAGGCCCTCCCTGGCGCGATGGGCTGCAGCTACGAGCAAACTCATTCTTTAGGTTGTGTTCTGTTACGTGTCTGGTCCCAGAAACAACAAAACACCCGGTGATAGACACGAAGGTGCTCCAAAACCAGTGAAGCCTTCGAAGGCAGTGACTATATCTCCGCCGGCTTCCTTCCTTACCAGCGGGCGGAGGAAGCAGCTGCCGCCCACGCTCGGCTGAATACAGGGGGTCCGCACTGTGTGGTCCAATCCAGTGAGATGATAACACTTCCTTGGTGGCCTCCATGACCTGAGAGGATCATGCACAGCTCTACGACGGACAGGGAGCCAAGTATATTTCCCACACATTAATTTCCTCTTATGTGCATATGTGCTTCTGAGCCAAAGATACAAAAATCCCTATGGCTTACATCATCCACATAAATTAGCATTCAATCCTCCCCAAATCTTACCCTATAGAACAAGTATTTTTAGAGAGCGCATATTTCGACAGAAACGGAGCTTCGTGTTCTGTGTCATTACTGGCAAGCTTTCTAAGTCTACTGATACACATTGTGTAATTTCTAATTTTGAAAACAAAGAAGGTCAGACTCAACTTTCAAGCAGTGGGACAGTTACGAGACCGGGTTCCGGACCTTAGTTTGTGTTTCGACCCCTATCACCTGGATTACTTGCCATCAGCTACAGCTTTGACGTGGACGCTGGGGTCCTGAGGGTATGGATACACTCTGCCACCAGCCTGGCGGCTTCCAGAGCAGAGCCCCAGTGCACAGAGACGCCCCCACTCCCGTGGCCGTAGTTGTGGACCACGGGCAGCGTCTGCTCCCCGCGGACTAGGATCTCCTTCTGCAGCCGCACGCCTGGCCTGCTGGGCCTCAGACCCACTCTCTCTTGTATATCTCGGACTCTGTGGAGGGAAGGCTCCAGAGCGCAGCATCGAGAAAAGATCTCTCTGCTCAGTTCTGCATCTGGGGACAGATTCCAGTCTCCTTTCTGTCTGGTGCCTCCCAGCGTTACATAGGACGTGCCAGGGTAAACATAAGTCAACCCATCCCCATCTCTGATGAAATGCTTCACCCAGGGGGCCTGCGCCTGGAGCACCTGGCCCCTTACCGGGGAAATCATGGCGTCTCCCACAAGTCGCCGGCTTCCCAGGCCTGAGCAATTGACCACGATATCAAAAGATGGGTGCAGCTCCCACAGGTCTTCTATTCTCCTGGTGAGTAGCAGACCTCCACTTTCTTTTATCCTGGGAAAGAGAGACTGGGGTGAGCCTTGGTAGCCACCGCTCACCCGCTTTCCAGAAATGAAGGACGACGGGAACCACAGGCTTTCGGGCGCTTTGGGGTTTCACCGCATCGCATCACAGTCTGGCTCCGTGCTTGGTCGATGGAGACTCCTATGGTTCGTCTTTGGAAATCCAAAACAAAGAAAATCATGTCTTGCTCTTATAACATTCCACAGAGTTTCTCTATCTAGATGCAAAACAAATGCCAAATTGATCTGTGCTTTCAACCCCCTAGCATTCCTTGCTAGGTGCTGTGGCCCTCTGCTCTGGGTCACACGCTGTTAATTCTTGTTAATTCTTTCTATTCGTCAGCTCTCTCCACTAGATGGTTGCTCCATGTTCTCTCTCTGTCTCTATCTCTGTCTGTCTCTCTGTCTCTGTCTGTCTCTCTGTCTCTGTCTCTGTCTCTCTGTCACACACACACAAACCCATGTTCACTCACAGGGTGGGAGGGATGTTTCCACAAAAGGAACAATATCTAAAGCCGATGGAATAAATGGCCGCTTATTGTTGGACCAAACGAGAAGGAGTGGCTTAGGCAAGCCTTGTAATCATTGTTGAATTGTAGGACAATACACGCAGCATAAAACCTCAACATGGGGGCCATTTTTAAGTAGAGATCTCAGTAGTCCTAAGCGCATTTGTGCTGTGGTATGACCCTTACCATCAGCCGTCCCAGAGTCTCTTTTCATATTGAATGTGGAAATTCTGTAGCCATTAAAAAAAAAAAAACAGTAATCTTGTCATCATAATCTTAATCCTTTGTAATCCCATAATCTTATTCCTAGGCTCCTTATAGGGTACAGGGGATTTAATACAAGAGACTCTTGGCAGTTCTGTTCAACAGATGCAGGTGGGTGATCCAGAAGCAAAGCACTGCTAAGAGGAACAAAATGGAATAAGACACAGTGCTCTTTCTCAGGGGCCAGAGAAAGAACTGGGAGAGAGTATAGCTGGCTGAAAGAGTGAAATATTAACACAGAGATATGTGCGCGCGCACACACACACACACACACACACACACACAATCAGACAGTTGGTTC
Organism: Apodemus agrarius; assembly: GCA_964023405.1. Classification (NCBI taxonomy): domain Eukaryota; kingdom Metazoa; phylum Chordata; class Mammalia; order Rodentia; family Muridae; genus Apodemus; species Apodemus agrarius. The sequence goes on along the minus strand of OZ030025.1, from coordinate 44,767,860 downwards.
CATCTCTGGATAACTGACAGATCGAGTGATACCAGAGACATCTGGTCTCCCTCTCTGCTGTGACTGACAGCACAGAGGCTTGGATGCCTGTACCCTCCCTGCCTCTGGGAGAGCAGGAGTGGCCACACCCCTCAGCACGCCCCTCCTCCATTCCAGATGAACAAAGGTTCCACAAGAAGGGAAAGCACAAGGAAAGTCAGAGCCTCCCGGACACAGCACATAGACATGGCTAGAAATGGTGGCACCGTTTCATTGCTGATTTTATTTAACTCCACAAGAAGAGATTCTGACTTTCTATGCCCACGTGCTAGCTGGGAAGCTCAACTGAGACATGTACTGAGGTCTGCGAGGAACTGGCTTTCTGACCGGTGTCGGAAGGCCAGAAATAGAGGGGAGTTTGTGAGAGCGCTGGCGTTCTCTGCAGCTTTGCTGAGAGTGGCTGGTGATCGGTCCCTCAGTTACCACATTCCTCCCCCCCCCCCCCCCGTGGGGGCCGTTTCGCCACTGAGCGATTTGAAGAGCAGCTGGAAACCTCTGGATTTGAGTCATGCATTATATACTAAATATTTACAAAAGGCCCAGCTATGCTAAGCTCTCAGTAATTCGAACCTGGAATTTCCATTCAGTCCAAGAGGCTGTTTCGGGCACTAATTTTCACCCTATGCATCCTTGATTGTTATTCAGAAAACCAGTGGAAGGCTATGCCATTTACCTGGGAGAAGAAAACCAAAGACCCTGCCTGGCAAGTATCCACGGGGCCACAAACAACCGTGAAAAGTTTTAGTGTGATAGAGTGATTTAAATGAATGAGAACAGAACCTTTTATTTCATGGAAGAAAGTTTCTGCTCTCTCCTGCAACAGTTTGGAAGCCGAGATCATGTTGGTTGGATGTGCATTAACAGACTGTCTTTAAAGAAGAAACCGTTCTCTCAGGCGGAACACTGTCACAGAGAGAGGAGTGAGCTGGTGTTTTGCGGTGACTCGAACCGGCACCCTGTAAGCACCAACACCACTGAAACATGGAATGGAAAAAGTGTAAGAGCCAGAACGTGGGGAGGAGTGCTTGAGGGGGAAAAGGTCTTCTTGGCTGCTGTAACCAAGAACTGGCAGCAGCTGGTGTGACCTGCAAAAGACCTGCACGGACTGGGCCAATCAAAGCTTTAATCAAGGATGGGGCGGGGCTCATGAGGCCCTGCCCTTCCCTGGTAGCATCTGGGGGAGGAGATATTGTTTTTCAGTGGGGTAGCCACTGATAATTTGCCCATGTTCTGGTGATAAAACACACACACACACACACACACACACACACACACACACGGAGTGGCATGATTAGGAGGCTGGGCCTTGCTGGAGTAGGCGTGGCTTTGTTGGAGGAAGTGTGTCACCAGGTGGGTGGGCTTTGGGGTGTCAGAAGCTCGAGTCTGGCCAGTGTCTTTTTTTTTTTTTTTTTTTTTTTGGTTTTTCGAGACAGGGTTTCTCTGTGTAGCTCTGGCTGTCCTGGAACTCACTCTGTAGACCAGGCTGGCCTCGAACTCAGAAATCCGCCTGCCTCTGCCTCCCAAGTGCTGGGATTAAAGGCGTGCGCCACCACGCCCGGCTCTGGCCAGTGTCTTATTGTTACTTCCTGCCACCTGTTGGTCCAGATATAGAGCTCAGCTCCTTCTCCAGCACCACGCCTGCCTGGACACTGCCACCCTTTCCGCCATGATGATAATGAACTGAACCCCTGGACTGTAAGCCCCAATAATTTGTAAGAGTTGCTGTGGCCGTGGTGTCTCTTCAGAGCAATGAAACCCTAAGACGCCGAGTGAGCCGTGCAGAGCAATCCAGGAAGCAGCGCCCATCCACGGCCTCTGCGTTTGCTGCCGCCTTGAGTCCTGACTTTCCTTCTTGATAGACTGTGATCAGAACGTACAAGCTCAAGAAGCCCTTTTCTGCGCACCGTTGCTTTGACCATGCTTTCTCACAGCAGCAGAAAGCAAACCAGGACAAAGGGTTTGAACAGAGGAGGCAGAGGCATGAGAGAGGGTAATTGGGAATTGAAAACAAAAGTTCTTATATGTATGACACCATCAAAGACTTGGGGCGGGGGTGGGGTGGGGAGGGCGGGGCGAGCCATCGCCCCTCGCTGTCCTGGTAAGCTAGTTTAGCTGATCTCTCTAAGCGCCTCCCACCGTACTGCAGTGAGACCCCCTGTATCCGCTCACTGTGAAACTTCAAGAAGCTGGTGTCTGGAGCAGGCCTGACTACAGCGTGACCCGCCACAGCCACTGCAGCTGCTTTTCTAGAAGGGTCAAGGGTTTGCCGCTATAAAGCACGAGCCTGGCTCTGTGGCCTGTGGGGAGCCCTGCCTCGCACCCGTGTACTGCTTATGTTTAATGACAACCATTTGGACTCTGTAAAGGCCTTACCCGGTTGTTCTTTTTAATCGCTGCCTTGGCTTTGTTTTTCTTTTAATAGGCGGTGGGTTCCCTGTGCTAGGCTTTGAACATTCCTTGGGCTCCGTCGTTTGAATCAGAACTCAGGGTTAATTTTCTAATTCGGGGAAGTAAGTGGACTTCTCAGCCTTAGGGTTCATGTAATTTTCTTAAATTCACCCAGTGAGTGCCCGGCTCAAAGAGTAGTTAGGTCTACGAGAGAATCCAATAAATGCAAATGTTCTTTTCTATTTCAACAGCCATCCCTGGGAGCTGTGATAAGGGAGAGGAGCCAAGTGACGTGTGGCTGGGATTTTGGAGGGCCTGGCCAGGCTTGTGCTGAGCCCTTTTGAATCAAGTGTAAGAAACTTGCTTCTCATGTCCAGAGACAGGTCAGCCAGTGCTGTCTGAATGGGAGTGTGTGATCATGCCCACCCATCATCATATATCTCAGGGATATACATGTGTGTGTGCATGTATATGATGTGTGTGTGTGTATATATATATATATATATAAAGAATATATATATGATGTATATGTATATAATATATGTGTGTATGTAAACGATGTATGTGTATATGATGTATGTGTATATAATGTGTGTGTATGTATATGATGTATATGTATACGATGCATGTATATGTATATGATGTATATGTATATAAAGTATATGTATATAATGTATGTGTGTATGTATATGATGTATGTGTATATAATATATGTGTATATAATGTATGTGTGTATATATATGATGTATGTGTATATGATATATGTGTATATAATGTATGTGCATATGTATATGATGTATGTGTATGTATATGATGTATGTGTATATGATGTATGTGTATATGATATATATGTATATAATGTATGTGTGTATGTATATGATGTGGATGTATATGATATATGTATGTGCATATGATGTATATGTATATAATGTATGTGTATGATGTAGATGTATATAAAGTATATGTATATGATATATATGTGTATAATGTATGTTGTATATATATGATGTGTATGTATATGATGCTTGTGTATGTATATGATGTATGTGTATGATATATATATATGATGTAGATGTATATGATGTAGATGTGTAGGTGTATGTGTGTGTATATGTATATCAAGAGCCTCACACCAGTGTAGAGAACAAAACTGTATCCAGAAGCCAGATATAAACATAGAGGACCAGGTGCCTAAAAGTTGCTTTTACAGCCACGTGAGGCTGCTATGGCAGAAGCTGAGGAGACCGACCGGGGCTGTAAACACACGCCATCACTTTGCTCTGGGACTTCTGGCAACTGAGCGAGACCCCATCCTGCAGAGGGAGCACAGCAGGGGCTGAGAATCCACGAGGAAAAGGGGGCTGTGTTGACTCAGAGCGCTAAGGCAGAAGGAGGGGCTCTGTTGGAGAAATACTGCAGTGAGGACTGGCAGGAGGGAGCAGAGAGCTTGGGGCGGGGGAACGGAGAGCAGGGCAGGGTGGAGGGAACAGCTCAGTGCAGAGACAAACCGACCCCACGGAGCTGCCTGACCATGCCCTGGGCCCCACTCGCCTGGGGCCAACCTACGAGACACATTCTAAGTTTTAAATAGGAACTTAGTGGGGAGAGAAGGAAGAATAGTAGACACTTTAAAATTTAACTTTTAAGTGGTTTCTAAGCTGGCAACATTCCTTTGAGACAGATTATGCCTTATTTTGAGAATGTTACCTACGTAACCCTCTGAATTGCTAAGCTATATGGTGAACACTCCTTTTGCAGAGTAAGTCGATACTGGAGATGAGGTAAAAGACTTGGGGTTTCGTCTCTGCAGACTCCATGTCCAGGAAACTTCTGCGGCTAGAGGAGAAGGAAGAAGGCCCGTACCCTGCCCATGCCCAGCTGGCTCCTCAGGCATCGGTGCCTCCTGCCTCCGAGGCCGAGCAGGGCTGCCTGGAAATGCGGTGCAGAGCTGAATGTGGAATGAATCCCGGCAGGAGCCAAGACATCCTAGAGACGTTTATCCCCCCCACGTTAGCTATCAGACTGTTGAAAATGGACCCCAAGAAATTGAAATTTCCCCCAGGAATCCCATGCTGAGAGAGGAAGGCTGAACCCCTGTGTTAGACAGAGGGGGAGTGTCTCCTGGAGAGAGATTTAGGCAGTCCTGACAACTTGTTAGACCATGTGCAGAAAAGACCGCAACTGGGCTCACGCCCTGAAAAGACCACGCCCTAACTGAAGCGGATTGGTTACACATATCTCTGGCCCTCTCGTTGAACCCTGAAGGTGGATCTTGTTCGGGAGGGTGGGGTAGACCTCTTTGGTTTTGTTACCATGTGGCGAGACTGAATAAACGCTCCCTTTTGTTGGTCTGTTTACTATGCTTTTTACCATTACCTGCACTTTTAATTGGCTTATGGAGGATGGGGCCAAACCTGGCTTATCAGGGCGGCCAGGAGCTCTGACCCTAACCGCTCAATGTCTGAAGGAGACATCTCTCTTGGTATGGAGTCAGGTCTCCTCTCACCCGAGGATGAGTAGAGGCGACCCTGGTAAGGGTCTCTAAAGCCAATCAGAATGAGATTTTAGTCACCATGAGAAAACAGGTTTGGAGTGGAGAGGTGAGAAACAGAGAGAGGCTTGGAGGCCACACTGAACACGAAGAGAGTGGTAAGGAGCAAAACAAAACAAAAAACAGCTAAGTGTGTGACTTTGCTATCCCAAGATATAAAATATTACCTGCATAGGTGATCAGATCTCTGAGGGCTTTTGCGTGTTGGGTTGTTCTAGGCATGATTGGGCAATGTTTGAAGGGGATGACCTTTGCTGGTTTTGGAAAAGAATGGACGATTTAAGTTATAATAAAATACTATGCTTTTCCTGGGTTTTTTCATTTCCTAGCTAGCGCTGAGGCTGAAGCCATTCCTCCAGGATGGTGGGGCGGGGCAGGGCGGGGCAGGGCGGGGCTCATGGACGATGGGAACGTGTGAGACTTGTTTTAGGATTGCTGCATGTGCTTTGTTAGCTTCAAGCTGACTCCCGGATCCCAGCCCAAACAACAGTACTTTCTCATCAGAGATAAAAACAATCACCTATGTTCCGTCAATTTGTTCAAAACCAGGAGGAAGTCTCGTTCAAAGTTTCAGTTGGCAAGTCTTAAAGGGAAACCTGGTTTCTTAGTAGCAACGCGTCCTGTCACTACACCTGACATCGCTCTGGAGTTAGAGCTTTAAGATGTATTCTAGGTTGGCCAAGCCACCAGATGCACGCGTACGGTCTAATTCTGCTATCACTAACTCCCTCACGGTGAGCTGCATGCTACTGCAACCCCTCCGAGTGTCCACCCAGCCTTGGCAACTCCATGAACACACCAAGCATCAGGTATAAAGCTGCCTCCCATCCCCCGGTCCCTCGGAGGACGCAGCCTGTGTGGCCCCACACGCCTCTGACCGACACTGGAGGACAGAAGGCAGGTTGGGGTGGCAGTCCCCAAGGGATGCTTCAGTAGGGCCACGCTCCAGGAGGCCCAGCATGGGCCGCACGGGAGGAGGAGCCCAGGAGTCTGCGCCACACCCAAGGAAAGGCCTTCGCAAGTTGGTCAAGCGAAAAGTTGGGGCAGCCTGTCCCCTAGGCGACGTACGGGGTAGGCGTGTGTCTCTACATAATCTAGGAAATCACAGGTGTCAGGCTGGTGGGAGAGGACAAAGAATGTGAGGAAAACTCGGGGATTCAATGCCTGCCCAGAAAAAGCCGCAGAGAAGCCCACAGCGTGGGCAGGGAGGTCAGCAGTGTGATCTGTGTGAGCCGTGGGAAAAAGTCCTGCGTCCTGAAAAGCCATCAGCTGGTTTAAATTACAGGCCCCAGCACGGATTAGAAGCACCAGGCCTTCTAGATGCTGTCAAATACCCGGTGACTCTGCTCCCTTCAGAATAATTTATTTAGGTAGGCTGCCTGGCAGGCAGGAGACTTATTGCCCCTGTGATTCATTTCCTGGGAAATTCATTTGGGGCAAGTCAAAAGAGAGAAAAACAAAACAAAACAAACAAACAAACAAAACCAGCCAAGTGTGTGGCTTTGCTGTCCCAAGATATAAAATATTACCTGCACAGGTGATTAGATCTCTGAGGACTTTTGCGTGTTGGCTTGTTCTAGGCATGATTGGGCAAAGTTTGAGAAACCTTTGCTGGTTTTGGAAAAGAATGGACGATTTAAGTTATAATCAAATGCTATGCTTTTCCTGGGCGCTGTCATTTCCTAGCTCGCGCTGAGGCGGAAGCCACTGCTCCAACACCCGCTGAGAGGAATGTTCCCTTTTGAATCAGGACGCAGAAGGCCGAGTGCTCACACTGTGGGCGAGAGGCGTAGGAGGCCGCAGAACAGGCTCCAGTGTGAGGAGCAGCAGGGATTCTGTGGCTGCCCATCTGGGTCTGCCCAGCCCACAGAGTGAGCCCCAGATGCCCAATTCCTTCACGGCCCTGCCTCCCGCCAGCCTGAAGGACTCCCCTTGGGCTGCTATGAAGCCCTACCCTGCTCTACAACACCTTTTATGAAAGAAAAGGAGACAGGTGACCCTTGTCATCCCCTGTTGGGCCATCTGGCTAGATGCCAGGCTCATTAATTATATTTAAAAAAGAGAAGAAGTAGAAAACTAAATTTCAAAATGCCTCCAGTCCCAAACATTTTAGATATGGGTTCTTTACGCCACACCCAGATCTGGGGACTGACAGCGCTTACGTTTTACAACCCCACCCACCCCAACCTCCCAATATCACGCAATGGCTGAGAAAACCAGCAAGAGATTTGTTGATGTGTCTCAAACGAAGACATTCTCACTGTGTGTCCTAACGAGCTAGACACAGGATGTGCTGAAACCAGGCCAGAACGAACTGGCAAAGGTTGAAGGTGTAAATTTTAAGGAAGCAAGTCCATACTTTCAAAAGGCTCTCAGTTTTATGATCTCATTCCTCACACATTAGCGACAATAAATAATGAAGCTATTTTTTTTTTTACTGAAGATGAGAAAAAGATTAAACAATAATTTATGATCAATATAAGATTTTTCCCACCCAAAAGAACTAAAGGGCTGTATTATCTGATCGCCTCCAGTTTTTGAACTGAGGAAACAAGGATAGTAGATAGAAACTGGCTTCGCTCTGGGAACAGGGACGAATGAGGCACTGAGTTACCATGAGTGGGCTGAGGGCCTCGTCCCTGCCTCGCAAACACTCTGCAGACGTATCCACTGACCCCTGGCTGTTGGTGAGCGGCAGGGCCATGCAGGAACGTCCCAGAGAGTCTGCTGAGTGCTTTATGCGGCTGTGCGATAATTCATCACCAGGTCAAACAGGGCGGAACACAGACATTTCGACCCACCTTTTCTCCAGCCACGGGAGGTAGGCGGACGTCTCGCACTTGAGGGTAGAAAACGCCTGACCGAACACGTGCTGAGGGAATCGCTTCAGCTCCGCTTCTGTCATCTTTCGGAACCCCAGCACCACGTCAGCCCAGAAAGGCGCTTCTTCAGCGGGGACGCTGCGAAATACCTGCCAGCTGAAGCACCGGAAGTGGAGAATGCTCCTTACATTTTGTGAAGTTGTGTGTTTTTCAATTAACTCCCTAAACTCCATTCATATACAGCTTCCTAAAGCATTTTTAAAACTTTACTTCCTATAAACACGAAGAGGGAGAGAGGAATCCCTCCGTCCTCTCGGGTTCTGGTAAGTGAGTAGCTGGATTGCAGAAGCTCACAGCCGAAGGTGTCAGATGTAAAGTTTGTAAAGTGCTTGCAAGGCTGGGACTTTACTCGGTGCGTAAGTCCCAGCCAACATTCAACAGGTCAGACGTTTCACCCCCAGCATAACGAAAAAATAAAAATAAATAGCATGTCTTTTTGAAAGTTTTACTTACTAGGCCGGGCAGTAGTGGCCCATACCTTGCCCTTGGGAGGTAGAGGCAGGAGGATCTCTGTGAGTTCGAGGTCAGCCTGGTCTGTAGAGTGAGCTCCAGAATAGCCTGGACTGCACAGAGAAACCAAAAAACAAAACAGAACTAACAAAACTTTATTTTTTTGGAAATTTTTTCCCATGATTTCCTTTATTTAAATGAGACTGTGCATTTTAGAGGAAAAGTTTTTAATGTTTTTGCACAACCCCTTCACATGAAAAAGCAAAGGAAAATGTAAGGAATCCATAGGTTAGCCCTGATTTTCAACATGATATCTTTTTAGTAGGATTTTGTTTGTTTTTGAGATGGGAATCTCACCATAAAACTTTGGCTGGCCTGAAACTCACAATATAGCTCAGGCTGGCCTTCGAATCATAGTGATCCCCCTGCCTCAGCCTCCTGAGTGCTGGGATTAAAGGTATGCATCACCATACCTGGATAGACAGAAGGAAGCGTGTGACATTTAAGTCAAGTTCTAGGTCATAAAGCAAGGGGTCACCAAGAGGAGCCTTTGGAGGGGGCACTGGGGCCACCGTGCAGTAGGGATGGAGGGATCAATGGTACTATTGGTAATTAACAAGAAGCTCGTAACACTAGATGAATCTGATCTGAGTGCATCGCATGAAACTTTCAAAGAGCTAACAATGATGACGACAACGACAGCGATGACGATGACGATGACAACAACAAAACTTTAGATTAAAAAAGAAAAAGCTTGGAACGGGCTGCCCGTGGCTGCTCTCTACGTCTGGACTTACTAAGTACCGGGCTGTGTCTGTCAGCCACTATCGACTGTCCCTGCTCTAAAGTAACAAGACGCAACCGGAATTGTTAAAGATGTGGTTGCTGACACACCAGACTTTGTGTGTCGAAGTACACCAGTTCTCTTAGAAAGGAGACCCTGACAAGGGGGAAGCGCATCTTTTTTTGTCTTTTTCCTTGTTTATGTGTAAACCCTTCCTGGGTTGCGAGGCCTCCCTCCACAGCTTTGCCTCTTCACCTCCCCCCCCAGCAGGGCCCAAGTCTAAAATGTTAATTATCTTGCCAGGTGCTCATGAGAGCCCTCCTTGATCTTTACTTCCGCACACCATTAACTTTTTTTTTTTTTTAATGTAGCTATAGTTGTCCTGGAACTCACTCTGTAGACCAGGCTGGCCTGAAACTCACAGCGATCCTCCTGCCTCTAGCTCTGGAGTCACCACCCTGGCCTGGTTTACCTATTAAAGCGCATCAAGTCTCCTCTGAGGCATTTCGCTAACCTGTCCGCTCTGTCTTCACACTATCCTACTATTATCTCTCTTTCCCCAATTTAGTCTCTCCACTACAGATAAAACACCGCCGTTGCCGTGCAAATCTGAACAGCTAGCTCACTGTGTTCCATACCACCAGTGGCTTCTCGATACCATGGATTTACTTGAGTTCTTCAATATGCCACAGTCACATGAGACAGGTCAGGCTGTGTGAGCTGTCCTTTCTACATGGGCCTGTATGAACTTACACTCATCTTGAGGTTCTCATGGGAATCGCTTTTCTCCTACCCGGCTTCTGATGACTCTTTAAAGCAAGTGTCTTCTCTAGCTATCTCTCTCCACAGCTGTGCTACAGCCTTTGGCAAGTCATGGGACTGATTTGTAACTAGTAAGATTTGGGACATTCCCCCACAGGCCACAGCCACTTGAGGAGGGAACTGTGCCTGTCCTCTGCAAATTTCACTTAGCACGCATTTATTAAGCATTTACTGTATACGAAGTCCCTTATTGCCATGTCCCTGAGACCCAGAAGACCGGCTGCAGAGAGGGGCTGCCGAAAGTCCTCTTGAAGGAATGGGTTGAAGATTAAGGTCATATGGGAGATACATGGGACATTTGTGAAGCCTTGATTCAGAAGAGAAAGAATATTGGCACATATCTGTTTCTGAAAATTGGTTAGAGGCAATGTTGATGAATTCCTATTAGTTTTGGAACAAGCCTTGGCGTAACTCTAACCAAACAAGCGAAAGATCTGTATGACAGGAACTTCAAGTCCTTGAAGAAAGAAATCGAAGAAGACCTTAGAAGATGGAAAAATATTTCTTGCTCCTGGATTGGCAGAATCAATATAGTAAAAATGGCCATCTTGCCAAAAGCAATCTACAGATTCAATGCGATCCCCATCAAAATCCCAAATCAATTCTTCACAGATTTAGAAAGAACAATTCTCAAATTCATCTGGAGCAACAAAAAACCCAGGATAGTTAAAACTATTCTCAACAATAAAAGGACTTCTGGGGGGAATCAATATCCCTGACCTCAAGCAGTACTACAGAGCAATTGTGTTAAAAACTGCATGGTATTGGTACAGCAACAGGCAAGTAGATCAATGGAATAGGATTGAAGACCTAGAAATGAACCCACAGACTTATGGTCACTTGATCTTTGATAAAGGAGCCACAACCATCCAGTGGAAAAAAGATAGCCTTTTCAACAAATGGTGCTGGTTCAACTGGAGGTCAACATGCAGAAAAATGCGAATTGACCCACTCTTATGTCCTTGTACTAAAATCAATTCCAAGTGGATCAAGGACCTCCACATAAAACCAGACACACTGAAACTAATAGAAAAGAAACTGGGGAAGACCCTGGAGGACATGGGCACAGGGGGAAAGTTCCTGAACAGAACACCAATAGCTTATGCTCTAAGATCAAGAATTGACAAATGGGACCTCATGAAATTACAAAGTTTCTGTAAGGCAAAGGACACTGTCAGAAGGACAAAACAGCAACCAACAAAGTGGGAAAAGATCTTCACCAACCCCACATCCTACAGAGGGCTAATATCTAATATATACAAAGAACTCAAGAAGTTAGACTGCAAAGAACCAAATAACCCTATCAAAAAATGGGGTACAGAGCTAAACAAAGTATGACCATAACCTGGGGAATGCCATGTTTCAATATGGTTCAATAACTAAAGTTGGAGAGAGAGACTAGGTGCTGCCATTGATAAAAATAAGTCCATGCCTTGCGTTCAAGCAAAACCTGCCATTCAGGGTAGGGGCTTTGGAAAAGTAAGGCTTTCACATCCATCCTGGTGGTTCTGTGGTGAGAGAAGTTGTGGGACAAAGAGTAGAAATCTTTCTGATACAAGTATGCACTCGATACACACATGAACCTAGGAGACGTGTCCTGGGGGCCTGGCATCAAATGGAGAGACTGGTACTTTTGCTTTCTTCTTTTTTTAAATGTTACTTGTTTATTACATGTATGTGTGTGTGTATGTGCCTGCATATGTTTATGGACACACAGAGGCCAGAGGGGACACCAGGGCTCCTAGAACTGGAACCGCAGACGATTGTGAGTAGTGGTGTGGGTGCTGGGAACTGAACCCAGGTCCTCTATGAGAACGGAAAATGCTCCTGACCACTGAGCTGTCTCTCCAGTCCCAAGACTGGTACTTTTTAAATTGTCTTAGTGTCACAAAGATAGAATTGCCCTTGAAAAACATCCCTCTGCTCTTCAGAGGATAACATGGGTGGCAAACGTCTCTTGTCATTTGATGACACCAATTAGTTTGATGACCTGAATTAAAGATGCTAGAACATTTAGCAGTCTCTGCTTAGGAGAATGCAGGGTGGAATCATCATGTTTTGAGGGCTGTCTGTGTTTGAAATGTTAAATTGGACATGTCCTCAAACCTCACGTAAGTGTGCATCCAATCAGATATTAGCACGCCTGTAATCCCAGCACTTGGGAGGCAGAGGCAGGCGGATTTCTGAGTTCAAGGCCAGCCTGGTCTACAGAGTGAGTTCCAGGACAGCCAGGGCTATACAGAGAAACCCTGTCTCAAAAAACCAAACCAAACAAAACAAAAACAAAAACAAAAACAAAAAACAAAAAACAAAACAAAACAAAACAAACAGTTAAGTAGAAATGTATGGATTGTTTCAAAAATACTATTTTCCAAATGACACCTGGAGAGATAATTTTAGGACGGGAGGTATAGCTCAGTGGTAAGCACAGGCCTTGCCTGTACAAGGCCCTAAGCCCAATTTCCAACTCTCTCTCTCCCCAAAAAGCAACTTTAGTGATGGATGCACAAAACTTACTTTGGGGGGGGGCATCCTGATGTCTAATGATTCTCAAATAAATTAGACTCTCCTTTGCCTAAGGTCTCTGCCCAAGCCTGTGCCCCATCTCTTGGTTTTCCATCAGCTACCCCACCCGCCACACACCCACACTCAGGATTGACTTGATATTCAGGACCTTTGCTTGTTTTTTTCATATGCGCACACCACTTCACATTCCTTCAGGAAAATTATATATAGCATTTATATTATATATAAATATATGGAGAATTTATACTATATATAAATATATACTATTTATAAATAAATAATATATTATGCATATATAATATAGTATACACACATAATATACATGTACTATACATATACTATACATATACAATATATTATACTTGTGTATATTATATGTATAGTAGACATATACCGTATATAATATATGTTGTATATGTTATATAATATAAAATATATGATTATATTTTATATATATATATGTATGTGTGACAAGAAATGGCAGTGGTTAAAAACAAAACAAAAAGTCAGGCGGTGGTGGCACATGCCTGTAGTAATCCCAATGCTTTGGGAGGCTGAGGCAGGTGGATTTCTGAGTTCGAGGCCAGCCTGGTCTACAAAGTGAGTTCCAGGACAGCCAGGGCTATACAGAGAAACCCTGTCTTGAAAAAACCAAATCCAAAAAACCAAAAACAAAAAAACAAAACAAAACAAAACAAAACAAAAATAAGCAATCCCCCTAATTCTGTAAGTAGTGTTTCTCAAGTTCTCTGAAGTCTTTTCTAAATCCTCCCCAGGGCTGATGAATGTTCTGCTGACCTCTGACCTCTGACCTCTGCTCTCTGTGTCGTTTCATGTCTGCAACGACTTCAGACTCCTTTCCTTACCCAGACACCAGGTGAACACCCGCGTCAGCAGCCTCGGCAGACTTGGCGATTTCAGAAAGATGCTGGAAGGTCTCTCTAAACCATCGCTTCTGTGTGGGCACCGGGGTATCTGCGAGGTCATGGAGAAAAGCAATGGATGGCGTGAAGAAAATGGTCGCGACCGTGCCTCTACCACAAGCATAGTCAGGGAGGGGCATTTCAACAGAATTCCCAGAATTTTACTTGTTGATGTGTGACCCACTCTTGTAATGATGTACTGAGGGAGTAGAAACAGGTTAGGCAATGTGAAAGACCAGAAGTGTGTATTTGGTACAAGATTTAGCCTGTCCCAAGATGCCAGCCTGAGAAGGAATGGGTGTATGACAGGGAAATCCAGCCAGCACATTTCTGGGACAATAGAAAGAACTGCGAGGCTCCTTGTGATGGTTTGTATATGACTGGCCCAGGAAGTGAACCTATTAGGAGGTGTGGTCTTGTTGGAGTAAGTGTGTCACTGTGGGTGTGGGCTTAAGACCTTCACCCTAGTTGCCTGGAAGTCAGTCTTCTACTAGCAGCCTTCAGATGAAGATGTAGAACTCTCAGCTCCTCCTGTACCATCTCTGCCTGGATGCTGCCATGTTTTTGCCTTGATGACAATGGACTGAACCTCTGAGCCTGTAAGCCAGCCCCAATTAAATGTTGTCTTTTATAAAACTTGCATTGGTCATGGTGTCTGTTCACAGCAATGAAACCCTAACTAAGACACTCCTGATAAGAGGTCTGGAAACACAGTAGGTGACAAGCAGGGACCCTAGGTCAATAAGGATAAATTAGTAGCAAGACTTTTAAATAAATAAAGCACTGGTTAGAGAATCAATACATATTCCTATCACATTGACTAAAATTGACATCAATAAAAAGTGTGCCCGTGTGTGCCACACTCTCTTCCCAAATTGCAGATAGGCTGCTTGTTTAGAGATAAAGAAGAAATAATAGTTGTCCTGCAGAATTACATTAGAATTCAATGGACCTATGTCAGTGTGGAGAGCTGATTTAATATGCATTCCCATGTCCCTGCCCTTGAACCTAAAAAGCAACAGACTAGTGGCTAAGAGCTACGTGCTACAGCAATCGTCCCCAAACAACAGACAGTTCCAATTCGACCGTGGCTCGAGCAAGCGTGGTGAGCTAATTCATATTCAAGTGCTGGTCAAGCAAAACTGTTGTAGCCAGAGTGGCAGGAGTGATTGCAAATGCTGACGGAGGGGCGACTCTGTGCAGGGCACTGTTCTGAACTCTGTGATTAGCTTATTTAATCTCACAAGAGCCTGCCGCTGGAGAGGCAGGGAGCAGAAAATGTCTGGTCTGAATCCTGTCTAGGGAAGAAGTCTCTCGAACGAATCCAAGCCTTCATCTAGCGACAGCAGAAAGGAAAGGAAGCTGACCCCGGAGACCGAGATACTCAGCCACAGAGAGGTTGGAGGTCCCGGTGATTTGGAGGACCTCTCAGATGAAGTGCCTCTTTGAAAGATGACTGGGGGGGACAACAAGCAATCTTCAGGATCACCCATGCCTACTGTAAGCAAAGGAACTCTGGGAAGTAGTCTTTCTTTCTTTCTTTCTTTCTTTCTTTCTTTCTTTCTTTCTTTCTTTCTTCCTTCCTTCCTTCCTTCCTTCCTTCCTTCCTTTCTTTTTTTTCCAAGACAATTTTTTTTTTTTTTTTTTTTTCTGTGTAGCCCTGGCTGTCTGGAACTTACACTGTAGACCAGGCTGGCCTCGAACTCAGAATTCCACCTGCCTCTGCCTCCCAAGTGCTGGAATTAAAGGCGTGAGCCACCACTGCCTGGCTGGAAGTAGTCTCAAGAAAGGTGCCTGGTGTGGAATTAGCATCTTGCAAATCTACCCATCGTCTGTCTCTCTCACCTGGATACATGTGAGGAATAAGCATCCCGGCTGCTACATTGCTGGTGGTATCCGGAGTGAACCTGTCTGAAAGGACAGTCACGGAGCATCGGGGGACCAGCTGGGAAATGCAGGCAGCAGTGGACAGCCCTATCACGCCGGCTCCGACCACCGCAATGCGCACCGTGTCCATGGCCTAAGGAGGAAAACACAAACCTTGCTTAGGGCGTTATTCTGCCCGGATGAAGTCCGACCCTACAGTTCTTTCCTCTGAGAGGCAGCCTCTCAGAGGAAAGCTTCCTTCTGATCTTTCCGTAGGTGCACACGTGCGGCAACCCTTTAAACTCTCGCTCCATAAATAACATTGCGAACATTGAGGTCTCTCTCCAGGCAGTCGCTACCAGAACAGAATCAGCCTGGATTTGCCCGCCGCGCTCGCCAGCAGTAATCCCATGACATTTGGGGGTAGACTTCTAGTCATGGTGCCCTTGCCTGAACTTTTCCCCTCTGGGCACATTCTAGGGAGGGTTGGAAAGGTAAACTAGTCCTGGGACGCAGCTGGGCTGTGACCTCTGCTCCTAGGACTCTGGGGAGCAGACACATAGGTCATCTCTGGCTGCCACAGATGATTGCATAACAGGAAGGAATGGCCCTGTGCATGCGAGGTCTTTTAGCCTCTCTGCCCTCACCTGAGGACGGCACCAAATGAATTCCTATTAGCTCCTTTAAGCTGTAAAGAGCAGGCCATGGGAGGCTGTCTCCCAGATAGATTCCTTGCGGGAGGGTGTAGGGAAAATGCTGGTAACAGTTGCCTGCGCCAGGCACCCTGAGACTGACACCTTGTGTGGGAAGGTAAAGAGTGGCAAAGACTTCAGTTTCCTCTGCCTCTCCACTGAGGAAGCAGGAACCCCCCTGCTGACCTGTCAGCCCCCTGCCTGCCTTCACTTCTTAGTGCTCTATGTCCAAATCCCTCTCCCTGGCTCAATGCCAAATTAAGGAGTGTGAACAAAAAACAAATAATTCATTGTCATTCTTTGGGGGTACAGTTCTAACACTCAGTCAGCTGCTTAGGTTGTCAGCCTGAAAACCCGCCTCTGGCGCAATCGCAATCCCTTCTTGCAACGGGGCAGTGAACAGGGCATCAGGCCAGGCAGAGTCAGTCACGGCAGGCGTCATGAGGTCTGGCCATGGGTGGTTCTCTGCCTCCTGCCTAGTTCCACTCTGTGAGCCTTTGAGACCTTTCCAGGAGGTTTAATGTGTGCTTTTCGTACTCCTGAGCTGTGTGTGTTTCTGAGCAGGTCAGCTGAGACAGAAGACTGCCAGGGCTGAGGAAAGACAAGAGAAGGTTCCCAGCAGGAGATGGTCACACCATGCCACAGTGCCTTATCCTGCCCAGTACAGACTGTTGGGAGAGGGAGGTCCTGGACATGCTTCCAGAGGAGGTAATAGAAGACAGGCAGCCATGATCTTACGAGCCACCATGCCACAGTGCCTTACCCTGCCCAGCAACCTTTCTCCACAGCTCTAATAAGTTAACACTAGGGTGAGCGCAATCTGTGGCTAAGAATAACCAGCTTGCCAGTGGAGTGGAAAAAGAGCCAGACACATAGGACGGATCCCGGTATAGTGTGACCTGTCAATCTCTGGCACCAATCCCACCAAGACACACCCCTAAAATCCCAGAATGCATACAAAACGACCCTTGAGCCAAAAGTGAGGATTCAAATACCTGTCTCTGAAAAGGCAGCCTGGTCTCCAGCGGAGGCCCTGGCACCAATGCTTGTTTTCCAGTGACCTGTTAGCAGCCTGGTCTCCTAAGAGACAGGGAAAACGAAAGTCCTTCCCATTGGGGAAATTATTAAGGACACTCTCTCTAAGCGTACACTCCATTGGTCCATGCAACCGTGTCTGCCTCTGACTCCCTCCCCCCCCCCATCCCCCAAAGAGAGAGGAGCGTGTAAGCTCTGTGGAGGTGGAGCTGCCTCTCTGCCAAGCCTGCAGGGGAAGGTTCGTCCTGCACGACCTGTCTTTGTCTGGCTTCCAAGCACTTCAGCTTGCCATCAGCCTGGGGCTTCTCCTGCGGATTTGTCTGTGGTAAATAAGCAGGTGGTCTGTCCGACTTCCAAAAAGTCCCAGCTAGAACCAAACGCCTGTTTACCCATTGCACTGTTCAGAATTGTCGATAGCTAAGATGACGGCCTGGTGGCAGCCGGGCAATTTATTCAGAAAATAAGTTTAGAGGAACCACGGATGTATCGAAGGTAACCAGTATTCGCTGTGTGCAAAGCACTGACCACTTTGAAGTCATTTGTTTCTAGAGAAGCAACTGGATGTATCACAGTAGCGACAGTAATACATTTTTAAAGATTTGTTTTATATTTAAATTGCTGTGTTCTGTTGGGGGTATGTACACATGTGTCTAGTGCCCACAGAGGCCAGAAGAGGGCATCGGATACCCTGGAGCTGGAGTTACAGGTGGTTGTGAGCTACCTGATATATGTGCTGGCAACCAAACTCTGGTCTACTGGAAGAGCTACACGCGTTAATCGCTGAGCCATTTCTCCAGCCCAGGTAATATTTAATATTAAAAATATTAAATATATTAATATACTAACAGGAGATTTAGCTTTAGCCATGCCTGTGTCGCCGTGTTATACCGCTATCTTATGAAATGAGACGTGCCCTCCTTATAATATAGAGATATAAACCGAGGCTCCACAACACGGAGGAAAAGCCCATGGTCTCTTGTGTGATAAAGGCCATTCTGCGTAGCAGATTCCAGACACATGCTCTCAACCAAGCAGAGATCCTCGTGGTCAAAGCAGGGCCCTTGCTGTCTTGTCCTTGCCAGTGAGCAGCTGTCTCGGTCTGTCTTCCCATCTGAAGATGGGGAGGAAGGTGATTCCCTTTTCGTGTGTCTGAGCCTCTGGTGAACTCAGCTATGTAAGATCCTACACAAGACCATCTGGGTGTCAAAAGGGGAAAGAAAGGGCCTTTTCCCTCCATGACCACAATCTCAAAGTCATGGAAAATGGAGCATTTCTGTGACTAGGGGAATGGGTTCTTTCTCCACACACATCCTGTCCAATATCGCAGATTCTCCAGCAGACACATCCAGATCAACAGGATTCTCTTTTAATTCAATTCTGGCACCTTCTACTTGAAGGTGGCATCTGATGTCACAGGTTAAAGGCTCAGTTCTTAAGACTAACCCCTTATCAAAGGTCAGATGCCAACCTCAAATCTTGGGTTGTGCCCTGTGCCTCAGGTCTATCACTAGCAACACAAATCTGGGGTCCTAGGAGGCCCACACTGGGTCCAATTCATTTGCTGCAACACCTCACAGAACTCAGGAGTGCTTGGTCTGGTATAAAGGTTGCAGATGAAGAGCCAGACAGAAACCTCCAACCCTGTTGTCTTAGGTAGGGTTTCATGGCTGTGAACAGACACCAGACACCATGACCAAGGCAACTCTTACAAGGACAACATTTAACTGGGTTCTGAGGTTCAGTCCATTATGATTATGATGGGAAGCATGGCAGCATCCAGGCAGGTATGGCTCTGGAAGACAGAGTTCTGCATCTTGTTCTGAAGGCAAACAGAAGACTGCCTTTCAGGAAGCTAGGATGAGGCTCTTGAAGACCACTCCCACAGTGACACACTCCCTCCAACAAGGCCACACCTCCTAATAGTGCCACTCCCTGGGCCAAGCATATTCACACCACCACAGCTGTCTTCTCAGATGCTGATGTGACTTACATCCATAGATGTGACTGGCTGTAGCTTTGAGGATCCCTGGAATCCGAGGGCAGATGCTGAGTCTGCACCTTCTAATCATGCCTTGTTCTTTTCTGTGAGAAGGTTCTTTTATGAAAGAGGCCCTCATCAACAAGTCAATGAGTCTGCATACAGAAGACACTCTTAACCCTCCAGGTGCTGAGAGTCTTAGGAGCTGTCCAGACTTGAAATAAAAACCAAATGTAGGCCGCACTATATCCCAGGTATCCTTTGCAGAAGCTTTGCAGTTTCTTGAGGACCCACTTTCTTTGAAAGTCTGGTAAAATTCTGTGCTAAAACCATCTGGCCCTGGGCTTTTTGGGTTGGGAGACTTTTAATGACTGCTTCTATTTCCTTAGGGGTAATAGGAATATTTAGACTATTTACCTGCTCTTGATTTAACTTTGGTAAGTGTGCTCTATCAAGGAAATGATTAATTTCATTTATATTTTCCCATTTTGAAGTAAGACCTAATCATTCTTTGAATTTCTTCAGTGTCTATTGTCATTTCCATCTCTGATTTTGTCTTTCTGCATTTTAGTTTGGCTAAGAGTTTGTCTATCATGTTGATTTTCTCAAAGAAGAAGCTCTTTTTGTTCTTTTTGTTTATAATTGATTGATTTCAGCCCTGAGTTTGACTATGTCCTGTCATCTATTCCTCTTGGGGGTGTTTGCTTCTTTTCATTCTAGAGATTTCCTGTGTACTGTTAAATTGCTAGTATGAGATCTCTCTAATTTCTTCATGAAGGCATTTAGTGCTGTGAACTTTCCTCTTAGCACTGTTTTCATTGTGTCCCATAAATTTGGATGCTGTGCCTTTTCATTAAATTCTAGAAAGTATTTAATTTCATTCTTCTTTGACCCAGTAGTCATTGAGTAGAGAGTTGTTCTATTTCCACGAGATTGTAGGCTTTCTATTGTTGTAATCCAGCTTTAATCCATGATGATCCAATAAGATGTAGAAGTTATTTCAATCTTCTTGTATATGTTGAGGTCTGCTTTGTGATGGAGTATATGTTAAATTTTGGAGAAGGTTCCATGAGGTGCTGAGAAGAAATTATATTGTTTTATGTTTGGGTGAAATATTAGGTCCATTTGATTCATAGTCTCTGTTAGTTTCATTATTTCTGTTTAGTTTCTGTCTTGATGACCTGTCCATTGGTGAGAGTGTGGTTTTGATGACTATCACTATTCATATGTGGGGTTTGCTGGGCAATTTAAGCTTTAATAACCTTTTATGAATATGGCCCCTTGAATTTGGGACATAGATGTTCAGAACTGAGAGGTCATCTTGGTGGATTTTTTCCTTTGATGAGTATGAAGTACCCATCCCAGTCTTTTTTGATTACTTATGGTTGAAAGTCTATATGTCTTAGATATTAGAATGGCTATTCAGCTTGTTTCTTGGGTTCATTTGCTTGGAAAACCATTTTCAGCCCTTTACTTTGAGGTAATGTCTATCTTGTTGCTAAGGTATGTTTCATATATGCAGCTGAATAATGAATCCTGTTTATGTATCCACTCTGTTAGTGTGTATCTCTTTATTGGGGAATTGAGTCCATTGATGTTGAGAGATATTAGTGACCAATGATTGTTAATTCCTGATATTTTGATGCTGATGGTGGTTGTGTGTGTATGTGTGTATGTGTGTGTATTTGTGTGTGTGTATATTTGTGTGTGCACACATGTGCACATGCACACATGAAAGGATTTCTAAGATAATGTTTTCTCCCTTCAATATCAGATAGCATCAGATTGGTCTCTAATAGCACAAAAGTGAATGTTGAATAGGTGCAGGAGAGGGAAAGAAAAGTACAAGGCCCCAAGGATCACAGGAACTAGAAAAGGAAGGAGAGAGACATCAGCTGGGGGATGGTGTGAGCCAGTGGCAGAGGCCAGAAACTTGCACGTGAACTACAGAGAGAGTATTACCCAACCAAAGAGTAGGGGCTACCTAAGGAAAGAACTAAAAGTTGGAGCTACCTGGGAGGTGTGTGCAGGAGCAGCCTGTGGAAGTGTGGAATTCCAAAGCAAAGGGGGCCGTGGAAAGCAGGTAATGGCTTCTTCCTCTCAAAGCTGACCAGGCTCTGCTTTCCTTTTAAAGGTCAAGAAAAGGAAGCAATGCTTCCTAAGAAATAAAGGCCAGGAAAAGAACAGTGTAACCCTAAAAGGTCCTTATTTTCTTTATATAGAGCAACAGCAGTGTGACTTGAATAAAGGGATCATGTGGCAAACTTATTTGGGTGTAGTTAAGGGTGACAATCTAAGGTGCTGAGGGCCATGGGATGAACTCTACCGTCAGCATTCTACCGGTGCATAGCTAGACTACTTAGCACGTGCTCTCTGGAAGGTCTATAATAGGAGATGGAGCTGATGAGCTACGATTGGCTTCCAACAACTACAGATTCAGTTTCCAAGTATAAGATCAAAAGGCTGCACATGTTAAGAAATCCCCAAGCCATGCATGGCGGCACATGCCTTTGATCCCAGTACTTGGAAGAGGCAGATGGATTTCCCTGAGTTTAAGGCCAGCCTGGTCTACAGAGCTAATTCCAGTACAGCCAGGGCTACACAAAAAGGAAAGAATGAAAGAAAGGAAGGAAGAAAGAAAGAAAGAAAGAAAGACAGAGAAAGGAAGGAAGGAAGGAAAGAAGGAAAAGAGAAAAGAAATTCCCATGCAACAATGTAAAAGTATGAAGGCTAGCACTTGAAGAGTATTTGTTAACCTTTATAATCAAAGAGCTGAATTTTCTCCAATTAAAGAAAATTATTTTTTCTTAATTAAAAATACTGAAGTTAGCCGGCGGTAGTGGCGCACACCTGTAATCCCAGCACTCTGGGAGGCAGAGGCAAAGGCAGATGGATTTCTGAGTTTGAGGTCATCCTGGTCCACAGAGTGAGTTCCAGGACAGCAAGGGCTACACAGAGAAACCCTGTCTTGAAAAAACCAAATCCAACAAACAAACAAACAAAAAAAATACTGAGGTGGCTAAAAAAATGTCAATATATAAAAATTGATGTAACTCCAATCCTGGCATGGTGGTATATATCTGTAATCTAGTACATGGGAGGTGGAGGCAAGCTCATGAATTCAAGATTATCCTCAGCCACATAGTGAGTCTGAAGCCAGCCTGGGCCACACTCACCTCTGTCTCAAGAGGATAGATAGATAGATAGATAGATAGATAGATAGACAGACACAGACAGACAGACAGACAGACAGAATTATTTTCTGTTAGCCATGTGGGTAGAAATTATCAATATTTGCTCCAAAGATTATTTGGTACTCCCTTCTAAAAAGGACTGATGCATCCACACTTCAGTCTTCCTTCTTCTTGAGCTTCATAAATTCTATGAGTTGTATCTCGGGTATTCTGAGCTTTTTACCTAATATCCACTTATCAGTGAGTGCATACCATGTGTGTTCTTTTGTGACTGGGTTACCTCACTCAGGATGATATTCTCAAGTTCCATCCATTTGCCTGTGATTTTCATGAAGTCGTTGTTTTTAAAAGCTGAATAGTAGTTCATTGTGTAAATCTACCACATTTTCTGTATCCATTCTTCTGTTGAGGGACATCCGGGTTGTTCCTAGCTTCTGGCTATTATAAATATGGCTGCTATGAACATAGTGGAGTATGTGTCCTTTTTATATGTTGGAGTATCTTTTGGGTATATGCCCAGAAGTGGTATAGCTGGGTCCTCAGATAGTATTATGTCCAATTTTCTGAGGAATCTCCAGACTGATTTCCAGAGTGGTTGTACCAGCTTGCAATCCCACCAACAATGGAGGAGTGTTCTTCTTCCTCCACATCCTTACCAGCACCTTCTGTCACCTAAGTTTTTGATCTTAGCCATTCTGACTGGTGTGAGGTAGAATCTCAGGATCATTTTGATTTGCATTTCCCTAATGACTAAGGATATTGAACATTTCTTTAGGTGCTTCTCAGCCATTTGGTATTCCTCAGTTGAGAATTCTGTTTAGCTCTGTACCCCATTTTATAATAGGGTTATTTGGCTCCCTGAAGTCTAATTTCTTGCGTTCTTTAGAGACTGAAGGAAAGGCCATCCAGAAACCACCCCACCTAGGATCCATCCCATCTGCAGACACCAAACCCGGACACTATTGCTGATGCCAAAAAAGCACTTGCTGCTATGGCTGTCCCCTAAGAGACTCTGCTAGAGCCTGACCAATACAGATGTGGATGCTTGCAGCCGACCATCAGACTGAACATGACCACATTGGAGTAGGTTAGGGGGAGGACTGAAGAAGATGAAGGGATTTGCAACCTCATAGGAAGAACAGCAATATCAACCAACCAGACGCCCCAGAGCGCCCATGGACTAAACTACCAACCAAAGAGCACACATAGAGGGACCCATGGCCCCAGCTGCTTATGTAGCAGAGGATGGCCTTATCTGGCATCAACGGGTGGGGAGGCCTCCCTCCTCCTGGTGGTCCTGTGGAGATGTCCCAACATAGGGGAATGCTAAGGTGGTGAGGGGAGTGGGTAGATGGGTGGGGGAGCTTCCTCAGAAGCAGGGGGAGGATGGTGGGATGGGAGGCTTTCGGAGGGGAAACCTGGAAGGAGGATAACATTTGAAATGTAAATACAATGCAAAAAAAAACAATAAAAAAGAAATATCATTATTAAAAACCTGGGCATTTTTAATTGTCCCAGAAATTTACATCTGGGAATAACTATACCCAAATATGTCCAGCTCCACTCTTTTATCTGCAAGTTTCATGTCTTTATAGATGAATGAAACTTCAATGTGTAAATTGTGGGAAAACTTTGCTAACCAAGGTCAGAGTCTACCATTGACCCCCTAGCCTCAAGGGCACCCTTGATAAGCAGGACTTCTTCTCTGACTTTGTCTGGGGAATTCAAAACCCCATCTCTCTACCTGTAGAATGTCGCACAGCTTTAGTCAGGGTTCAACTTCCTTTCTTCTGAAAAGAACCCGTTCAGCTAGCGCCAGAGACTCCGGAAATGCTTCCCCATGCTAATGGAGGCTGTACAGTCCCTAAGCCTTCAGCGCTTTGCTCATCCTGGATGTTCCTACCCCCAGTCCCCCAAATTATATAAGCCTTGACTCACCCCAAGTAAAGTTGATCTAACTCCTTGAAGCTGGTCCGGATGTGATCATTCACCGGATGTTCTCTCAGGACTCCCAACCCCCGCCCCCCTCCGCCCCAATCTGTGCTCGCATTGCCCTTGTGGACTGAATCAGCCGAACGATCCCTGAGGGGAGGTAGAGCCGCGTAAATGTAACACGTGTTCACGATCCACCAATCAGCTGGTGAGCATCCAGACTGTTTCCATTTCCCAGCTAAGGTGACTGGAGCAGCGGTGGACACGGATGAGTAGGTATCTCTACAGGAAGGTGCGAGTTCTCTGAGGCTGAGCCCAGAGGGGAACAGCTGGGTCATATGGTGAATCGAAATCTAGTTTT
Organism: Apodemus agrarius; assembly: GCA_964023405.1. NCBI lineage: Eukaryota > Metazoa > Chordata > Mammalia > Rodentia > Muridae > Apodemus > Apodemus agrarius. The sequence goes on along the minus strand of OZ030025.1, from coordinate 44,743,437 downwards.
TTTTGAGTGGCTGCACCAGTTTGCACTCCCACCAATGGTGAATAAGTGTCTCCATGTCCCTGCAGTTGAGCCAATATTTGCTGTTAATCGGTTTGGTTTTTTGTTTGTTTGTTTGTTTTTCTTTTTGGTTTTTCAAGACAGGGTTTCTCTGTGTAGTCCTGGCTGTCCTGGAACTCACTCTGTAGACCAGGCTGACCTCGAACTCAGAAATCCGCCTGCCTCTGCCTCTCAAATGCTGGGATTACAGGCGTGTGCCACCACACCCAGCGTTAATCGGTTTTATTTGTTTTGTTTGGGGGGGGGTAGTGTTGTTTTGGGTTTTTATTTTAGCCATTATTACTGGGGTAAGATGGAATCTCAGAGAGGTTTTAATTTTCATTTCCCTGTGGCTATGGATGTTGAATATTTTAAAAAATAGTTTCTAGCTGACTGTACTTCTTGGGGGGAACTCTATTTAGTTACATGCCCCCCCTTTGTAAATAGAGCTGTTTTCTTGGTGTTTAAAGTTCTTTTACATGTTCTAGAGACTAACACTTTTCTCAGATGTACAGCTGGTGAAGGTTTTTTCCATTCTTTCGGCTTCCTCCTTACTCAGGGATGGTGCCCTTTGCTCTACTGAAGCTTTTTTGGTCTCATCAGGTCCCGTGTGTCAGTTGTTGGTATTAATCCCTGCGCTACTACAGTCTATTCAGAGAGTCCTCGCCTATGCCGAACCGCGAAGCGGGTCCTGGCTTCGACTCTTTAGATGTGTTTGAATTGGCAGTCCCATGGAGGTTGGAGAAGTAAGGGTCCGTCGCGGGGTGTTTCGAGGGGTGGAGGGGTGCAGAACACGGGGAACATAAAAAGGAGAGAGGAGTTAGGTGGGGTGGAGGATGGGGGGCCAGGGAACCTGAAGGGTTGGGGGATGGAAGACAAACACTGAAGACCTCGAGAAAGCCATTTGGAAACCGGCTATTGTAGAAGCTTCAGTGAATGCATACATGTAATTAATAGAGTTTAGTTTGAGTTACAATATAATTGGGGGGGGATAGTGCCCCTCTCAGACACCACAGGCTATTAAACAAAAAGCCTGTACTGGGTGTGGGTCACCGCTTTTTGACTCGTTGATCAATGGGGTCCCATAGTTCACCTTAAACGCTATAGGCTGTTACCACTGCTCTGTATTACTCTCCAGACATTGGTAGTAAGACTCTGTTGCTAAAGACACCACATAATTGCATCCTAGGAAATGGAGCTGGTCCCAGCCTACAAGCTTCATCCCTGCTGGCTGGCTTTCTTGCTATGACATAGCATACGGTTGCTACGTATGCTATGCATACGTATGCTACATATGCTGGGGAACAAAAATAGTTAGCAGTCTTGCCCAGCGGTGAACCCTGCAAGCTACAATGTATGCCTATTGGTACTAGAGTGGCACAGATGTTATGGGTGTAACCAAGCACTTATTGATTAGATTTCATCTCATTACTCAGGCTGGAACTCATGCCTGGAACTGTTAACCAAATCAAGAACTCATGGCTGTATAGCATAGATCCTAGGGGAGGATCTTCTACTATTATTCCGGAAATGGTGTTAAGCTACTCCCTGTGTTCTTGTCTTTATATCCATGGATCAGCACATCTGTCAACCCTTATCAGAGACACCTCTTTTTGCAGGAGATGGCAATCAGTAAAAATATTCACAACTAGTGAACATGCAGAGAATAAGGGATTATAGAGTGCTTAGCTCTAAACGGGACATGTATATTACGCACCCCCACCCCCACCCCAGGCTTAGGGATCATCTTGAAAGAAAGCGAAGATTGTACGTGCCAGAGGTAGTACATGACCTTATACACGAACTCAAAATGCTGTAACTGCATACCCAAGATTTGCACAAGATCAAGCTAGAAAAAAACAAAACAAAACAAAAAACAAAAAACACAGCATCAATAGGAGAGAAGCTTTTGAAGTCCCACCCCTAGCTATTGGCAATTAATAGTAGAAGGGAAAGTATTGGAATTCAGGCAATGAGGCTACCCATTGGCCGGTAGATGGCTCTATACCCATGCACATACTAGGAACACTATGTGAACTCTGTGCATTTAATAAAAGAAGTAAAGGGAAGAAGGAGAACTGATGCAGCGTATAGGGGAAGAGTTGGAGGAGAAGACATAAGGGTGGATCCAATCAAAACATGCCCCAAGTGTGTACAAAATTCTCCCAAAATATATAAATTATATATAATCATATAAAATATAACCAAAAATATGCAAGACTGTTTGGAATGCAATTACATTCGTTAAGAGACATTAAAGGATAACTCAAGCGAACGGCCTGCTGGCCAGTTTTATGTCAGCTTGACACCAGCTAGAATCATCTCAAAGAAGTGAACCCCAGTTGAGGAAAGATCCGTCAGCTCAGACTATAGGGAATTTTCTTATTTGGTGATCAGCGAGGGAGGGCCCAGCCCATCTCAGGGCAGTTGTTTTGGGTTCTGTAAGAAGCAGGCTGACCTATGCATGGGGAGCAAGTCACTGAGCAGCACCCCGCCACGGCCTCTGCACCAGCAGCACCCCGCCACGGCCCCTGCATCAGTTCCTGCCTCCTGCCTTGTCTGAGTTCCTGTCCTGACTTCTTTGAATGATGGGCGACAACGTGGAAGTGTACACCACATAAGCCCTTTCCTCCCCGACTTGCTTTTAGTGGGGCGTTTCATCTCAGCAAAAGAAACCTTAACTGAGGCACAGAGACAGTCATTAACGGAAGAGTCGATAGCAGAGCAAAGACTCAGCTTTCCCTAAGCTGATCCTGAAACTCCCGTTTAACTCAAGCTGAAAGCTTGACTACAGCTTCATTGGCGGCAGGATGGGTTTCAGGTCAGCGACCAAGCTTTTCTTTCCAGCACTGCAGAAGCAGTGCTAATGGGCTCCAGCCCAGCTCTGAGCAGCTTCTTGGTCTCCAGGAAGCTTTCCCTAGTCCTGTTTATCCTGCCAGTCCTACATTCAACCGTTCTCTACCTAAAATACCTTGAGTAGTTTCTAGGTTGCTTTGCTTTCTTTTGTCTGGTTACTGACTGGCACACATAATGCATGGATGCTGTGGTCTCAATATTTATCTCCCCTGATAACGTCAGAGCCCTAACTCCCAACATGACCAGGAACATCGAGAGGTTCCTGGGTTTCGTGTGGTCATAAGTATGGGACACTTTGTAAAGAGAGATACTGGTAGCTCTTACAAGTGGGTACCCAGTAAAATGCCGTTCCTCATCAAGATAAGGAAGGAGACCTCATAATGTAGTGTGTTCTGTCAGCATCTTGATCTTGGACTTCATACCTTTCCGAACAGTGACAAATAACTCATTCGTGGTTTAGTAACTAGTCTATATTTTTGTATTGCAACCCAAGCTGAATGGGACATCAGGCAATAAAATGTAAAGAAATACCCAAATCTCTACTTGGGAATCCAGACTCGCTAGAAGCTAGAATGTAACTACAGTTGGAGATGAGGGCTTTTCAGAGATGGTTACCTGGCAAGGAGGCTGTTCGGTAGCAGCACTCCTCTGTGGCCTCTACATCAGCTCCTGCCCTGTCAGAGTTTCTGCCCTGACTTCCCTCAGTGATGGAAACTGCAAACTGAAACAAACTCTTCCTTCCCCAAGGGACTTCTGCCCATGGCATTTTGTCATAGAGGTCCTGAGACACTTTTCTTTCCTCATCTTCCTGTTTTTTTTTTTTTTTTTTTTTTGCTTTTTCGAGACAGGGTTTCTCTGTGTAGCTCTGGCTGTCCTGGAACTCACTCTGTAGACCAGGCTGGCCTCGAACTCAGAAATCCACCTGCCTCTGCCTCCCAAGTGCTGGGATTAAAGGCATGCGCCACCACCGCCCGGCCTTCCTGTTGGTTTTATTTTTTCTTATTTTGAGAGACCAGACCAACTCCATCTTGAGTTCAGATTCCATCTTAGAGAACCTGACCTAAGGTTGAACTCAAGTTAACCAGCAGCTCTAGTTAACCACCTAGCTCTAGTCTCCAGGTCAGTCAGTCCCCAACAACCACCAATCAGGAGAAAACCGGAAGTTACAGCTGGGCCTAAAGATATTTAGTTATGAAAGTTCATGGTTTGGCTTCCAGCACCAGCCAGTCATTTGAAAGGGCAGCAAATTCCATAATAGCGCCCCAATCAGATGTGTGCCAAGCTGGTCACCCCTTGCTTGTCTGCTTGCCTCTGTAAATGCTTGCTTAAAACTCAGGGCTTCACCCTTTTGTCCTGCTGTGTCAGTGGTGATGGTGTAGCCCAAATTCAAGCTTGAATAAAGATCCTAATGTGATGACATCTGAATTGGCTCCTTGGTGGTCTTTTGGGGTTCACAAAACAGGCACAGCAATTTCACAAGAGGAGAAAAGGTGTTTTTTTTTTTTTAAGATTTATTTATTTATTATATATAAGTACACTGTAGCTGTCTTCAGACACTCCAGAAGAGGGCATCAGACCTTTTATATCAGATGGTTGTAAGCCACCATGTGGTTGCTGGGATTTGAACTCAGGACCTTCGGAAGAGCAGTCGCTGCTCTTAACCACTGCGCCATCTCTCCAGCCCCGAAAAGGTGTTTTTGTTTGCTTTACAAGTATAAAGCCCGAACGAAGAACTAAGCGATTACCCGAAGAACTGAAATAACATAAAATGTTTAAATAATTCAGGTCAAATGACTCCCTTATTTCTCTTAGCAATTTTTTTTTTTTCAAATTCACACAGTGGACTCTCAGACTTAACACTGCACATATAGAGAGGAATTTTAATCCAGCAACATAGTGGCTCTTGTAAGGGATCACATCCAAAGACCTTCTAGGTCTGTGTGATCCAGCCAGAGTATAGACACGCCTTTAATCTCAGGAGACTGAGGCAAGCAGACCTCGGAGTCCAAGGCCAGCCTGGTATAGAGCAAGTTTCAGGTAAAGAAAAGCTTAGGTTCGGGTGTGGTGGTACATGCCTTTAATCCCAGCACTCAAGATACAGAGGCAGTTCTCTGTTCAAGTCAGCCAGTCTGGTTGAGTCCCTGAGCTGAGAGGCAGTGGAGAGGGGTGGCGTTCAGAGGCAGTTTTTACAGGGACAGTTGTACAGAGACAGATTGTACTGAGGACAAGTTTATTTTCTATAATTGTAGAGTTATTGCCTACATTATGGTATATGCTTGGTGTTGGTTTTTCCCGCGCGGGCGGCCGGCGGCCGGAGTGAACCGCGGCCCCAAGCCGCCTGGTCCGCGAAGCTGGGATCCGCAGGTGGCAGGCACGATCCGCGGCGCTCGCGGTGGAGCCGGGAGGTGTGGGCTGAAGCAGTTAGACCAGACCAAGTACTCCACGCGGGTTTATTTAATGGGGGTACAAAGGGGAGCGGGGTGAGGGGAAGGCTGGGGGCGATGAGCAGAAAGAAAGAGAAAGAGAAAGGGCAGCTGCTCCTTCTTATAGGCATTATTATTCAAATTACAGGTGGGCTAGGTGGGCCTATTGAATTCTGGGTACATGGTGACCGTTGCCTTGGTAACAGGAATAAACCTGCAGGGCCGTTAGTGTCGCCTATATGACGTCATAGGTCTCAGGACCAATACTTGGTGTTCCAACTTAAATTAATAAAATAATATCTTCTTGGAAGAGAGAAGATAGGGGAAATTGTGTCCCCATACATATTATTTAAATTGTGCTTGTATAAAAAAATGTTTTTAAAGTTTGGATGCCATAAAACTACTTGCTAAGTGTATATGGCATCCTATAACTAGGCATACTAAGCCTAGGTAAAATGAAGGAATTCACTTATTGACATATGCCATGATCCTGATTTAATATTGGGAAAGAAGGAATGTCTATGTTTTTTTTTTCCCCCACAGAATGCTGCAGAAGCATGCTAGCTGCCAGAGTAATTGGTGTGGCATGCTGAAGATGCTGACTGTGGGCCTGCTGAGTGCCCAGACAATGGTAACATAAGAGCTCTATTGGGTATATGTTCTTGACATACTTTGTCAAATGTCCCAGATTAGATAAATTGCCTTGCTTCAAGCTTTTAGACTTGTGGGACAGAACAAGGAGACTGTTAAACATGCTTAGAAAAAAAATTAATATAAAGAGTTGTTATAATGACTCTACTATTTCCTTTAATGTGATCAGCTGACTCAGCCATAAACTGGTCTAGAAATAAATCCAATATTGGAGATTCCATTTGTAAAGGTGGCTAACAATCTTCAGCCAGCTAAGTTGATTTAAAATATAGACTCTCCTGAGATGTAACAGCTTATGTCTTGATACACAAAGCTACCTCCCTCACCCCGAGGCCAGGCTTTGCGTCTCTTAAATTGCTAATTTGCAACTGAATTGGATACCTCTGGGACATCCACAGACAAGTTAATCCTGTTCCACCTTTAACTCTTGACCTTGTTTGTTAAGCAGACTGGCTGTCTCCACCCAGGTTTGCCTGGATTGAAAATCGCAAGTCTTCAACAGACACTGGCAGACCCCCTGGCTTCAAACTTATACAAGTGGATCTCCAAAAAGGGAGCGGCATAGAACTCAGATCTATGCATGTTTGTTTTCTAACAAACATGGGCACCAATTGAGATGCCAGGCAAGGCACTGCAAGGGAAAGGGAAGAAATCCTGTGTCTGAGTTTCCCTAAAAGCATACCTGGCTGCATAGCAGTCGATGTTGAGAGACTGCACTTATAATAAATAATAAGGCAGTCTATTTCCCCTCCCCGAAAAAGGACATCATTTAATATTTAAGGGGGCCAAGGTCTCTGATTTTTCTCATTGGTAAACGCCCACTGTCTTTAGATGGATATATTTATCCACTGGTTTTCTACTTCCTCATTTTCAAATTAATAAAAAGGAAGGAAATGTACAGAGCCATATTGGGGGTGTCTTGCCATATGGCAGGAACTTGGCATTGGTCAAGGTGAACTCCTCTCCCTGCCTTTGAGCAGGGATTCCTGTGCTATTCACAATCCTGCCCCACCTGGGGTGGAGTGCTCAGTGTGAAGATGAAGTTCCTGCAGATGTACGAATTCCTGAATTAAGCAGGTGACCCGCCCAGCTGCCTGAACTGTGGAACCAACACCCAAAGAAGCCATGCAGGACTCTGGGAGGAGGGTCTCTCCCAAAACTGTTAAATTGTCTGAGCTCTATTAAACTTTGGCCTTGATCGGTAAACTATCGTCTCGGCCCTGTTTCTTTTCGTCCTTCCCCATCCATCCCTCGGCTTCCGTTTCCAGGAACCCAGTTCGCAGTAGCTGTATGCAGCAACATGTAGGATTATAAGATACATCTGTAACATTTTTTATGCCATATGTCTAAAAAGTTGTTGTATTCTAACGGATACACATTTTGATGCATCACCAGCTTTAATCTGTAAAGGCATTTTCCAAAACGCCATCACCTCTAATAAATGTGCAGTCTTAGAGTCAGCTTTTTAGAACTCAAAGCAGAAACATACTGATATTTTGAGTAAGAATCAACTTTAAGATGCATTGACACATGTACATATCTTAATTATCCAATGTCTACAAAATGAAACATATAATCTATTGCATGACACTGCATCATTAAGGAGAATCTGGATCCTTAACTCAGAATATTGTATCTCTATGGGCTCCTGTACTAATTCCTCAAGCCTGTTTGGATTTTTCTCATTTGGAACTATCTTTTCTGCTGTCACCAGAGGATCCAGATTTAATTCTTCTGAGGACTCTTATAACTCTGATTTAAGGGCTCCTCTAACCTCTGTTTTATGGCCTGTAACCTAGTGTTCCACCTCTCAGTCCTCTCCCTATCTAAGTCTGTGTTATTTTGATCTTTCTTTAAAGGGATATATAAAATTGTAATCACTACTGAACATCTAAGTATTTTTATGTAACCAGTTAAAACAAAACTATATGGGGTCCAAGTGCCTTCTTCTATGATATTTTCCATTTTTAACATGGAAAATATTTTCTTCATTAATCTAATTTTCTCCTTCCTCTGGAGAATTCAGTTTATTTTTCTCTCTCCTTATTTTGGAGACTTTATCTTCTGGGTGTATTTATTTATTTCTCTCTTAATGCTTTCTAAGCTTAATATCGTTTCCTGAACTTAAGTTTTCTTAAACTCTTTTCTGTCTTTATGTGGCTATTCTTTTTTAATTTCTTTAACTTTCTCTTTATGGGTTTCATTTTGTTAATTTCAAACTATTTCTCTGTCTATGATGTTTTAATAACAGTCTTTTTATTTAGCATTTAAGTATAGTTCTGATTTCTTCTGTGTGTTCAGTCTCCCTCTGCTGTTTAGGCTAGGACACTGCAGTGATTAGTTCTGTCCCTGTCTTTCCACTCACAGGGAGAGGTAGAAACTGCGTTTGGGGACCTCTCCAGGCTGATATGCATTCCACCATCTGTCTTGGGCTCCCATGCCACTCTGACGCACTGATCTGAGTTGGCGTTTGCCAGGTCATGCCAAGCCTCTAATCTGTGGCTCCTGGTTGGCAGCGGCTTCTGTTATTCCTGCCAGCCTTGCCATCCTCCCAGCTCCGGGGACATGGCTCTCCTGATGCCCAGTCCCTCCCCCTCGGCAGGCTTTTCCCACTTTGTCCAGATGCTTTGGGAGAAATGCAGGGCAGCTCGGGAACCCATCGGCTGTGTTAGCTCGTGGCTAATCTTAAAGCTGCACATGGATCTGGAATGCTAGTCTGTGCCTCATGCTTCCGAGATCTGAGTAGGCTTGTCCCAGAGCCGTTGCTAGGAAACCATCACAAGTCGATGCCTCCTGGGTACTAGTGCTAATCACCAGGCCCAGGAGCTCCATGTGTGCTTCATGGCGAGTCCCTTGGTGACCTGCTTATCACAATTCCCCCTGGGCCCTCTGCCTTATCCCTACCTGGTCTCTGTACCTCTTTCCCAGTGGTTTCTTCTGCTTCTCTCTTCCTGGGACCCTGGTCGTGGGATCAAAAGTCCTGCCTTCTCTGCCCAGTCATGGAGCAATTAGTTCTTTATTAATGAATCAGAGATAATTGGGGGGGGGCAGTCTTTATACAACATTAATATAGGAGATGGTTCAGTAATCAAGACAATCCCACTCTCTACTGTTACTAAATCTCTGGGCAAAGAAATCAGCATCTGAATACACAGTGCACAAAACAAACCCCAACACATACTGGTTTTATTTCATTTACTTTTACAAAACAATTGTTTAAAACTTTCTCACAACATTTTTTTTTTAATGCAGATATATAAGTAACATGTGGAAAGTAAGAATAACACCTCTCTAACACAAAGTACCTGAAGTCAACATCCTGGGTGCTGGGTACCATAGAAGACATTTATTTATCACCATCAGAACCCCCCAGGCTACTCAGGTCCACGTTTTCTATCTCATTTTCCATCTCAGTGTTCTCTTCAGGAGGGGCTCTGCCTGGACCCCCACTCTCAGTATCAGGAGAGCCTCTGCCTGGACCCCGACTCTCAGTATTAGAAGGGGCTCTGCCTGGACCCCTACTCTCAGTATCAGGAGGGCCTCTGCCTGGATCTCCACTCTCAGTTTCAGGAGGGGCTCTGCCTGGACCCCCACTCTCAACATCAGGAGGGCCTCTTCCTGGACCCCCACTCTCAGTATCAGGAGGGCCTCTGCCTGGACCCCGACTCTCAGTATTAGAAGGGGCTCTGCCTGGACCCCCACTCTCAGCACCAGAAGGGGCTCTGCCTGGACCCCGACTCTCAGTATCAGGAGGGGTTCTGTCTGGACCCCCACTCTCAGTATCAGGAGGGGTTCTGCCTTGACCCCCACTCTCAGCATCAAGAGGGGCTCTGCCTGGACCCCGACTCTCAGCATCAGGAGGGGCTCTGCCTGAACCCTGACTCTCAGTATCAGGAGGGGCTCTGCCTGGACCCCCACTCTCAGCATCAGGAGGGGCTCTGCCTGAACCCCAACTCTCAGTATCAGGAGGGGTTCCGCCTGGACCCCGACTCTCAGCATCAGGAGGGGTTCTGCCTGGACCCCCACTCTCAGCATCAGGAGGGGCTCCGCCTGGACCCCAACTCTCAGTATCAGGAGGGGCTCCACCTGGACTCCCATTCTCAGCATCAGGAGGGGTTCTGTCTGGACCCCCACTCTCAGTATCAGGAGGGGCTTCGCCTGGACCCCAACTCTCAGTATCAGAAGGGGCTCTGCCTGGACTCCCATTCTCAGCATCAGGAGGGGTTCTGTCTGGACCCCCACTCTCAGTATCAGGAGGGGTTCTATCTGGACCCCCACTCTCAGTATCAGGAGGGGTTCTGTCTGGACCCCCACTCTCAGTATCAGGAGGGGTTCTATCTGGACCCCCACTCTCAGTATCAGGAGGGGTTCTGTCTGGACCCCCACTCTCAGTATCAGGAAGGGTTCTGTCTGGACCCCGACTCTTAGCATCAGGAGGGGCTCTGCCTGGACCCCAACTCTCATCTTCAGGAGGGGCTCTGCCTGGACCCCCACTCTCAGCATCAGGAGGGGCTCCGCCTGGACCCCAACTCTCATCTTCAGGAGGGGCTGTGCCTGGACCCCCACTCTCAGCATCTGGAGGGGCTCCGCCTGGATCCTCATTCTCAGCATCAGGAGGGGCTCTGTCTGAACCCCAACTCACAATATCAGGAAGGGCTCCGCCTGGACCCCAACTCTCAATCTCACCAAGGACTCTGCCTGAACCCCAACTCTCAGAATCAGGAGGGGCTCTGCTTGAACCCCCACTCTCAGCCTCAGAAGGGGCTTTGCCTGAGCCCCACTTCCCGGCATCAGAAGGGGCTCTGCCTGAGCCCCACTTCCCGGCATCAGAAGGGGCTCTGCCTGAACCCCACCTCCCGGCATCTGAAGGGGCTCTGCTTGACCCCCACCTCCCGGCATCAGAAGGGGCTCTGCTTGACCCCCACCTCCCGGCATCTGAAGGGGCTCTGCTTGACCCCCACCTCCCGGCATCAGAAGGGGCTCTGCCTGACCCCCACCTCCCGGCATCAGAAGGGGCTCTGCCTGACCCCCACCTCCCGGCATCAGAAGGGGCTCTGCCTGACCCCCACCTCCCGGCATCAGAAGGGGCTCTGCCTGACCCCCACCTCCCGGCATCAGAAGGGGCTCTGCCTGAACCCAATTTCCCGGCATCAGAAGGGGCTCTGCTTGAGCCCCACTTCCCGGCATTAGAAGGGGCTCTGCCTGAACCCAATTTCTCAGCATTAGAAGGGGCTTTGCCTGAACCCAATTTCTCAGCATTAGAAGGGGCTTTTCCTGAACCCAATTTCTCAACATTAGCAGGGGCTTTACCTGAACCCAATTTCTCAGCATTAGAAGGGGCTTTTCCTGAACCCAATTTCTCAGCATTAGAAGGGGCTTTTCCTGAACCCAATTTCTCAGCATTAGAAGGGGCTTTTCCTGAACCCAATTTCTCAGCATTAGAAGGGGCTTTGCCTGAACCCAATTTCTCAGCATCAGAAGGGGCTCTGTCTGAACCCAATTTCTCAGTACCAGAAGGGGCTCTGCTTAAACCCCACCTCTCAGCAAAAGAAAGGGTTCTGCCTGGACTCCACCTCTCAGCAAAAAAGGCTCTGCCTGAACTCAACCTCTCAGCAAAAGAAAGGGCTCTGCCTGGATTCCACCTCTCAAAAATATCAGAAGGGGTTTCGCTCAGACTATCCTTGTTTTCTGACACCTGCTCTTCAGTCGTCTCCCAAGTAGATGCCATTGGTGTGTTCTGGGTTTCTGGAAGCTTCAGTGACAACAGTCCACTCAGTATGGCCAGGATCCCAAATAAAATCTAGATGATATGCAAAATAAATAGATAAATAAATAAATAAACAAATAAATGAATGAATAAATAAATACCTAGCAATAACAGTGACACACAAAAACAGACATGTGCCCTTCAGAGACTAAGAAGTACTGGACCCTATTCAGAGGGCAACAGAGTTGGGACTGACATTAGATGTTCATGTGTTTGCTGAGGTCTTTAGGAGTCTGTGCTAGGCTGGGAATTCGCTTTAGCATCATCGAAGCTTAATTTCCATTCATTCATTCATTCATTCATTCATTCATTCACAAACCACTGAGGAGCATCTGGCCAAGAAGAAGAGCCAGCTCCTGCTTGCATTACTTCCCTTGCAAACTCTGCCCTGGGAACTACAGCATGGGGGGCGGGGGGTGGGGGTGGGGGTGGGTGGGTGGGGTTGGGGGTTGGGGGAAGCCTTGCATCTTTGTTTAGAGGCCAGGATGTACAGAAGCCAGGCAGACTCAATCAACTCCGAGCAATCGTCAGGAACTAGCAGTACACTGCATCATCCAGTGTCTTGGAGTTTCTGACCCCTGAGAAAAGATCACAGACTCAATCCAATTATATAATGAAAGGGTTTATTGATTACCGCTAGCAGGACAACAATCTCTGGGCCAAGCTGGAGATTGCCATGAGAAGGGGGCGGGGTGGTGGTGAGGGATTTCTAAAGCCAAAAACCATTAAGACCTTTAACATCCGCACAAGGAAGCCAAGAGATGTTTTGCTCTGCCAAGATTAGTTGGCCAAGGTGACCTGAGTGCCTGCATAGGCAGGTTACAGAGCCAAAATGCAGTCAGTCGTAGCATACCGAGATGGCCGTGGCTGTGCATTTCTGGGTAGAAAGTAGGTGAGTCGGGGGGTGGGGGACCTGGGAACTTATCTTCCAGGGACTGCAGTCAGAGACAAATGACTGGTGGGTACCAAGATGGATGCCTATCATAAATCGGAATCTTTGTAGCCATCATATCAGTAAATGATGAGGAAGAACAAACGGATAAATGAAACTTCCAATGAGTTGGAACCTACGGAAGTTAGGGGAAGCAAAGACATTGAGAATTCATCACTGCGCCCCCATGGCGAGGACCTGTGGATCTCCTTTCCTATAAAAGCTCGTAAGGCCTCACTATGCTGCTTAGGCTAACCACAGATTCACAATCCTCCTGCCTCGGCCTCCAGAATGCTGGGATCCTCACCATGCCATGAGGCAGCAATTGCCAGCCGGCAGTAGACAGGTCCCCAATTCTTCCTCCATCCTGCCGCCCTGACCAGCTCTCCTCATCCCACAGAGACCTCGGAAACACCACAGCAGACCTCTGCCCTGCTGGTCAGGCAAATCCCTCCCTCTGGGAAGACTCTCGGGGCTCACACACCTCAACCATCTTCGTCGCTGTCCCCAGTAGTCCTGGTGTCTGTCTCCCTCAATTAAAAGCCAGTCTTAAGCCATTCCCATCCACGTACCCACTCTGCCCGAGGTCTGGCCACTGGGCACCTCTTGGATCTTGTCTGAGTTACTTAATGTCCTCAGTTTCCTTAACTGTAAGATGGAACTAAGAATGGCACCCATTGGTGCGCTGGGGAAACGGCTCAATCAGTAAGGTGTCGTGTCTGCTGTACGAGTGTGAGGACTTGAGTTCGGATCCCCAGCTCCTACCTGAAAGGCCAGGCAGAGAAGCGTGCCCCCGCAGCCGCAGCACTGCGGAAACGGAGGCAGCCGCATCTCTGGAGCATTGCCTGGCACCCTAGACAAGTCAGCTCGCTCCACTTGAGGGAGAGACCCTGCCTCAAATACAATGTGGAGGGCCACAAAGATGGATGGGCCAGCAAGTAAAGGTGTTTGCCACGCAAGTCTTGGCAACATGAGCCCGACCCCCCCCCCCCAGAACGCATGTAAAGGTGGAGCGCACATGAAGGCACTACAGAGCTGCCCTTTGACCTCTGCACACAAGCTGTGGTGCTCATACCCGTAGGCACGCCTCACGCAACACGCGCCGACGATGTCTTTAAAGGGGAGAGAATGGTTGAGGAAGAACCCTGGCACTGACCTCTGGCCTCCACACAGCCTACCACACGGGACACACTCAGAGGAATACACTCACGGCACATGCACGGAGGGGGTTCGATGCCTGCCTGCAGGGACCGCTGAGGTGGAGTTGTAGCTGAGGCTGAGGACAGTGCCTGGCTCATGATGAACAGTCAATACACACCAGCTGTCATGGCTGCCTCAGGACGCACAAGTTTTCAAGGTTTTGCCACTCCCGCTGTGATACATTGTCAGGCAGGACATGTGTTTGAGTTCCCCTGCCCATCCTGTCCTTACGTGTCCTTGTGTCCATCCCCTCTCCCAGCATTCCCGGGCCTGCCCCTTTACGGCTTGACAGCTCCCCCACCCCAAAGCTGCTCTTCCCAGGCAGGAGGGGGACAGGTCCCTGTCCTGCTCTACCCTAAATGCTGCTCTCCCCTGCTGTGCCCTGAGAAGTGCCCCGTGGAGCTTAGTCTGTCCCTCGTGCCCGCCCTTCAGTCTCCGCCCCGGTCCCTTTTCCTACTGCACCTTCACATCTTTGCTCCTGGGTCTCCTGAGCTCCAGCCACGCAGGAACGCCCACCTTAGTTAGGGTCTCGCCCTGGCCATCTTGTGAGCATCCCACCCACACCGTACTCACATCTGCTCCTCTTCCCGGGATCCCTCCAGCCCTCACAGTGACTTTTCCTGCCCTCAGACACCCCACGGGCCACCAAGGGCCACCAGGGATTGTGGATATGACCCTCCCACCTGTAGCTTGAGCATTACCACAGGAGATAATCTTCTGGGCTGTTTGGCATCTTCCCAGGCTTCTCTAGGCAACAGTCAGTAGCCACAGAGCCTGTATCCAGTGTCCCTTTTCTGCATGAAGTCTGGGTCAGATAAAAGATCCCTTCCTGCAGGAAGCCTCTATGACCCTAGCCTGGGTTAGCAGTCAACTTTCATGCCCCATGTCTCTGGTTGTCAGTGCTCTTTTCCCCTCCCCGATGCCTGGAAGTCCCGAGAGACGGGCTTTTCCTTTCATTCCTGCTTTTTCACCTAGCAGGGTACCAGGGCAAGGCTGAAACCCAGCAGGGCAAACTCCAAACTCTGTGTGTCCGCGGCTGATGTGCGCTCTTGGGATTTCTAGCCGATGTCAGCTTTGTTGGTCGTCACATGCTTCTCCCTCTTGGGCTGGTTGCTCACAGAGTCTGCAGCTCTTCTTGGCAGGTATCTCCATGGCTCTGGCATCTCCAACAGCCTGGGGTCTTCCAAGGCAACCCAGGCTTCAACTTCACAGCGTCCCACAGTGGCAGGGACACTCCTGACTCATGCAGGGCCTCAGCAGCTTCCCTTAGCTGTAGAGGGGATTCCACAGAGCCCTGCTTGTGTCCTTGACTTTAATGCGGCCCAAGCTGACGAATTCTATTTGCTGGGACTGGAACTCAGATAGGTTTTCATCAGCTTTCAGATTTCCACAGTTTCCTTCACCGCTTAAACTTTTTGATTAATTCTTTCTCATGAGTTGTAAGCTGAGCTGGGTGGGGCCTTGCCCTGAGGGCACCACTCCCTTTACCCACTTAGCATTGGGGGATTTTCTTTAATCTGTTTATCAGCTCCATTACCTTTCCTGGTGCTCCTTTTCTCCTCAAACTGCACATTTGCTACTTTTCCCCTTCCTCAGCTTGCTCCTTTTCATTATAGATCTGCATAAGACTGGCCACCAATAACCGTGTGACACAGTGAACACTACGCTGCCTCGAAATCTCTTCTGCCAACACCTTTAACCTTACCTAACTCTTCAGTGTGGCGTCAGGCAGCCGCCGTCTTCACCAAAACATCACAGGAGTGATTTCTAGGCCACTTACTAATTTTCTATCCCTCTGGGTCCTCTGGAGCTGGGCCGTTATAATCTAGATTGCTCTTGGCACTGCTGTCTTCCACGCTCTAACTAGTGTGACCCACAAGCAGCATGGTCAGGCTTGTCACAGCAAACCCCGGGTCCCTGGTACCAACTTCTGTCTTACTCACTGTTCCACTGCCTGATGAGGAGACGCGGTGAGAATGGCAACTCTCTTAAGAGAAAGCATTTGACTGGGGCTGGCTTACAGTTTCAGAGGTTCAGTCCTGGTGAGGAGCATGGTAACACCCAGGCAGACATGGTGTTGGAGAAGCACTTGAGAGTCCATTATCATCATGGTGAGGAGCATGGTAACATCCAGGCAGACATGGTGTTGGAGAAGCACTTGAGAGTCCATTATCATCATGGTGAGGAGCAGGGTAACACCCAGGCAGACATGGTGTTGGAGAAGCACTTGGAGAAGACATGCAGGCAGCAGGGAGACACTGAGATTGGCATGAGCATTTGAAACCTCAAAGCCCACCCCAGTGACTCACTTCCCCCAATAAGGTCACAACTCCGAATCCTTTCCAATAGTGCCAGTCCCTGGTGAGTCTTCTGGGGGGGGCATTCTTATTCAAACCACCACATTCTGTCACTTTTAAGGTAGGAGACTTTGGCTAATTGTTTTCTGCAGGTCTCTTTTCTTGCTTGTACATGAGGAAACAGCAGTATCTGTTTTATACAAAAAATAACATTTGAAAGCACTTAAAACTAAGCCCACTTAGGTATCTGTTTTTTAAAAAAGATCCTTTTTATTCTATAGTCCTTAAAACACCTTTGCAAATATCCTACCCTACAGCTTTTTGTGTGAATTCATAGCAGTTTGCTTTTATGAATTTGTCTCTAAGTGCTAGCTCAAAGGAGATGCTTTCACAAAATCCCCTGCTTTAAAATGGCTGGTGGGCCTTTTTTTTTTTTTTTTTCCCCTGAACACCTTCTGTGTGTGTATCCCTGAGGACAACCTCTGACCTCTGCACACCCAGATTCTTTCCTTTTCTATAAACAAGGTCTCTCCGAGTTAAATTTGCATTGCAAACTTTATTCCAGTCTGTTCTGGAAAGCTATCAGTGATTTCAAAGGAATTGGATCAATGAGCGTTGGGTGCGTTGTAACGTCTTCTGTACCGCATCAGTTTGGGCCGACAAGGTTACACATTCTCATTTCTTCACACTAGGCGGTCAATCGAAAGGATGACCAGTTTCACTTGATTCAAGTGATGGCCTTCATGGTTTACTTAGTACCCCCAGCATGTACTTCTCACTCCACACAGCGGTTTGGAGCTTGGAGATAACTCGACTCCTTCCCTGTGGCCCCCACTTCCCCTTACTATTTAATGTAGGATAGTCAGTCCCCTGAAGTAGAAACTTACAGGTCCTTTGGAAACTCAGCTGTGTCGGGTGGTGTTTGGCTTGGGTAAGCATGTGAAGGAGTGTTTTCCTGAAGTGGACGCGGGTGAGAGGATGTTTTGCTAAAGCAGACACGTGAAGGAATATTTTGCTGAAGCTGACAACGGTTGTGAAAGGAAGTTTCTGCTAGAGTAGGCATGGGGAAGACACGTGATAAAGGATTCTTCGCGAAAGACGCACATGTGTTGGTCTGCCGTACATTGTGTAGTTGAGCTCCGTTGGTTGGGACGCCACCAAGAGGAATGCACCGAAAACTTCTGGTGGTGTGCTGTGGCTGCTTGTCACTTCAGCAGATGGACAGAGACAGACTCACATGCTGAGGCAAGACCTGTAGAGGACATGAGATGCTTGGAGAGACATCAGGGGACAGTGACAGTGACATGACAGAGGCTGGCCTTGCTCGCATAGCTAATACTTCTTGGTCTCGAGTCTTCACTTGGTCAGGAGAGACACAGCTGAGATTCCTGGCTGGCATTCCTGTTGGCCCTGGTTCCACTTGCTGACTCCTGCCAATTAAGCTGAGGCCTGGCTGTGCCTGCTGTTAAGTCACCACTGGCTGATTCATGTTTTCTATCCCAACTCTACCGAACTGGATTGCTGCATATCCAGCAGAAGTGTTTGTGAGTAGATCGGGCTGCCATTGTTTTCCTGACAACACAGATAGGATTTGCTCTAAAGAACCATTTCTAAACAGATCCACTTCCCCCATATCCTTTCTTTTCCACTACACCTCTGGTGGGTGGTGTACTAGAAGAGAAATAAGTGTTTAAGAACTATCATTAAAAGTATGCTTTGAAAAAGTTAAAGCTACAGTTCCCAACCAAGAGCATTTGCCAATGTGTTCAGAGTGGGAGAAAATCAAGTCACACTGACCACAGCTATTTCTCAGGCTAGAATCAGCTGATGAATGAAGCTGGGCTTTGGAACCCCAGAGAAGCAGACTTTACTGAGCGTTTCTTCCTAGGATTGGGAGTCACTCCTTCAGGCCATTGATTCCCAAAGAGTAATTTGCTTTCCACTTCTGTATACAAGATGATATTGGTGGGACTCAAAACTTTGGTTTCTCCTGAGGTTATGTTAGTATGGTTTACAAAAGTATATTGGTAATGTGTTGAAGAGTAAGCTTGGTTAATACAATGTTATTTACACAGCATGAGGACATCAGTTTACTTCTCAGAACCCACACAGAAAGGCTAGCGGTAGTGCATGTTTGCCTTCCCAGCATTGTGGAGACAGAGATGGGTGGGTCCCTGGGCGGGGGGGGGGGGGGCTGGCGGCCCATCCACTCTAGAGTACTTGGTAATCCCCAGGTCAATAAGCAATCCTACGCCTGAGGTTGACCTCTGGCCTCTGCACACACATACATGCACACACATGAACACAAGGGGCACCTGCACACACATGCACACATGTATTAGCATTCAAGCAGTAAGAAGGCAGTTCTACGGGGTGACGAGAGCTGTGACAACAGATGTGAGGTGACTTCGGGGGGACAACACGGGATGAGGAAGTGGCAGTGTCCACGTGTTGTGCCTGAAGTCATTGACTTGGCTAAGAGTAGGAGGCAAGACAATGGTCTCCAAATCACTGACCAGCTCCAAAGAGGTCCAGAGAGGATAGCCGGGAGCCTAGCTGTAAGGCACATTAGAAAGCTGAAAGAGGTGGAGGCGGGGCACATCGAAATCTCGAAGAGTGCAGCAGTCAGAAGAGGGATGGGCACTAAGAGCGTCCAAGAAGCATATCGGAGCAACTCCACAGGGAGGGTTTGGAGGAAGAAGGCCACCGTGCTGAAGACCCCAAGTCCCACAATGGAAGTATCACCATGTACCACCATCCCTGCCTTCCTCCGCCCAGCCCCTGATCCCCCCCGGATTGTAACAGCCAGGTAGAGCCGGGTATATCGACAATCCACCCACCCACCCTCCCAGCGTCTCGGTCCTTCCATGCTCTGAACAAAGCTGCCCCACTTTCCAAGCCCAAGCCAACAGCTCGCGTTGCCAGGACCAGGAGAACTCAGAGCAGAGGAGGCCTCACCCACGGAAAGCTCCTCAGGGCGCCACAGACTCTTGGAGGGAGCAGGCAACCTTTAAGCTTTTCTGTCCCAGAGCAGCAGACCCACTACGGGAGTGGAGAGGCAAAGGCAGAGCTAGGTAGTGGGACGGAAGACCAAGAGGTGACACGGGGTAGAGCTAGCTCCCCGGCTGGAGTGCTGTGGGTTCCTGGTTAAGGGAGGGGTAGAAGGGACAGTAACTCAGAGGGGCTGAGGGTGGTCAGTGGGCGATAAAGCCACCCCCACCTCCCTACTTACCCTCTGGAGAGCTGGCCTGTTTCTACAGAGCTCCACTACACAATGACTGTAGTGGCCTTCAAAGGAAGGAAGGAAGGAAGGAAGGAAGGAAGGAAGGAAGGAAGGAAGGAAGGAGAGAGAGAGAGAGAGAGAGAGAGAGAGAGAGAGAGAGAGAGAGAGAGAGAGAGAGAGAACATTGTCTGTGCTACCTGTCTGCTACCCCGGTGTCTAGGAAGCGATAAGGACCTGTGGCAGGAGGATCCAGACTTTGAAGAAGTGATTGGTGAGAGGGAAGATCATGCTTGCCACATGGGACACCGAGCTGCTGCTCCCTACAGCCAGGCACCTGAAAAACACCGGGAGAGAGTCAATACACAGGCAACTGCCCGGAACCAGCAGAGCAAAGGGTGAGGAGGGCCTCGGACACATGCTCGCAAGAGCCACCAACGGCCTCTACCCTCACTGTGTGGGACGGCTGTGCATATGAGCATGCGTGTAAGAAAGGCATAAGCCGACGTCAATCTACTGTTTAAATGAGGCTCGTGTGTTCACAGATCCAACTTAGTATCAGGGAGCAGCAGGCAGATCTGTTTAGGGTGGGGTATGGGAATTAGGGAGAACAAAGTATTTGTCTGTAGACTGTTCTATTAATGTCACGCAACATCTTTAAGACTTATTTTAACTTTTTTGTTTTGGATTGTGTGTGTGAGTGTGCACACACGTGCCCCTGGAGCTACAGTTGTAACCTGCAGTTGTTAAGGGTTCTCGTCACAGCATCACAGCATGGAGGACTTGACTCCGGGTACAGCTCAAAGGAGGAATGTAAGAGCTAAAGATAGCTTGTAAGCCCCGCTTGCTCAAGGACGGATAACTTCCTGGACTGCTGGGGGCTGTTGTTAATGTCAGATAACCAGTCACAAGCCTTCACTCCAGTAGACAAGTTTGCTGGCCCCAACTGCGCAGGATCCACGATCGCATGTAGGTGAATGTACACAGGCAGGAAATGCGTCAGGGTGTGAGCTTGGCCCCCTTGAATGACCAAGGAGGAAATACCGCAGCCTTGTGGGGTTCCGCTTTGGTGAGCACCTGTCTGAGCTGATTCAGTGCCATTCTCTGGGGAACCCCAGGAATGGACCTGGCCACTGCCCATCTTCCTGACCAGTGTATTAAATGAAGCTTGCTTTAACTGGACAGTCGTGGATTTGGTCTTTCTCCTGAAATTTTCAGGTTTAACACAGTAAGTCACCGGACGTGAGTTCTGTTCAGTGCTACATGTCAATCCCAGGTTCTCGGGCATGCTGGGCGCCGTGGTTTGAACGTGAGATGTCCCCCCCCCCCCAGGCTCATGTGTTTTAACACCTGGTTCCCAGCTTGGTAGCACTGTTTGTGAAGGATCTTGGGCCCTAAAGAGGTATAGCCTTCCTGGAGGAGATGTGTCACTGGGGTAGGCTTTGAGGTCTTATAGCCTGGCCCACTCCCTTCTCTCTCTCTCTCTCTCTCTCTCTCTCTCTCTCTCTCTCTCTCTCTCTCTCTCTCTCGGATTGCTGATGTAATGGGGCAGGCCAGCTTCATGCTTCCTCTTCTCTAAGCCTTCCTCGCAAAGAAGGGCTGCACCCTGCCCCTCAAATTATAAACCAAAATAAACCCCTTTGCTCTTAAAATTCACTTTGTTGGGAGATTTTTATCGTCGCAACAGAAATGAAACGAGTAAAGAAACTGGTACCATGCAAGCGGGACCCTGGCTTGGTGTGCCTGACTTTTAGACAGGGTTGAGACTGTTGAAGACTGCAGGGGGCCTTTCAGGTTGGACTAAACGCATTTTCATCCGCGTGAGATGGCCGGTGAGCATTTTGGGATCAAGGGAGGAATGTTGTGTTTCACTGGGAAATGTCTCCTATTAGGTGCCTGTGTTTTAACACTCGATCTCCAGCTGTGGCACTGCCGGGGAAGGTATGGATTCTCTGGGACATGGAGCCCTTGCTAGAGGAGCCATGCCACTGTGGGCAAGCTTTGAACAGAAGCTCTGCCACTGAGTCACATCACCAGGCCGTCCAAGACGGGCTTTAATGGGCATCTTTGGAGTCGAGAGTACTCCTTGGCATGGCTGTTCATTTTTTGTAAACCCAGCATTTGGGGAGGAAGCTGAAGCAGGAGGATTGCTACAAGTTTAAGCCCACCCTAGGCTACAGTGTGAAACTCTGTCTTTAGAGACCACCACCAAAAGAAAGTCAATGGTACTTTCTCTTTTCTATGTCGTACACATTTGTAGGTCACTTGACTATTAAAGTTTGGTGCTCTTCTGAGAGAGAATTCACACAACAGCAGACTTCAGATGGTCAGGAAGCCTGCAGAGTCTATTAAAGATGCCGTGTGTTACATATTCATATGCCTGCTACATATTCATATTCTTCTCCTTCTTTCCCTTCTTCCTCCCTTCTGCCCTTCCTCCCAGCACCCTGCCGTTTCTTTCCCTTCTCCTTTCCTTTCTTCTTTTCTGTCTGGCTTATTTCTGAGGACGTGTACCTGTGGCTGTAAACCAACCAACTAAATAAAAAGACGGCCTTACAGCCAGGCATGGTGGCACATGCCTGTAATCCCAGCACTTGGGAGGCAGAGACAGGCGGATTTCTGAGTTCGAGGCCAGCCTGGTCTACAGAGTGAGTTCCAGGACAGCCAGGGCTACACAGAGAAACCCTGTCTCGAAAAACAAAAACAAAAACAAAAACAAAAACAAAACAAAAAAAAAAAAAACGGCCTTACAAACACCATCCTATACACAACAGCCATACCAACCAGCTTGGTTCGGTCCGATAGCTATCTTTTTGCATATTCTATGCATTCTCTCGGCAGATACACGTGCTGTGAATAGATCTGGAGCTAGGGGAGCCCACAGTTCCCTTCACCCCCACCCCGGGCTGGGCAGAAGTCCATCCAAGGTCTCAGAGGCACCCAGAGGCCCCGGCAAACCACGTGCCTCAGTTTACAGAGCATTCTCTTCTCTGCAGCGCCATGCCATCGGGGTGCCAGCCGGAGCTCACAAGCAGAAGGCCGCCCTCCGTGTTGCGTTACACCTACATGATCTGCATTCCACCCTGTCATCTGCTGAGCATCCTCCTGGCATGACCGGAAAGGACTCCCACAGGCCCCTGCTCTGAATGCTCTTCCTACTCTGTTCCCGGAGTTCTGGGCCAGCAGCCCGTCCCTTGCCGGTGCCCAGCTTTGTTCCCATGAGTGTTCTCGCACACTTCCACTGAGAGGAAAAAAGGCCCAGAAATGGAGATCCGAGTTCTTGGAGTCTCATCTCATTTGAGTCTCAGCTCCATGATCTTTAGCCTGGAGACCACGAGACCCACCTCAACAGAGTCATTTTGAGAAGTAAGGACTGCATGTTTATTAGATTCTCACACACACACACACACACACACACACACACACACCATACACACATACCACACACACATAATATACACACAACACACACACAACGCACAACGTACACACACATACCACACACACATACACCACACACATGCCACACACACATACCACACACACACATAATACACACACAACACACACACACTCACATACACATACACCCCACACACATAATACATACACACTATACACACACACACCATACACACACACACCATACACACACATACCACACACACATAATACACACACAACACACAATGTATACACACACCACACACACATCACACAATGCACACACACCACACACACACACACACATACACCCCCCACACACAATACACACATATCATACACACACACACACACACACATACACCACACACATAATACACACACCACACACACACACACCACACACACATAATACACACACCACACACACATACCACACACATAATACACACACACAATACACATACAACACACACAAGACACAATGCACACACACACCACACACACACATACACCCCACACACATAATACACACATATACCACACATACACATAATACACACACAACACATAATGTACACCCCCCCACACACATAATACACACATACCATACACATACACAAACACACTACACATAATACACATACACTAAACACACACACACACACACACACACACCATACACACACATACCACACACACATAATACACACACAACACACAACGTACACACAACGTACACACACATACCACATACACATACCACACACACACATAATACACACACAACACACACACAATACAACAACGCACACACACCACACACACATACACCCCCCACATACCACACATGCACATAATACACACACAACACACACACAACACACAATGCACACACACCACACACACATACACCCCCACACACAATACACACACATCATACACACACACACACATACACCACACACACACATAATACACACACCACACACACATAATACACACACCACACACACACACACACACCACACATACATAATACACACACACCACACACACAAGACACAATGCACACACACACCACACACACACATACACTCCACACACATAATACACACATATACCACACATACACATAATACACACACAACACACAATGTACACCCCCCACACATAATACACACACACCATACACATACACACACACACACCCCACACATAATACACACACACCACACACCACACACATATACCACACACACATACCACACACATAATACACACACACCACACACACAAGATACAACACACACACACAACACACATACACACATACACCCCACACATAATACACACACAACACACATACAACACACAATATAACCCCCCACACCCCACACACATAATACACACACACCATACACATACACACACACACCACACATAATACGCACACACCAAACACACACACACACACACACACACACACATAATCTGGTGACCTGGAGGGAAGAAGAGAAACCCACATCTGCATTCAGACAACTGGGATGGTGGACGGTTTTTTTGGGAAGCTAAGTAAACAGCCAAGACCTTTGCAAAAAGCTTAATGCCAGGTTCTTCTTTGGTACCATTAACACTGGCTTTTTTATAGGCTAAGACATAGACTCACTAAAAAAATATTATTTTTCCTCAGAAAATAAAAGCTTCTCCCAGGGATCGTGGTACATGCCTGTAATCCTAGCACTCAGAGAGACTAAAGCAAGAGAAACCTAAGTTCAAGGCCTGCCTGGGACACAGTGCAAATTCAAGGCCAGCCTGAGACACAGTGCAAATTCAAGGCCAGCCTGAAACACAGTGCAAATTCAAGGCCAGCCTGGGCAATTTAGCAAGACTTTGTCTCAAAATTAAAAATGGAATGGGGGTGGGGTGGTTATGGATATAGCTCAGTGGTAGACTCCTTGCCTAGAACATGTGAGGCTCTGGACTTAATTGCCTATACAGAGAAGGAGGGAAGGAGGGAAGGAAGGAAGGAGAAAAGGAGGAAGAGAGGGAGGGAGGGAGGAAGAGAGGGAGATAGGGAGGGAAGGAGGGAGGGAAGGAAGGAGGAAGGGAGGGAAGGAGGGAAGGATTTTCAGAGGTAGAATTACTGGATTAAGTGGGTAAGGTTACTTGGAAGATTTAGGAGAAGGCTGTCAACAGGAAACTATTCTAGATCTTTCTAGGAAAAACTGGGGCATGGGCCTTTCATGATATTGTTGTAATACTAACCACTATTTAAACTTTAACATTCAAGATGATTCTGTAAACAAAGGGAGAAAAGCCCCAGTCTAAACGGTGTGTCTGGAGGCGGAGGTGTGCCATCTCTGGCCTCAGTGCAGACGTAAGGGGCTGCGGGAGGAGCTGTGGGGATCGTAGAGTGCTCCCCACCTCCATCCACCCAGACAAAAAGGAGACTCCAGAACACGGCCAGGGTTTCCAAAGGACCTGTGTACACCATGCGCTGATCTCATGGGAGATGCTGGTCTTCAGAGAACTGGAAGGACCCTGGACTTCTGGTTACCGAGACCTCAAAGAAAGCAGGATCACCCATAAACACTCTCCTCCTGGGGCATCTGCAGATGTAGTGTGGAGACCCAGGACTGGGATTTTGTGTCCGATGCCTCAGAGTTTCTTATAGCCTGGGGATGTCCCTGATGAGGTCATCTCAGGGAGACAGGGCCTTGTTGTCAGGGGCTAAACTGTGTCCCCTCAAAATGCAGACGTTAAGGTCTACACCCCCAGACACAATATCGTAGATTTAGGAGACAGGGTCATTAAAGGAGAGATTATGTTAAAATAAGGGGTCCTAGTTCAATAAGACTGGTACCCCATAAGAAGGTGGAAAACCAACCAGAGTGTCCACAGAGCTTGGGTCTGCTGGATACATGGTGATAAAGCACCAGAGGTCAGCCACAAGTGGCCTCCAGTATCCCAACACTTTGGTCTGAGACTCTGTGCCTACTGACCTATGACAAAGTGTCTCTGTTTAGCCGCCCCCCCCCCTAGTAAATGCACATGCCCACTGTTAGAACACCGAGAGGCACACATGGGGAAACCAGCCTTGTGTTACACGGACAGAGTCAGCAGACACCTATTTTATATAAGATTTGGTGTCGGTAGTAGTGTTACTTCAAATCAACCCTTTAATCTCCTTGCTAATGAGCTACAAACAGTGGCTTAGAGTCAAAATTATCACCCACATGGAATTTCCCCGTATCTCAGAGATCTGGGGACCATGCATGGAATGAACACATTTGTATTTAAAGACCAGATATGATGAAATGATATGCAAGGAAAACGTTACAGGAAAATAAGAATCCTTACCTTACAGTCGTTGGATACAGCTCCGCCGTATAAAGATATATAAAGGCAAATACGGCGCCTATAACAATTTTGGCAATCAAAGCTACCACTCTTTTCGCAGTCTTGTAATTCTGGTGGGGGGGGGCGTGCACACACACAAAAAAGAAAATATTAAATCAGTAAAATCACTTAAAGCTTCCTTATTCTACCGGCATGTTTGAAACAACAGAGTTTTGAATTTTCTGTCTGTCTACCTATGGGTTGTAAAAGCTTGCGGTCTCTGTGGGATCTAGGGGGGGAAGTTATGAATGTATCCTCCCCTAACCCCAGAAGTACAGAAAGCCTGTCAGGATGAAGATCCAGGGGCTTAGTGACACTCCCCTAAGCAGTACTGGCTGCACCAGCCACTGACAGACTGAAAGGAGCCCTCAAAGCAAACCGTGCATCTGGGGAGAGTAAGCCAGGTTTATAAACTGTCTCTAAACACAGTCCTGTAAAAGGGTCTCCTGTCTTTGATTGTTGATTGACACATCCCTGGAAAACTGCCAGTCTCCCCACCCACTGTCTGCCAGCTCTAAAGTGCTCCACTCTGAGGGTGGCTCACGAGGACCTTCCTTCTGCACTGCCATCTCCTCTCTCCCCCAGCTCTGGGAGGTAGATAGCAAGCTCCTCAGAGGACCTGGATTAGGGTTCCCAGCATCTGCATGGCCACCTAGAGCCATCTGCAACTCCAGTTCCTGGGGATCAGACTCCCTCTTCTAGGCTCCCAGCATGCCAGGCATGCACACGCTACACAGAAATACCCACAGGCAAAACATCTTTACATATAAAATACAATAGTAGAAGAAGAAGAATAATGGCGGCCCTGGGAGTCTCCCACTCTAGCTAGATAGCCCGTGCATTATACCGCCCTCTCTGAGCATAGAGCACATTGTGTTAAGCCAGAAGGTTGTGGGGTACCACTGCTAGTGTCACTGTTACCACATACAATGTTTGATGAATGAACTGGCATCCTGACTTGTTTTTCTTTTTTTTCCAGTGCTGGAGACTTCCTTCACATGCCAAGGAGAGCACAAAACCACTGAGCCACAGGTCCAGCCTCACTTAGTGTGAAAATAATAATAATAATAATAATAATAATAATAATAATAATCTTTCACTATGTTGACACTATCTTTAAGGATGAATTTTAAGGGAATATATTTAATGTTGTGAGTTACTGCTGTATTTCTAGAAGTTTCCAGCAACCACTTTCCTTTCTTCTCTCCTACTAAAAAAAATGTAAAGTTCTTACGATCCTGCTAGATCCAAAAGGAGCCACCATCAAGCCAACTCGGCTACCTTTTAAACCGAGTGGATCAACTTTTCTCAGGCTGGCGGAGACTGCCCTGCCCCGCGTAGTTTTATTCATACTGTGTGCCAATCATTTGGAAATTTGGTAATGTAAAACATTTGGTTCACCAGCTCTGATAATTCGGTAGTGTTGCCAGTTAAAGGATGTCGCTTATAACAAGAATTGACTTTCAAGCAATGTGCAAAAGTTCACCTGCTTTGCTCTAAACGTGGCGCACTGTCACTTGATAAAGGTAATCACTGAAGAAAATGACACAAACTATTCTAAGGCATAGCTACAGTGATCACCGTTTCCAAATTAAGATTAAAATGCAGGCGCAGGTAGCATTCAGGTGGGGTGTCTTCGAGACGCCATATTGATCTGTGCCGTGGTCCAGCAGAGCACAGCTAGGGAGAGGCTGCGGCTGTGGTGTGAAGAAGAAGCACTTCTCATCAAAGAAGCTGCATTGTTAAAAACAAGGTTCTCGGCCATCTCCTGTAACCAGGCAAGGCCTCAAGTGGAGGGATTGAGACGCCAGCCAACCCAGGCACAAAAACTGTTCAACCTATAGTCTGTCCTGCCTGCAGAGTGTTCTGGGCCCAGAGCCAGCAGAACTGTCATCAAAGAGACCAGAGAGGCTTCCCAGCAACTGATGGGAGGAGACGCAGAGCCAAGCAACAGGGCCAAGCGTTAGGCTGAGCTTGGGAAGTCCTGCAGAGGAGAGAGAGAGAGAGAGGAAGGATCAGAGGAACCAGGGGGGTCAGGGACACCATCATGAGAACGAGGCCCATAAAATCAACTGATCCCCGACTTACAGAGGTCAAGGAGCCTGCAGGGGTCTGACCTAGGTCCTCTGCATATATATCATGGTTGACTACCTTGGAGTGCCTTGGGGGGGGTCTGTGGGGGGAGGGAAGGGGGAGGAGAGGAGGAGTGGTCCTGATGGTGCGAGTGGGGGCCGGCCCTGACTCTCTTGCCTATACATGGGAACCTTTGTCTCCTGCCAGGTTTGATGTCACAGGATGGGCCTGATCTAATTGTAGCTTGTTATGCAGAGTTTCATTCATGGTCCTGGAGGCCTGTTCTTTTCTAAGGGGGAGGGGTCGTGGATGTGGGGGAGAGGGAAGGTGGCAGGGAGAGAGAGACTGGTGGGAGGAAGGGAGGGAAACTGCAGTCAGGGTGCAATATATGAGAGAAGAAAGGGATTTTTTTTTTTAAACTTTTTACTTAAAAAAAAAAAAAGAAAGAAAGAAAAACAAGGTCTTTGGAGCTGGAGAGGTGGCTCTTGCATGGAGCCCAAGTTCGAGACCCAGCACTATCAGATGACTCCCAACTGGCTAGAGTTCTGGCTTCAGGAGGATCCAGTGTCTCTAGTTTCCACAGGCACCGCATGCATGCCTGCATGTAGGCACGTGCGTACACATACATTGTAATTTTTAAAGTAATAAAATATAAGTTTTTAAATTCATGTTTCTCAGAAGAGTGATGCATACTATATTCAATGTACACGATATGTTATACTGGCCGACTGTGGGAAAGGCAGAACTTGTCTGAATATTTGACTTGTCATATATTTTTTTTATTGTTTGGATGTCCTCTTGGCTCCTTTATTCAGGTTTAGCTTGTACCTTTAGGCCAGATCCCACAGCCCGGGCTGAGCCACACCCCCCAACTCCTCAGCTCTCTCTGGACAGAGTTAAAAATCAATCTGTGCTGCGGCTTACAGCTCGACTCGTGGCACTCGGTTCCCTCCCGGTGCTCTCTGTCACACATGCCACACTGAGCTAAGCCTCGTGGTGTGAAACTCCCTGCTACCCCGCCGTGCTACCCCTGCGTAGAGGCCCTAAAAGTCAGATGTGTCCTCGTTCAGGAGACTAGTCCAGAGGTTTCTAGAAGGGTTCTGGCGTGGCTTCATGAAGTGCTCTGAAGAGGGCCGCTCTCTGATGAGCGCCTCTGGTCCACCCCTCCGGGGCCAACCCTCGTGATCACTGGCTCTCTTCCTCCCTGCCCCTCATCCTTGCGGGTTCACGATGGTCCCCTCTCCAGGAAGCCTGCCCTTCCCTGTAAGGCCCCTGCGCATTTAGAACGCCACAGATTATACTGTTCCTGTCTCAGGCACCAGCTCCCACCTGCAGGTCTGAGTACGGACCGCACTGAGGGTCCAGCCTCAGAGGCCTCAGACCCGAATGGAATCACGTGTCAGCCACGTGACCTCCTCCACGGTTTGCGCAGCATCTCTGAGAGATGCAGCCCCCTAGACCTTTCTTCCCTCTAGCTCTCACTTCAAACGAATGTGCAGTCTCTCCCCTCCCTCAACCTGTTTATTATTATTACTACTTCATTATTAATACTATCATCATCATCATTACCATATTATTATTATTATTATTATTATTATTAATTTCATTCCGGAAACTTGATTTGCTTGTCTTCGTTCCATGCTACGCAATCCTTGAGGGATCGGTCCACGCCGAATGAGTTATCTCCATGTGGTGGCTGGAGACAGCATGGCTCAGTGGTTAGAGTGCTTCCTTGGCACGCAGGAAGCCCCGAGGCTCCATCCCAGGCAGCAGCTAAGCGGAGCATGATGGTGTAAGCCTGCAGTCCCGGTGCTTAGCAGGTCGTAGGGACAGGAGGATAAGAAGTTCAAGAGAACTGTTTCAGAGAAACAGAGTTCCAGAACCACTGGCGGATGTGATCAACCTCCCTCACAGGAAAGTGCTGTATTTCTAAAGACCAACATGTACCGTCTTTGGCACATGGGGTTATAGGATGTGTATATATAATTTTATATATCCCATATATAGTATATACAATATTATATATCCGGGTATATTTGTAGATATCCCATATATATATCTTTTTCCCACAATGAGCACAACATTGCTCATTTCCTATATAAAGGAAAAAGAATGTGTCTTTTAAGAAGACACCTTTGCCAGGTGATGCTGGCGCACGCCTTTAATCCCAGCACTTGGGAGGCAGAGGCGGGCAGATTTCTGTGAGTTCAAGACCAGCCTGGTCTACAGAGTGAGTTCTAGGACTGCCAGGGCTACACAGAGAAACCCTGTCTCAAAAAGGAGGAGGAGGAGGAAGAAGAGGAGGAGGAAGATGAAGAGGAAAGAGGAGATGAT
The DNA here is from genome assembly GCA_964023405.1 of Apodemus agrarius. NCBI lineage: Eukaryota > Metazoa > Chordata > Mammalia > Rodentia > Muridae > Apodemus > Apodemus agrarius. The sequence goes on along the minus strand of OZ030025.1, from coordinate 44,712,803 downwards.
GAACTAGAAGGAGAGGAGGAGGAGGAGGAGGAGGAGCAGGAGGAGGAGAAGGAGGAGGAGGAGGACACATGTCTGAATTGGTCTTTATACTAAAAGGCACTGAAAGTCTTTCCAAAAACCTGCCACAGCCGTCCCATAAGGAGAGCAAACTGACTCACCGAGGGCATCGCCATGTAAACCGCACAGCTGAGCGACGATGCCAGGAGAAAGGTGAACATGGTCTTCCTCCTCCCCACCCTCTTCAACCAGAGGCACAAACAGACGTAGGCGGGGATTTCCATAGCACCTGTCATTGACCCGGAGAGCACTCTGTGAGACTGCTGCCCAGACCCAGTGCCACCCCAACACTTTCCCCCACCTGTCGAGCCTCTGTGAGATTCACCATGTTTTGACGCACTGGCGGGACACAGCGTCCACCCGAACCCTTTACCCCGTCCTGGGGGGTCGGCTCACTGGGACCCCCGGCATGCTGCACAGGGGTCTGGCGTCCCGAGGGAGTGAAGTGTAGAGAACAGGGGAGCTTGCGCTTGGCCATAGTTTATAAAAGACCTCAGCCACCAGCACCAAGCCAACCGCATCGAACCGCCCTGATGTCTGCCACTTAGCTCTAATCATAAAAGTAACCGTCATGCAAGTTTCACGTAGCTTGTAGTACCCGCCATAGACAAACCCACTTCAACAGCTCCTTAAACAAACAAACAAACAAAAACATTGGCATTTCAGCCAATCAGGAAAAAGGTCAAGATAGTCCTCTCTATTATCTATAAACACCGCTGTCTCCACTCCAAAACTATTATTTTGTAGCATAATAAATGTCTAAATTTTTTTAAAAAAAGGTGTGGTTTAATTTTTTGATAAAATTAAAGCAGTAAGTTTCTAACTAAAGTAATAACTTCAAAATTAAGTACATTGACTAGTAACAGCCAGTTAATAGATTTTTTTTTTTTTAAAGAAAAATGGGCTCTCATCCATCGCCATGCTAGCCTCAAACTCACTGTCAGCCAAGGACGAGAATGAACTTACACTGTTGACCCCCCTGCCTCCCTTCCTGAGTACTGAGACGACTCTTCAATCTGAAACGTGGAACCCTTGGGTGCGGCTGGATCCCGGGGCTCCCTAGCCTCCTCTGGGTGTACACTGTGCCCCACCTGCTTCTGCTGACATTTGCTGCTGTGCTGGTCTAGAATAAAACTACATCATCTCTCCAACTGTTGGGCAGAAGAGGGGTGGGCATTTCTTATGGACTTGTAACATCGCCCAGAAATGCACTCCTTAAGATGATTTTTTCTCGTAATTCTTACAGAGTGATAATAAACAAACAAACAAAAAAATAGATGTGTACGTGGATGAGAAAGTGTGATGTCAACATATAAGGTGCAAAGGCAAGATCTCGCTGAGGCCAATATAAAACGCCGCAGCCCACACAGAGGCAGCTGTCTCAGACCAGACAGAGGGATACAAATCCCTCCCGTCTGCCTGTGTCTCCTCGGCCCGCCCACTCAGCTCACACTTGGTGAGCCTGGGAGGTACAGTCTGCTTTATCTAAAGTCATTCTAACTTTTACTAAAATTAAACAAACGTGACAATGTTAGTAACAGTTACATGAGGGGCTGGAGAGATGGCTCGGTGGCTAAGAGGACTGGCTACTCTTCCAGAGGTCCTGAGTTCAGTTCCCAGCAACCACGTGGTGGCTCACAACCATCTGTAATGGGATCCGATGCCCTCTTCTGGGATATCTGAAGACAGTGACAGTGTGCTTACATACATAAAATAAGTAGATATTTTTTTTAAACAATAAAAAAATAATAGTTGCGTGCAATGAAGTTAGTTCTATACATTAAGGACATCTGGCATATTAGTGTTTTGCACATTTTTTATACTTTAGGCATGTTATATCAAAAAAGAAAATCATCTTACCCAGCACAGTGTACCATGAATGGATCTCATTCATGCTGTGCTGTGGAACATTTATATGCATGCATTGATAGAGACGCATAGAAAGAGAGTGGAGTATGGACAAGCCACACAGTCATTCTACAAGTTACTCACTGGGTTACAACTGGGTTAGGAATTGAGGAAGGAAAGGAGCAAGGAAAGAACATGGAGGAGGAGGAGGAGGAAGAGGAGGAGGAGGAGGAGGAGGAGGAAGAGGAGGAGGAGGAAAGAGAAGGAGGAGGAGAAAGAGGAGGAGGAGGAGGAGGAGGAGCAGGAGGAGGAGGAGGAGGAGGAGGAAGAGGAGGAGGAGGAGGAGAAGGAGGAGGAGGAGGAAGAGGAGGAGGAGGAGAAAGAGGAGGAGGAGGAGGAGGAGGAGGAGGAGGAGGAGGAGGAGGAGGAGGCGGCCCTTGCAACTCTCGTCCTTTCTTCAGACAAACGTGACACACATCCTACAGTAGAACAACACTGAGATCTCAGGCACCAATGTTGGGCCCAGCTTGAAAAGATAATCAGAACATGGCAGACACTTGGCCTCAAGGGCCGCGGGTACATTTGTATTTGCACTTACCCACTAGGAGGAGGTAAAGGGGCTCGCTTTCTTTTCTCCGAATAGCCTCCATGCCAAACATGTGGTATCCCAAATTTGCCGTGAACCAATCCAGCCAGACGATGAGGGTCATTCTTGCGACATCCGGGTTACAAAACAGGTCTGCTAGGCTGTGCCTCCTGGCGCCCTGGGGGCTTTTATCCTGGGACCTCGTCACATCTAGGGATAAGAGTTCTACCAGGTCACAGGAGCTGGACTTATTCCACACAGCCATGGCGTCCACTATACCTTGTGCTTCTTTGTATCTTCCTTCTGAGAGAAGCCAAAAGGGAGTTTCTGGAAGCATCCAACAGCACAGGATAAAGGGCGCAGTCACTATGCACAGGATGATCTGATAGAGCCACCATGGCTTCACCAGATAGCTCACCAAAGCCACCAACATCGCTCCAATGGTAAAGAAGGTATTCAGGTGCATGGATGCCCATGTGCGAGACTTCTTGCCGATGATCTCCGTCACGTAGACGAAGACCACCACGAAATAGCCACTTGCAGCCTGAAAGGCAAAGACGAGGAGACTCGGTGACGATGGCGCAGTTGCGACCAAGGAGTCTGAGCTCTCTGCAAACCCATTTCAGTAAGAAATAGCCTTTCTTCTTTAAGCAGGTCCTCTTTGTATCTTTCTCCACCCTGCCTGCCTGGGTTGCAAACTTCAGAGACTATTTATAATTTATGATAGAATTATTAGATGCCACTTGGCTTAATTTCTAATAACGTTCCATTATAAGGGACTATTCTCAGTTTCTTCTGAAAGCACATGTCTTTGTATCTAAATGCCATTGTTATGTCTGACTTGTCAATTAGGGTCAGGATTTTATGGAGACTAATGGAAAAAACGAGAGACTCGGTTAAAACCTTATTTTAACAGGCAACAACAGCAAAAATAAGCAAATTGGATTTGATCAACCATTCTAGCAATAGAATATAAAAACCTCCTTTAGAATTAGAGTAAATGTGTGGGAATCACATCTTTTCGCAAAGGATTATACAGAGAACTCCTAAAGCAAAACAAAACAAAACAGAAAGTAAACCCAATTCAGTTCAGAAATGGACAAGTGATTTATTGACATCGCTACTAAGTAGATACAGATAAGATCTATGGTGACAGGCCACCTCACATCCATTAAGATAGGGCCTAGGCGCTGGAGAGATGGCTCAGCAGTTGAGAGCATTGGAATGTCTTACAGAGGACTGGGGTTTGACTCCCACTGTCTACACAGCAGTATCTACATCCCATCCCTAAATCTTACTCTTAACTACAGGTTGATGGGGCTCTCATGTCCTCTTCTGGCCTCTGTGGGTATTGCACACACGTGGCGCACAGACTCACATAGACAAGACACAATAGACATAAAATAAAAATAAAAGCAGTTTCCAAAGACATTTGCTAAGAGAAAAAAAACATAAAACACGTGCTGGGAGCTGTAGAAAAAGTGGAGTTTTCTTATGTGCCATTAGTAGGGATGTAAAATGGCACAGTCTCTGTGGAAAGCAGTATGACAATTCCTCAAGAAAATTAAAAATATTTCAAGGTCGAGCAATTCCACGTCTGGCCTACAGAGTGAGTTCCAGGACAGCCAGGGCTACACAGAGAAATCCTGTCTCTGAAAAAAAAAAAAAAAGAGCAAGCAAGCAAGCAAGGACGATTAACTTTTTGCAAAGTGAAGTAAGAGTTACAAATGAAAAAGTTACACTGTAGCTAGCAGTGAACAGCATTCCAAGTATCCTGCTTATGGAGGGGCTACAAGAGAAGAGGAACAAGGAATGAGCATTTAAGAGGCAAGGAGTCTCAGTCTTGTAAATGATAAACTTTGTGAGATATAACTTACCACACTAGACATTGGGCAATTTTTTTTATTTTGAAGATAATACTGTTTTGCTATTGTTGTTTTATTTGTTTATTTATTACTGCATAGCCCAGGCTCGCCTCCAACTTTCAATCTTCCTGCCCAGTGCTGAGAGTATAGCCTTTACTATCACCCCTAGCTAAAAGATGCCTAACTTTAATTTAGCAAAAATCAGATTATAAAAACAGTATGTCCTGTTGGATATAAATCAAATCAAATGAGAGGTTCTAGGTGGTCCTGGTGTTACATGCCTTTCATCCTAGCACTGGGGAGGGAGAGAGAGGCAGATCTCTAGGGTCAAGGCCAGCTAGGGCTTCATAGAAAGACTCCCTATTAAAAAATCAATAAAACCATAACACTTATCAATTGAGGAGTGGTTGCAGAGATTTTATATATATATATATTAACAGCAAAAATAGTAAAGTATTAACTTACTTTTATGAATGTACTGGCTGGTTTGTGTCAGTCTGACACAAGCCAGTGTCATCAGAGAGCAGGGAGCCTCCCCTGAGGAAAGGCCTCCATGAGGCCCAGCTGTAAGGCGCTTACTCAACTAGTGATCAATGTGGGAGGGCCCAGCCCGTGGTGGGTGGAGCCATCCCTAGGCTGGTGAGCCTGGGTTCTGTAAGAAAGCAGGCTCAGGGGCTGGAGGGATGGCTCAGGGGTTAGGAGCACCTACTGATCTTCCAGGGGTCCTGATTTTCAAATCCCAGCAACCATATGGTGGCTCACAACCATCTGTGATGGTATCCGATGCCCTCTTCTGGTGTGTCTGAAGACAGCGACGGTGTACATAAAATAAATAAATAAATAAATAAATAAATAAATAAATCTTTAAAAAAGGGAAAGAAAGAAAGAAAGAAAGAAAGAAAGAAAGAAAGAAAGAAAGAAAGAAAGCAGGCTCAGCAAGCCACGGGAAGGAAGCTGGTGTGCAGCACCCTCCGTGACCTCTGACCTCTGTGTCAGCTCCTGCCTCCAGGGGCCTGCCCTGCCTGAGTTCCAGTCCTGACTTACAGCAGTGTGGAAGTGTAAGCTGAATAAACCCTTTCCTCCCCAACTGGCTTTTTTGGTCATGGTGTTTCATTGAGCAATAGAAACCCTAATAAAGACTGTTAGGCTTCTGTTTTAGTTTGGGTTTGGTTTTTTTTGTTTGTTTGTTTTGTTTTTGGTTTTGTTTTTTTGTTTTAGGGTAGAAGTGGTTTGTTTTGGCTTTCGATTCAAGGTTACAGTTCATTTTAACAGGACAGTTCGCAGCGGCAGGAACTTAAAACAGCTAGTCACACAGGCAGGAGCGGAACGGAATGGGTGCAAGCTTGCTTACATGCTTGCTGTCAGCTTCAATTGTCAACCTGTCAGAGTCTCGAGTCACTTGGGAAGAATCTCAGTAAGGGTCGTTCTAGACTAGGTTGGTTTGCCCGAGCGCCTGTTGATTAAGTCTTGATTATGGTCACTGATGTGGGAAGACGCAGCCTGAGAGTGGGCAGCGCCATTCCCTCCGCTTGGGTCCTGCACGGAATAGCAGAGGTGTGTAGGGATATCTCTCTCATCCATGTGGCACTGTGCGAGCTTCTGTCACTGTGGGAGTGTCATCCCATGAAATCCACTGGCCGTCCAGGCAGGTGTGGTTGTCTCTAGTTTGTAGACTCTAAACTGGCTCAAAGGGTCTAACCTGTGCTCAAATGGAGCAAAGCTGGTATTCACACCCACTCCTGTCCAAGGCTCTCCCCTCCACTCTGCAGCACACACAGGCTTTCTGTCTCCTTCTCCTTCTGCAAAGTCATTATATAATGACTTTAACACTACCCTTTACCTGCCGGGTGTGTGTGCACAGGTTCCGACCGGACTGATAAAATCATTCACTCACTCAGGAATAAAAGAATGCTTTCCTAACTACAGGATACAGGCCGTGCACCAGGCAGAATCGAACAAAAGATTAGCAAGCAGCAATCTTTTCACTTTAATTTCATTTCATTAAACACGGGGACGGATAGTCACAGAAAGTCTTCTGCAGCGGACAAAGGTTGGTCAGCCCGTGGTCTCTTTCGGTAGATTCTAAACAGGCAAAAACCAAACCAAAACTAAATGAAATTTAACACCCAATATATCCAACTCACCATCACAAGGAAAAAGCGTGCGGCCAGGAAGCTGAAATAGTCAAATATAAAGACGGATGCTATTCCAAAGAAGAACACGCCGATGCTCGTGCACCACAGGGACACGCGCCTTCCGAATCTGAAAATGGAGGGCGACAGTGGGAAACTCTGGGGTGGTGGCCACTGCTTAGGTGGCCTGTCCAGTCCATAAACGACAAACGATATCAACATTATGCATTTGATTCCAGATATCCCTGTATGTTAAACAAATCATGGGTTAACACATCTTTAGGAGAGCAGTCCTTCAGTGTGCAGGGCCTCTAGCTAAGCTGCACACGGAGCACTGGACCATGCCCCTAGACCCAGCCCTCTCCTCTGCTTATTCTCTCTGCTAGCAGCGATTCCACCGATCAAGGCGGTGGCAGCTCCTGTTACCCTACCCGCTTTAAAAACGGATTCCTGGGGCCTGAGAGATGGTGCTGTTCTGTCTCGGTTAGGATTGCCGTTGCTGCGATGACACACCATGACTTAAAAGCAAGTTGAGGAGGAAAGGGTTTATTTACCTTATGCCAATGTGAACCACTTCAGTGTTTATCCCCAAAGGAAATCAGGACAGGAACACACACACAGGGCAGGAACCTGGAGGCAGGAGCTGATGCAGAGGCCAAGGAGGGGTGCTGCTTACTGGCTTGCTCCCTGTGGCTTGCTCAGCCTGCTCTCTTATAGAACCCAGGACCCACCAGCCCAGGGATGGCTCCACCTACAATGGGCGGGGCCCTCCCCATCAATCACTGATTAAGAAAGTGCCCTTCAGCTGGATCGTATGGAGGCATCTTCCCTCCGTTCAGATGACTCTAGCTTGTGCCAAGTTGACATAAAACCAGCCGGCACAACTGACCCCTTGTCAACCGGACACACAAACACATCGCTAGGCCACACCCTTCCTTTCTTGTCTATCCCCAAGACCTCACATTAATACGAACGTCACAATATAAAATAGTCCAAGCTTTGAAAGGGTCCCACGGTCTTTAAAAAATCAGTCCCTTTAAGACCTAAAGCCCTTTAAAATCCCATGTCTCTCGGTGGTGGGGAGAACGAGGGCACTGTCACAATCAAGTCAAAGTGAAACCAAACTTGAACAACGTAAATGACTCACGTGTCCAATCACCTGGGATTCACTCTCAATCTTCTGGGCTCCTCCAGGCAGCTGGGGTCACTTCCCTGGCTCTTCTCTCTGCCACGCCACACGGTTTGTCTTCTCGGCTCTGGCCGCCTTCGTTCTGTGGCTCCTGCTGATCTTGGTGGTCTTCCCATGCTAGTGGCTCTTCTCCTGCAGCCAGGCTGAACTCTCACCAATAGCCATTCACAGGCTCTCTTCATGGTGCCAAGCCTCAGCGTCTGTGCATGACCCCCTCAGTCCTGGGCTGTCAACTACAACTGACGCTGCACCTTCACCGATGACCTTCCACGGCCTCTCAGAGTACCAAACCGAAGCAGCTCTCCATGACCCTTCGTGCCTTCCGAACCAGTACCGCCTGGGTGACTCTTACATGTTACCAAATCCAGCTGCAGCACGAGGTACAGCCTTGGCCACCTCTGGGACACAGCTTCTGTGCACTGGCTCTCAAGAAACACTTCCCAGAAGATTTTACCTCAACAAAACTGGCCTCTTCTTAACCACTGCTGAACTCTTAGTCCCAGCCGACCAGCATCAAGATTCCCAGCGATGCCAAGGTTTCATTTTAGTGGTTCTAGTGTCTTGCTAATCACTTCAGGTAACCAGAACCACAACATCTTAATTCAAAATAACAAACAGCCCAACACAGTCTTTATTTTTTAATTACCTTTAATTTTTTATAGTCCAGTCATTACTCCCCCTCCCCCAGTCTGCCCTCCCACAGTTCCTCATCCCATTCTCTGACCCCATCTCCAAGAGGAGATTGACGCTACCAAGTTCCCTCTCTTCACTGTAGGGCATTTCATCTGAGGATCCTCCCCCTTTGAGACCTGAGAGTCTCTCACCTCCCATGTCTCTGGTTCATTCTAGAGGGTCTCCCCACCCTCCCACCCTCCGAGGTTGCCTGTTTCCATTCATTCTGCTGGCTCTCAGGGCTTCTTTCCTGCCCCCCACCTCCGAACCTGATCCTCTTCTCCTTTCCCCTACCTCTTTCTCTCCCCTCTCCCACCCAGGTCTCTTCCTCCCTCTGCCTCCTGAGATATCTTTTCTTTTCTTTTCTTTTCTTTTCTTTTCTTTTCTTTTCTTTTCTTTTCTTTTCTTTTCTTTTCTTTTCTTTTCTTCTTTCTTTCCTTTCTTTTTTTCTTTCTTTCCCTTCCTTCCTTCCTTCCTCTCCTTCCTTCTTTCTTTCTTTCTTTCTTTCTTTCTTTCTTTCTTTCTTTTGTTTTTTTGTTTTTGTTTTTGTTTTATTTTGAGACAGGGTTTCTCAAACTCACTCAGTAGACCAGGCTGGTCTCGAACTCAGAAATCCGCCTGTCTCTGCCTCCAAGTGCTGGGATTAAAGGTGTGTGCCACCACTGCCTGGCCTGTGATTACTTTCTTCTCCCACCCAAGTGGGATTGAAGCATCCTCCCTTGAACCCTTCGGCTTATTAACCTTCTTGAGTTCTGTGGATTATATCCTAAGTATTCTGTACATTTTTGGCTAATATCCATTTATTAGTGAGTATATACCATGTATGTCCTTTTGGGTCTGATTTACCTCACTTAGGATATTTTCTAGTTCCATCCATTTGCCTAAAAAACTCATTATGTCCTCATTCTTAATAGCTGAGTAGTATTCTACTGTGTAAATAAACCACATTTTCTGAATCCATTCTTCTGTCGTGAGACATCTGGGTTGTTTCCAGCTTCTGGCTACCACAAACAAGGCCAATATGAACATAGTGGAACACGTGCCCCTGTGGCATGGTGGGTGTAGTGGCTATTCCTGGTTGTCAACTTGACTATATGTGGAATGAACTACAATCTAGAATTGGAAGGCTCACCTATGATCCTAATTTGGAGGCTCAGAGATATAAGTTTCTGACCTGGACTTAGCATGGAGATCTTGAAGCATGGATTCCAGTCAAGGTCATCTGGGATTAAAGGTGTGGAGACATACACCTTTAATCCCAGACTTCAAGTTCATCTGGGATTAAAGGTGTACACCTTTAATCTGGGCTACACCTTCTACTGGAGACATATATAAGGACATTGAAAGAAGGAAGACTGATTCTTCCTTGCCGGCTTGCTTCGTGGGACTGAGCAACTGCAAGATCCTTGGACTTCCATCCACAGCTGCTGCTGACTACTGTTGGGGAGTTGGACTACAGACTGTAAGTCATCGACAAATTCCCTAACTACATAGAGACTGCCCATACGATCTGTGACTCTAGAGAACCCAGACTAATACATAAGTGGTACCGGGAGTGGTTCTCGAGGAGCAGAAGTATAAGGATGAATGTTTCAAAATTTTGGAGTTGGTTGGTTGACCCACCAGCACTCTCAATTACTGAAACCTCTCCAAATTCTCTCCCTCCTGGGAGCTCGGGGGATATTGAAAACCCATGGATGAAACTATATTCCAAGCTTAAAGAAGCTAAAGCCTTTGATTATCTTGATGAATTAGGTGATTCGGTGGTATACAATACGTTCTACAAGTTGGGGAAAAAACCGGAAAATGATTTTGCTGGCTTGTTACTCTTAGCATCTCGGGAGAAAGCAATGAAGGAAAGGAAGGAGTTGTGTGATAAAATCGAACAGCTCCAGACTCAAGTAAACAATCTAAAAGTTTCCAAGTGTGCCCTTGAAGAGAATCTTCTTTCCAGCAGCCATAGAGCTCAAGTAGCAGAAAATCAAACTGAAGCACTCATTATAAGGTTGGCTGAAATACAGCGAAAATTCAAGTCTCAACCTCAGAGGGTGTCAGCAGTTAAAGTAAGGGCATTAATTGGCAAAGAATGGGATCCTATAACTTGGGATGGGGATGTGTGGGAAGACCCTGTTGAATCTTCAGATTTTCAAGGATTTGCTCCACCTGAAGAAGTACCCTCAGCCCCACCCCTTGAATTAATGCCTTCTCCATTTGAGGAAAGTAATCCCTCAGAGCCTGATAGACCAGCAGTGACTTTTACTGACAATATTGATGTTTCTCCGGGCCCACCAATAGTTTCTTCTAGACCTATAACCAGACTCAAGGCAAAACAGGCCCCTAAAGGGGAGGTAGAAAGTGTAGTCCATGAGGAAATACACTATACTGCTAAGGAGCTTAATGAGTTTGCTAACTCATTCAAGCAGAAGTCTGGGGAATATGCATGGGAATGGATTTTAAGGGTGTGGGATAATGGTGGAAGGAACATAAAATTAGAGCAGGCTGAGTTTATCGGCATGGGTCCTCTGAGTGGAGATTCTAGGTTTAATATAGAAGCTCGCACAGTTAAAAAAGGTGTCAAAAGTTTGTTTGATTGGTTGGCTGAAGTATTTATTAAAAGATGGCCTACTGAAAAGGAGTTGGAGATGCCTGATATCCCTTGGCTTAGTGTTGATGAAGGGATTTTAAGGCTTAGGGAAATTGCAATGCTAGAGTGGATACGTTGTATAAAACCTAATCCCCCACAATGGGAAGGTCCAGAAGACATGCCTTTCACCAGTCCTATAAGACGCAAACTGGTGAGAGGGGCACCGGCATATTTAAAGAGTTTTGTTCTTGCCCTTTTCCTTGTGCCAGACCTTAGGGTTGGAGATGCTGCTGCTCAATTAGATGAATTAAATTCAATGGGTTTAATCGGGCCCCGAGTTAACAAGGGCCAGGTGGCAGCATTGAATCACCAGAGACAAGGTGATCGTAGTTTTTATAATGGACAGCGTAGACAAAACAATGTTTATAATGACGTACCCGGTAATGGGCAGAGAGGTGGAATTTATAATGGTATGACTCGTTTGGACCTTTGGAACTGGCTAATCAATCATGGTGTTTCCAGGGATGAAATGCATAGGAAACCTACTGCATATCTGTTTGAGCTGTATAAGCAGAAAAATCCTCAAACAAATGATAAAAAGGCTGCAGTGAATCATGGTAAAAGGCAATCTCGGCCAGTGAATCAATTTCCAGACTTGAGCCAGTTTGCAGATCCAGAGCCCCTTGAATGAAGGGGTGGCCAGGTTCCCCTGAGGAAGGATTTTGATAAGACACCTAAAAGTTTTGCTGTTACTCTTTCTCCAATTCTTCCCCAGAGGGACCTAAGGCCTTTTACAAGGGTAACTGTACACTGGGGGAAAGGAAATAATCAGACTTTCAAGGGCCTATTGGATACTGGTTCTGAATTGACACTGATCCCAGGAGATCCCAAGAAACATTGTGGCCCTCCAGTTAGAGTAGGGGCTTATGGAGGACAGGTGATTAATGGAGTTTTGACGGATGTCCGACTCACAGTAGGTCCAGTGGGTCCCCGAACACATCCTGTAGTCATTTCCCCAGTTCCAGAATGTATAATTGGGATAGATATACTCAGAAATTGGCAGAATTCTCACATTGGTTCCCTGACCTGTAGAGTGAGGGCTATTATGGTTGGAAAGGCAAAATGGAAGCCTTTAGAGTTGCCTCTGCCAAAGAAAATAGTGAATCAAAAACAGTATCGTATTCCTGGAGGAATTGCAGAAATTACTGCCACAATCAAGGACTTGAAAGATGCAGGGGTGGTGGTTCCCACCACATCTCCCTTTAACTCTCCCATCTGGCCAGTGCAGAAGACAGATGGATCATGGAGGATGACAGTTGACTATAGGAAATTAAATCAGGTAGTAACTCCAATTGCAGCTGCTGTACCAGATGTAGTTTCGTTACTTGAGCAAATTAACACATCTCCTGGAACCTGGTATGCAGCTATTGACCTGGCAAATGCCTTCTTCTCAGTACCGGTCCATAAGGACCACCAGAAGCAATTTGCTTTCAGTTGGCAAGGCCAGCAGTATACCTTTACAGTTTTGCCTCAAGGATATATTAACTCTCCTGCCCTGTGTCATAACTTAGTTAGAAGGGATCTTGATCGTTTGTCTCTTCCACAAAATATCACATTGGTGCACTATATAGATGACATTATGCTGATTGGAACAAGTGAGCAGGAAGTAGCAACCACTTTGGATTCATTGGTAACACATATGCGTATCAGAGGATGGGAAATAAATCCAACCAAAATTCAAGGACCATCTACCTCAGTGAAATTCTTAGGAGTACAATGGTGTGGGGCATGCAGAGATATTCCTTCTAAGGTGAAAGATAAGTTATTGCACCTGGCCCCTCCCACCACCAAGAAAGAAGCACAACGTTTAGTGGGTCTATTTGGATTTTGGAGACAGCACATTCCTCATTTGGGTGTGTTACTCAGGCCTATTTACCAAGTGACAAGGAAAGCTGCTAGCTTTGTGTGGGGCCCAGAACAGGAGAAGGCTCTTCAACAGGTCCAGGCTGCTGTGCAGGCTGCATTACCACTTGGACCATATGATCCAGCAGACCCAATGGTACTTGAGGTGTCGGTGGCAGATAGAGATGCTGTTTGGAGCCTCTGGCAGGCCCCTGTAGGTGAATCACAGAAGAGACCTTTGGGATTTTGGAGCAAAGCTTTACCGTCATCCGCAGACAACTACTCTCCCTTTGAAAAACAACTCTTGGCTTGCTATTGGGCCTTAGTGGAAACTGAACGTTTGACAATAGGACACCAAGTTACTATGCGACCTGAACTCCCCATCATGAGTTGGGTATTATCAGACCCTCCAAATCATAAAGTAGGGCGTGCACAACAGCAGTCTATTGTCAAATGGAAGTGGTTGGTATATACGTGATCGGGCCAGAGCAGGTCCTGAAGGCACAAGCAAGTTACATGAAGAAGTTGCTCAGATGCCTATGGTTTCTACTCCTGTTACAATGCCATCTGCTGCCAAGCATGCACCTATAGCCTCATGGGGTGTTCCCTATGACCAGCTGACTGAAGAAGAGAAGACTAGGGCCTGGTTTACTGATGGCTCTGCACGTTATGCAGGCGCCACCCAGAAGTGGACAGCTGCAGCATTACAACCCCTTTCTGGGACAACCCTGAAAGATACAGGTGAAGGAAAATCTTCACAGTGGGCAGAACTTCGGGCAGTGCACATGGTATTACAGTTTGTTTGGAAGAAGAAATGGCCAGATATACGATTGTTCACTGACTCATGGGCTGTAGCCAATGGATTGGCTGGATGGTCAGGGACGTGGAAAGATCACGATTGGAAAATTGGTGAGAAAGACATTTGGGGAAGAAGTATGTGGATAGATCTTTCCAAGTGGGCAAAGGATGTGAAGATATTTGTGTCCCATGTAAATGCTCACCAAAAGGTGACTTCAGCTGAGGAGGAGTTCAACAATCAAGTGGATAAGATGACGCGTTCTGTGGACAGTCAGCCTCTTTCCCCAGCCACCCCAGTTATTGCCCAGTGGGCACATGAACAAAGTGGCCATGGTGGCCGAGACGGAGGTTATGCTTGGGCTCAGCAACATGGACTTCCACTCACCAAGGCTGACCTGGCTACAGCTGCTGCTGAATGCCAGATCTGCCAACAGCAGAAACCAACACTGAGCCCCAGATACGGCACCATTCCTCGAGGTGACCAGCCTGCAACCTGGTGGCAGGTTGACTACATTGGACCACTTCCCCCATGGAAAGGACAACGTTTTGTTCTTACTGGAGTAGATACTTATTCTGGTTATGGATTTGCCTTTCCTGCGCGTAATGCTTCTGCCAAAACCACCATCCGTGGACTCACAGAATGCCTCATCTATCGTCATGGTATTCCACACAGTATTGCTTCTGACCAAGGAACTCATTTCACAGCCAGAGAAGTGTGACAGTGGGCCCACGATCATGGAATTTACTGGTCTTACCATGTTCCCCATCATCCTGAAGCAGCTGGTCTGATAGAAAGATGGAATGGCCTTTTGAAGACACAGTTACAGCGCCAATTAGGTGGCAACAGCATGGAGGGCTGGGGCAGAGTTCTTCAGAAGGCAGTATATGCTTTGAATCAGCGTTCAATATATGGTACAGTTTCTCCCATAGCCAGGATTCATGGGTCCAGGAATCAAGGGGTGGAAAAGGGAATAGTTCCACTCACTATCACTCCTAGTGACCCGCTAGGAAAATTTTTGCTTCCTGTCCCCACAACTTTAGGTTCTGCTGGCCTAGAAGTTTTGGTTCCAGAGGGGGGAGTGCTCCTACCTGGAGCCACAACAAACATTCCATTGAACTGGAAGCTCAGATTTCCCCCTGGCCATTTTGGGCTTCTAATGCCCTTAAACCATCAGGCTAAGAAAGGAATAACTGTGTTAGGAGGGGTGATAGATCCAGATTACAGTGGGGAAATTGGATTGCCTCTCCACAATGGAGGTAAGCAGGATTATGTCTGGAGAGCAGGAGATCCCCTAGGGCGTCTCTTAGTACTACCCTGTCCTGTGATTAAAGTCAATGGGAAACTACAACAGCATAATCCAAGCAGGATGAGGAAGGATGACCCATCAGGAATGAAGGTATGGGTCAATCCTCCAGGAAAAGAGCCAAGACCTGCTGAGGTGCTTGCTGAAGGTGAAGGAAATACAGAATGGGTAGCAGAGGATGGTAGTTATAAATACCAGCTAAGGCCACGTAACCAGTTGCAGAAACGAGGATTATAAGTAATATGAATGCTTCTATCTTATTTTGTTAAGGATACATTTGTCTTCCAATTCCTTTAACATCAATTGGTATTGAGACACTAAAAGAGTGTTCCCAAGGGACATTGCCCCATTGTAAATTTACAAATGCGTTTGCGATTGTACGAGGAATAGTTATATCATGTTAGGCGTATTCACGACCTTGTTATTGTTTCATGTGGACATGAGATATTATCTGTGTCAAGTTGACAAGGGGTGGATTGTAGTGGCTATTCCTGGTTGTCAACTTGACTATATGTGGAATGAACTACAATCTAGAATTGGAAGGCTCACCTATGATCCTAATTTGGAGGCTCAGAGATATAAGTTTCTGACCTGGACTTAGCATGGAGATCTTGAAGCATGGATTCCAGTCAAGGTCATCTGGGATTAAAGGTGTGGAGACATACACCTTTAATCCCAGACTTCAAGTTCATCTGGGATTAAAGGTGTACACCTTTAATCTGGGCTACACCTTCTACTGGAGACATATATAAGGACATTGAAAGAAGGAAGACTGATTCCTGCTTGCCGGCTTGCTTCGTGGGACTGAGCAACTGCAAGATCCTTGGACTTCCATCCACAGCTGCTGCTGACTACTGTTGGGGAGTTGGACTACAGACTGTAAGTCATCGACAAATTCCCTAACTACATAGAGACTGCCCATACGATCTGTGACTCTAGAGAACCCAGACTAATACAGTGGGGCTTTTTCTTTTTTCTTTTTTGGTATATGCCCAAGAGTGGTATTGTTGGGTCTTCATGTAGATCTATTTCCAATTTTCTGAGTAACCTCCAGATTGATTTCCGGAGTGGTTGTACCAGCTTGCAATTGCAATTCCCCTTTCTCCACATCTTCACCAACATGTGCTGTTGCCTGAGATTTTGGTCTTAGCCATTCTGACTCGTGTTGAGGTGGAATCTCGGGGTTGTTTTGGTTTGCATTTTCCTGATGACTAAGGATGTTGAACATTTCTTTAAGTGCTTTTCGGCCATGTGAGATTCCTTGGTTGTGAATTCCAGCACAGTCTCTAAACTTTACAAGCCCCGCCTCTATTGTCTGCATCACCCTCAACATTCTAACCTTCTAGGTTTTTCTTTTTTGTTGTTGTTTTTTGCTTTTCATCTTTTTAGCTTTTTTTTCGAGACAGGGTTTCTCTGTGTAGCCCTGGCTGTCCTGGAACTCACTCTGTAGACCAGGCTGGCTTCGAACTCAGAAATCTGCCTGCCTCTGCCTCCTAAGTGCTGGGATTAAAGGCGTGTGCCACCACCGCCCGGCAACCTTCCATGTTTTTACAGAACAGCTCACCAAACACTGAACACTCACTGGCTTCTCTTGCACAAAGTCTTCAGCCATCCTGCATTTACTTCCTCCACAGGTGTAACAAGTAGATGACATGCACATGCAGACACACACACACATGCATGCACACACGCACACTCACACACGCAGCCACAGAATTTTAAAGATTTATTTATTTATTATAAGGAAGTATACTGTAGCTGTCTTCAGACATACCAGAAGGGGACGTCAGATCTCATTACGGATGGCTGTGAGCCACCAGGTGGTTGCCAGGATTTGAACTCAGGACCTTCAGAACAGTCAGTGCCCTTAATCGCTGAGCCACCTCTCCAGTCCCTGGAATTAGTTTCACAATGTCTCCCAGGTGTGCTTTAGTCTCTCCCTGTCCACTGTCTCTGCTTTCCGTCAACCCCGCATTGCTTTCACCGTTCATTCCAACTGGCCTTCCCACCTCGAGCCACCACACCGCCCACATTTCCCCAAGTTAAACCGGCGCCGGCCTGACTTCTGTATCTGGTCATTCGTTTCCTTTCTCCGACCTTCAATCCTGGCGTTCCAGCTTTCCTCGAATCCACGAGACAAAGGAAGGAAGTCGGTTTGCTTTGAGTTAGCATCCTTGGTTCTCTAATACAGGTTTCTGAGCATTTGGTGTGCAGAGCAAAGGTTTTTCAGCACATTTACCTAGGGCTGGAAGTATGTTGAGTTTTGGCATCGAGCACTGAGCACATTTCAACAACAACAACAACAACAACAACAACAACAACAACAAAAACCTGCCTAGATAATCATTTGTGCACCCATCTACAAGATGAAAGCAGCAGCACCTATGAGCATTCGCAATGATACAATACATAGTGGCCCGGCCACGACCAAGCCCCGCCGTTTCTCTTCAGACATATTCCACAGCTGTCTCCTAGAGGCAAGGGTTTCTGATCCAAGTTTGTGGTCTTCGAGTCCCCAGTGCCCAAAACATGCGTGTAAAACTCACAGCTGTGAAGGCTAAACGCATTCATCCCCTATGTTTTAGCAGAGGCACTTAAAAGGGTTGTCTGCGTCTACTCCAGGATAAATTGTGCTCTGTTTTAGAGTTCTGCATTTATTTTAATGTGAATGCTTAAAAGACCTGGCGGCCCTGTGATGGGCATGATGGCCTGCATTCCAGAATGAATGTTGAAATACAATCCTCAAAATGCCCAAGATGATCACGTCATCCTGAGGGCTCCCCGCCTCCCGAATCGAATTCCACCCCTACAATAGGGCTCAAGATGGACAGAATTCTCCGGCCCCACCCCCACCCCTCCTTTTGTGTGAGGACATCATATCCATCTCCAGAGGCTGCAGCA
Organism: Apodemus agrarius; assembly: GCA_964023405.1. Classification (NCBI taxonomy): domain Eukaryota; kingdom Metazoa; phylum Chordata; class Mammalia; order Rodentia; family Muridae; genus Apodemus; species Apodemus agrarius. The sequence goes on along the minus strand of OZ030025.1, from coordinate 44,694,965 downwards.
ATAACACACCGTCTTGGAATCAGAGAGCAGGCCTTGGTAGCTATGAGTCCTGCTGACCCCTCTTATCTCAGAGCGCCCAGGTCTCAGGCACGAGAAATAAATTCCTATTGTGTATAAGAGTCTATGACAAGTCAGCTAGTCAGATTTTCATATTTGTAGATAGTATGGCCTAAGGCCACCTGTCTTTAAAATCAAGTCAAAAAAATAATAGGAAAAAAATAGGAATAATCATTATCCCTCTAGTGGCTCTATGTCCAAAGTGGTTTCTTCTGTATTACTCTTTTCAAGAAGGCTTCAGGATGAATGGTTTTGTGGGGCATCAGTTGATAAACCAAACAGATGAGCCTGTTTTCCCAGCAAGCACAGCTAACTGGCCGCATCAAAGCCCAGGTGGGCTGCACGGTCGGTCATCTTACCACTGTGTTACTCTGCGTGCCTAACTGATGGGTCAGCAAGAGGGTACCCGTTAGGTAGGAAGCATGAAAGTAACAGGGGCTTTGGACATAATGCTCTGCCCTCCAGGAAACCCAGACAAAGAGTCAAAGCCTACACCATGTACCGGGGCTAAAGATTGCATTTTTTACCTGTCGGAAAGGTAGCTAAAAGTAATTCCTCCCAGCAGCACGCCAGATACAAACAAGGGCTGGATTATGCTTGCATACCATTTCTGACCACAGACCAGGTTGAACTTTCTCACCACCGAATTCCTCCATTTGCTCTGATCGTAGACGTAGCCATCGGAGCAAGGGCTGTCACGCCTATAACCGCTGTACTCATAGCCCGAATGTGACGTGTTCTCCCGCCAAGTCCTGCTACATCTCGTGAGTTCCCAGATCTCCCCGTCCTGCAGCTCTACCGTGATGTAATCTTTGTGCTCTGGAGAGCGCAGGGCCAGTATGTCCTCCAGCCTCCAGGCAGATACGTTGTGGAAAACAGCCTTCCGCACCGTGCCCGGGGGCTTGCACGCATGCTCGGGGATGATTGATATGAGCACAGAAGACAGATAGTGGATACCACAAGAAATGCTCTGGTAGGCACATATAAGATACAGGACTATCTGGAACCTGTAAAATAAAACGGGGGGGGGGGGCTAGTTATTATTTCTGGCCTGTGGATTGACCTTAATACACTTACATCCATATAGATGGTAAATACAGAGACAATTACAGGTGCTTCTCTCTCTCTCTCTCTCTCTCTCTCTCTCTCTCTCTCTCTCCCTCCCTCCCCCCTCTCTCTCTGTGTGTGTTTGTGTGTCTGTGTGTGTGCATTTTTTTCAAGTACATTCACTAACAAGTTTTAGTTCCACACTTATCTCAAATCGTTCCAACATACAAGTTTGCAAGCTAGTTCAAGTTTATTGAGCAAACAACCTTTGCCCAGCAAGTAAGTCATCAGAAAGCCAATTTAACTTAAGAAAACTTCATATTTACTATTTTTTTTCCAAACCTAACATGAGACTATCTCTACTTTTCGACAAGCAATTAGAGCACCAACTGTCACCATTTACCCTTGAAGGTAATAAAACCAGCTGCTCTCCGTGTGACCAGAAGTCAGGTCGGCTCATTCTGCCAAATCCTTGACAGGAAAAATATTCTGATGCCCTGTAACCTGGTGGCCTCTAACTGCAAGTCAGCGGCTGGTTGTCAGCAGGTGATTGGTTAAAGTTACAGGCGACACAGATGCAGAATCCGGTGGTGTGAAGTTTTTACTCAAAGAGCTGCAGGGTACCGTCAAGTGTGAGTCATTTGGAAAAAATGAAATCTCTGACTGAGGAAAGGCCATCATTTTGGCCTGCAGGCATGTCTACGGTGAGTTTTCTTAACTTGACTGTAGGCAGTGCCACCCCTGGGCGGGTCGTCCAGGTCGCCCTGGGGGCACACAAGAAAGCAGGCGGAGCAAGCCTTGGAAGAGCAAGCCGGGGAGCAGTACCCCTCGATCAGCTCTACTCCAATTCAGTTCCTGTCTCTGGGTTCCTACCTTGAGTTCTTGGCTTCCCTCAGTGAACTATGACCCAAGCAAGATATGGAAGCCAAATCAAGCTGTTCCTCCCACACCGGCCACAGAGGCACAAGGACCTGGGTTCAAATCCCCAGCTCCCACTGGATAAGCTGGGTGAGCCAGCAAGTACTTATATTATCAGTGATGGTGGGGTAAATAGAGGCTCTCTGAGGCTCTGCTGGCCATTCTCAGCCTCTGAGTGAGCTCCAGATTCCGTGAAAGGCCTCAACTTGAAAAGTACAGAGGAGTGTAAGAGATGGCTCAGCAAGGTAAGAGCGCTTACTGCCAAACAGAAGACCAGAGTTCTCTGTCCCACTGCCCACATCAGAGCTAGTCAACACCATCAACTCCAGCTCCTAAGGAATATGACCGCCACTCTGGCCTTGGTGCACACACACACACACACACACACACACATGCGCACACGTGCGCGTACACACATGTACACGCATGCACACACGCACACACATGCACACACATGCACACACACATGCACACACGTGCGCACACGCACGCACACACATGCACATGCACACGCACATATACATAGAAATAAGTTTAATTAAATTTTTGAAATAACAAAATGTAGAGCAACCAGGGAAGACACCCAACAGCTGGCCTCTGGCTTCCACATGCCCATGTGTGTGTACATGCAGACACATACATATTCACACACACAATAAAGTTAACTCAAAAACAACAGAAGGACAAACTAGAACAAGAGGAGAAAACGTGGGGTCGCATCTACCAGGCACACTGCCCACAGCACTTTCTGCTGGCAGCATTTGGCCCTTCCCTTCTGCAAGCGCTTCCCAGGTCTCCCCGAGGCACCCCGCTCACCATCATGGGGACTCAGGGAGCCAGAGCAAGCCAGAGCTTATGATGGGGAGACTTTTACATTCATCACTGTGGCCAACTGCAAGTCACTTCTACAGACGCTTTGACCCCTCCCAGGGAGCAGTGTCTGACAGTGAGAACACCGGGGAGCGGCTGGGGTGGGGGGATTGGCTGGGCACAGCAGCACCACCCTGCATGGTCCCTGAGTAGCCCAGTGCTACAGATTCCATTCCGAACAGTCTCCCTCTGGAGTCCAGACTAGCTTAGGACTCGCTGTGGAGTCCAGACTGGCCTAAAGCACCCAGCAGTCTCCTGCCTCAGTCTTCCCAGGGCTGGGATTATAAGCACCAGCCACCATGCCGGGCTACCGGGTAATTTCTAACCTCAAACAGTATCTAAACATTAATTTCTGTGTTTGCTTTAGTCAGCTCTTTAAATGGAAGGAGAAAATGAGACATTATTACCATCTGCCTTGTAGGTCTGTAGGAACCTCAGGAAACCTCTTTTTATTGTTTCTTTTCTTTTTATATTTACCCTTTGTTTTATGTGTTTTATGTGTGCTTGCGCCATGACACCATGTGTGTGTTGGATCCCCTGACATCTGAGTGACAGTTGTGAGCTGCCCTGTGGGTGCTGGGAACCGAACCTAGGTCTTCTGGAAGAGCAACCAGTGTGCTCTTAACTCCTGAGCCATCTCTCCAGCCCCCCCACCCCCTTTTGTAAAATGGTATCTTCCTATGTAGCTCAGGCTGGCCTGGAGCTTTCTGTCACCGTCCCAGAACTAGGACCACATAAGCAGACCACTTCTAAACCGTAATATGCATTTCCACAGTTATTCGTAAACATCCAAGGTACATTGTTAGCCCAATTTTTCAGATGGGGAGGTGGTGAATAAAACACTCAGGTCCACTATAGTTCATCTGTGAGAGGTGATCCTTTATCCCCATGTTAGTCTGCTGTGGGTCCTTGACCTCCACTTCCCAGTCATTCAAACAAGGATTCCAACGTGTCTTTTGCAGCGAGCATCAAATTGAGGGATGCGTGTGTCCATTGGGTATCTATATGTAAACAAAGGCAAGAAGACCTGCCAGGCCCAGAGGGAGAGCGTACTAGGTATTCATCCTGGACACTGGCAAAGAACACGGTTGGGCTGGCAGTTTTTCTATATCTGGGACCGTGCCTTCCAATTGTGTCCCCCCCCCCCCCAGATGGTGGTCTAGAGAGCACACCAAGTCCCAACTGTCCCGAAGGGGCGCAACTACTGCCTGCACCTGCCAGGTTCAAGCAGACTCCAGCGCCTCCTGTGGCCAGTGGCCGAAAGGACAAGCCAAGCCTTGGGTTGTAGGCCAGACGTCTGCATGCATCGGGTAAATAGGGGGTTGGGAAGCTGTGGAACCCATCCCAACCGACAGAAACAGACACCTCAGCACCCGATCTCGTGCCACGCCTCTCTGGATCCATGCCCTCTTCTGCCTCCCTACCTGCCGAAGTGTCCCACGTGGTCAAAAATCAGTTCCACGTTGCAGGACTCCATGTCCGGGTGGCAGAGCCGAGCGCCCTGGACTGCGAGCACCGCACACCCCACCCGCCTTGCCCGCCGCACCCTGGGGCGCCCCTGCAGGGGAGGCCTCTCGCCTTCCTTCCCAGCAGCCCAAGCGTCTCAGGGATGCCGCGCGTGTGAGGCACATCCTGCTGCTCCATCGCACATGCGTCAAACCCCTGCTGGATGTTTTCCCACACCCTCCACGCTGCTCCCACGACCCCAGGATTCAGGGAAGCGGCAACACTTCTAAGAAGTTTAGGAAATGTAGAGAGCCCCTAGCTTGGTCTCAAGACTTCAAAAGCACCCCATCTTCAGCAGGACACACCCTTGCTCCCTAAACTTTCACACTTACAAATCCACTGTGTGTTGGGTTTTAAGTACACATTTATTATTCCACTCCCGGAAATTCAGCCGTCCTGAAGTGGAATCAGGAATGATCTTGTTGTTTCATGGAGTGGGAAAGCAGGGAGTGGGGGGTGGGGGGTGTGGGGGGGGGAGGGCGATGTTTGTAGGTCTATTCATGTATCTATGTTGTGTTGTTTAGTTCTGTGATAGTGTCTGGCTATGAGCTGGCCTTGTCCAGCACAGGAGCTTCCTGCCTCTGCCTGCTGTGCCCACTTGCCGTCCTCTAACTCTGGCCTCCAAGGCACCTGCACTCAGGTGCACACATTCAGACATAGACACACAATTTCAAAAGAAAAGGGACTTTGTCAGAGCATATTTCTCTGCCTGCCCCCATGCTTACCTTCCTCTTTAAAAATATACTTTTTTATTAATTGAGATTTTTATACACGCATGCAATGTATTTTGATCATATCAACCCCTTCTTCTCTCCCTAATTCCTCCAGGTTCACCTCCCCACCCCCCCACCCCCTCCCCCATCTAATTTGTCCAGTTTAGTGTCTTCTTTAAAAAAAAAAAAACACTAGCCAAATTTGTGCCGCCCATAGGTAGTAGTAGTCAGCCTACCAGGGGCCACACCTTAACACTCTCCAGAAGTCAGCCACTGTCACATCTCAGGGCTCAGAACTGATGACCCCCCCCCCCGCCACTGCATACTGAAATCTTTACTAGCTTGATCCTGTGCAGGCCTTGTACAGGGATCACAGCCGCTATTGACTTGCTGAGTATGATGGTCTTGCCACGCCCAGAAGAGGCTGCTTTGATAAGGTCTTCCCTGACCTCTCTGCCTCCTAGAATCTGCCCCCCTCTCCTCCCCTCTCTCCTCTTCCTCCCCTTTCTTTTCTCCCCTCCTCCCTCTCTCCTCTCCCTCTTCCCCTCCCTCTCCCTCCCTCCACCCTCACACACTTCTCCATCACTATCCCCATTCTTCTCTCTCCCTCCCCTCCCACTCCCTCTCCCCTTCCACCTCCCTCCCCCTCTCCCTCTCTGACTCATCTGCACACTTCTCGGTCACTATCCCACCCTGGACTTTTGTCAGTCCTTCTCCTTGAAACTCCTTGGCTCCACTGCTTCGATGAGGTTGTCCTTCCTGCCCGGCCCCCTTTCGTGCTACTCTATTTTATTTTTCTTCAGTATGACTACACACATCACACAACATGTGGAGTCTGATCTCCATTCTACAGGATGTAATCTCCATGTCAAGGACCACTCTGACACCTAGTAGGTGCTCAACAAATCTGTGTTAGACAAACACACGGACACAAATCTATCTGTAAGAAATACCACAAGGGCTGGGTTGATGGCTCAATGGTTAAGAGCACTGGCTATTCTCCAGAGGACCCAGATTCAATACCCAGCACCCACAAGGTGGTTCACAACCATCTGTACCCCCAGTCCCAGGAAAACTGATCCCCACTCCTGACCTCCACAGGCACCAGGCACATAAATGGTGACAGACATACATGCAAGCAAAAGAGGCACATAAAATACAATTAAAAATTGAAAAAAAGAAAAGAAATAGTACAAAATATAAGAATTTCTAAGAATATTGGTTTTTCCACACCTGGATGGAAAAGGGGAAGAGACTAACTCAGCAGTTAAGAGCACCAGATGCTCTTCCAGAGAACCAGGGTTTGGTTCCCAGCACCCACATGTTAGCTCACAGTGATACTGACCAAAATGGTCCGAAAAAAGAAGCAGGTCTGAGGATAGAGATTTTCCAAAATCTCTTACTCGTTAAGGAGCCTGGAGCACAGAGGGGAATTTAGAAAAGAGGTACACTCAAGCCATCTGCACTGGGCATTCGACAGCTCCAGCCTGCCCAGACAATGTCCTTGTGGAATAAAGTTAACACAGACTTGTAAAGAACCCAACATCTTCCTCTTTAATCTGGGAACAAAATTACATATGAAGCAGTGATTGCTTGGGCTGCTTCTCAACATCTGCCTTTATAGTGTCCACCTCAAATAAAGATGACCCAATAGCAGCAAAGCAGGGGGTTAGGAGCCCCGACTCCAGCCATCGAAGACGAACCTAAGTGGGACAATGACTAATTCCGTTTTTCAAAACAGGATCAAAGCAGGGGTGACTGCTAGAGGACCTTAGTATTGGGTCCGGTGCACACTCTCACTTTATACTCTAAAGCCCCAAGGCGGAACAGGCAAGCGAGCTAGGTTTTACAGGAGCATGCATGGCAACGGGCGGATAAAGGCAATGATCTCAGCCTCTCCTCCTGGTCATTCTGCTCCCGTAGCAAGGGACATCATTTTTGACAAAGAGGCAGAACGAGCAGTGTGCTGGCTGGTCTAACGTCAGCTTCATACCCAAACTAGAGTCATCTGAAAGGAGGAAGCCTTAATTGAGAAAATGCTTCCATAGATCCAGCTGTAGAGCATTTTCTTGTTTGGTTGTTTGTTTGGTTTTTTTTTCTCTGTGTAGCCCTGGCTGTCCTGCAACTCACTTTGTAGACCAGGCTGGCCTCGAACTCAGAAATCCGCCTGCCTCTGCCTCCCAAGTGCTGGTATTAAAGGCATGCACCACCACCTCCCGGTTCGTAGAGCATTTTCTTAATTAGTGATTGATGGGGGAGGGCTCTGTCCATAGTGGGTGGTGCCATCTCTAGGCTGGTGGTCCAGGGTTCTATAATAAAGCAGGTTGAGCAAGACTTGAGGAGCAAGCCAATAAGTAGCACCCCTTTATTGTCCCTGCATCAGCTCCTGCTGACAGGTTCCTACCCTATCTGAGTTCCTGTCCTGACTTCTTCCTTCAGGGATGAACAGCAGTGTGGAAATGTAAGCTGAATAAACTCTTTCCTCCCCAACTTGCTTTTTGGTCATGATGTTTCATCACAGCAATAGAAGCCCTAACTAAAACACACAGTGCTTTAAATAAACGAATAAATCAGTATATAACAATTGGTCTTTTCCTTCCTTATTTTACTCCACTATCTGCCCCAAAGTTTCTCTCTGCCAGTCTGCTATGGACAGCTGGCAGCTATTCTACATGTCTTGCAAAAACTTGAAATATTTGTTCAGAGAGCCGTGACCCCATTTTCTTTATAACAAACACCTGCTGTCCCTTCTAATCTGGTCTCAGTGATGTGCCTCACCCATGAAGTTTGTTCTGAACTCGCTCCCTGACACATTCTGTCCTTCTGAGAGCCTCCATCTCTTTCCATCGGGGAACTGACTGTGTGGCTAAAACATCATCTTTCACGATGGCTGTCAATGAGGACAGAAACCTCATCTTTTCATTTTCACATCCCCAGCACTTAGGACCATACAGAGTAGCAGGCATTCAAAGGACAGTGGAATGAGTGTGTGGCCATGGGAATGAACTTGGGAGTCAGTGACTGCTGAACTGGTCCCTTGGTGGTGCTGTGAGCTGACTAGATCCCCTCCAAGATTTCTATATTGAAATGTATGGCCATTGTGGTGGTAGTAGGAGGTGGGAGTTTAATAGACATGATTACATCATGAGGGTTCTCCTTGCTGATGGACTTGGGACTATCGTATTTAAGAAGGCAGAGGTGAAGTGGAAACTTCTGGTTTCTTTGGAAAGTCCGTTATGTCAAAGGATGTTTTCCTGAAGCAAATACAGGTGAGAGGTGTTCTGCTAAAGCAGACATGTGAAGGAACATTTCACAGATAAAAGGATGTTTTGCTAGAGCAAGCTCATAAAAGGACCCACATGCAGGTATTGGTTCGCCTTACATTGCATCGCAGAGCTTTGGTTGTCATGACTCCAGAGAGCTACACACTAGAAAACTTCTGGTGGCGCTGTGGTGGCTTCTTGCCACTTCTTCCTACTTGGGCCAATTGGCAGAGTGATGTCAGCTGAGACAGACTCACAAGGTGAGGCAAGACCCATGGGAGGATGAGTGATGTTTGGAGAGAGTATAAATAGGACCCAACAGACAGTGAAGACAGGCTTGCATAGTTAGCTTTGCAACACTTCATTGGTCTTGCATCTTCGGTGAGAGAGGCACAGTTTAGAACTTCTCCTGGCATTCCTGATGGTCCTGGTCACTCCTGCTGACTCATGCTGACACGGTGCAGACCTGGCTGTCTCTGCTAGGTCGTGCCACCGCTGCTGATTTGTGTTTGCTATCCCAACACTACTGAACTGCACTGCTGGTGTACTGTGAAGTGTTTGCCAGTGGATCGGGCCGTGGCTGCTGATTTCTGTAAACTGAACTGCTGATTTCCTGACAACACAGATTGGATTTGCTCCAAATCCACTTCCCCCATGTCCTGATAACCTTTCTTTTCCTCTGGTGGGTGGTGGGCTAGAAGGGAGGTTAAAGCATTGAAGAACCCTTATGAAAGTAGGCTGTGAAAAAGCTAAGCTTGCATAGAGGAGGGGCTTCATGTAGTATTCAGCCCCTTTCTACCCTCTGATTTGTGTCATGTGGGTAAACAGTACCTGTCCTCTCTAGATGCTGAATTAGCAAAGTGCTATCTTGGAGGCAGAGAGGTGGGGCTCACACAAGTCAACATTCTGACCTTTGATACCCAACCTCCAGACCTCTGAGAAATAAGTTACTAATAAGTGTGCATTATGCAGTCAGCAGCATTTGTTTTAGCAGCACAAGACTAGACGGCTGCTGATGTTCAGCTCCCTCCGTCCCTTCTACTTATCCCAAGTACCTAGAGATGCAAGTAAGGCAAAGTCATAGCCACTCATTCCTGGTGCTTGAGGATGCTGTTGCTACTATGTTTCCAACCCAGTTCCCCGGTGAAAGAAAGCTCAACTCAGCGGTTAACAAAACAAGCTACAAGCCTAGACTGGGCAGGCCTCCCACTCCACTACCCTGTTTCAATCTATATTAATCCCATACAACTTGCGGAAACTCCCCGGAGCTTCTCTCCCTTCCGCCTCTCCGTTTCTCTTTTTCGTTTCTCTCCTTTCTTTCTCTTTCTTCTCTTTTTCTCTTCTCTCCCCGTTGCTCCTCCTCCTCCCTGTTTTATACCCCGTAGCTCCTCCCCTAGACTCTCTGCTCCTCCCACTTTCCTCCTACCCAATCATTGGCTCAAGCCTTTATTTGAAAAGTTAAGGTGGGGAGACAGTTCACAAGGCAACTCCTCATCTGCAGCCCCTCTGAGGAGTGGAATTAACATCAAAATACGAGCCCAGGGCTATCCACAACAATAGTGTACAGATCTAAACAAAGAATTCTCAACTGAGGAGTGCTGAATGGCTAAGAAGCATCTAAAGAGATGTTCAACATCCTTAGTCATCAGGGAAATGCAAATCAAAACAGCTCTGAGATTCCACTTCACACCGGTCAGAATGGCTAAGATCAAAAACTCAAGTGACAGCAGATGCTGGCAAGGACGTGGAGAAAGAGGAACACTCCTCCATTGCTGGTGGGATTGCAAGCTGGTACAACCACTCTGGAAATCAGTCTGGTGGTTCCTCAGAAAATTGGACATAGTACCATCTGAGGACCCAGCTATACCACTCCTGAGCATATACACAAAAGATGCTCCAACATATAACAAGGTCACATGCTCCACTATGTTCATAGCAGCAGAAGCTGGAAAGAACCCAGATGTCCTTCAGCAGAGGATTGGATACAAAAAAATGTGGTACATTTAAAACTATGACCATGAAATTCTTAGGCAAGTGGATGAAACTAGAAAATATTATCCTGAGTGAGGTAACTCAGTCACAAAAGAACACACACGGTATGCACTCTCTGATAAGAGGATATTAGCCCCAAAGTTCAGAATACGGAAGATACAATTCACAGATCATATGAAGCTCAAGAAGACAGACCAAAATGTGGATGCTTTAGTGCTTCTTAGAAGGGGGAACAAAATACTCAGGGAGGAAGACAGTGGGAGGGACTTGGGAGGAAGCAAGGAAGGGGAGCGGGAAAAGGAGAGGCAGGATCAGGTATGGGAGGAGATGGGGATGATATACAGAAGGTCAAGAATTTGAATAGAGGTGTGTAGAAATGGGAGATGGGCAACTGGGGGTAGCCAACAGCAAGTTGCAGATGCCAGGAAAGCAAGAGGCTCCCAGGATCCAATGGAGATGACATTAGCTGAAATGCCCCATAAAGGGGAGGGAGAACCTGGAGAAACCATATCCAGAGGTTTAGCAGGGCCTCCAGTTGGGGGACGGGGACACTCACTCATCTCCAAATTTTTAACCTAGAATTGCTCCTGACTAAAGGAAATATGGGGACAAAGTGTGGAGCAGAGACTGAAGGAAAGGCCATCCAGAAAGTGCCCCACCTGGGGATCCATCCCATATACAGTCACCAAACCCAGACCCTATTGTGCATGCCAAGAAGTGCTTGCTGACAGGAGTCTGATATGGCTGTCTCCTGAGAGGCTCTGCCAGAGCCTGGCAAATACAAAGGCAGATGCTTGCAGCCAACCATTGGACTGAGCATGGGGTCTCCAATGAAGGAGTTAGAGAAAGGACTGAAGGAGCTGAAGTGGTTTGCAACCCCATAGGAAGAACAACAACAATATCAACTAACCAGACTGCCCCCTCCCAGAGCTCCCACGGACTAAGCCACCAACCAAAGAATACACATGGATGGACCCATGACTCCAGCCCCACATGTAGCAGAGGATGGCCTTGTCTGGCATCAGTGGGAGGAGAGGCTCTTGGTCCTATGAAGTCTCTATGCTCCAGTGTAGGGGAATTCCAGGGTGGGGATGTGGGAGTGGGTGGGTGGGTGGGTAACACCCTCATAGAAGCAAGGGGAGAGGGGATGAGATAGGGCATTTCCGGAGGGGAAACCAGGAAAAGGGATAACATTTGAAATGCAAATAAATAAATAAATAAATAAATAAATATCCAATAAAAAAGAAAAATATGTGAAAATGTCTATAAACATTTTCATTTATATGAAATATACATAAAATATAAGAGAAAATACATAAGGCAAAATATTAAAACTTTAGTTGCGGGAAGACACACAGCATTTTTGATCCCATTCTTGCAATTTTCAATAAATCTGAAATTATGACAAAAAAATGTACCATCCCTTAGCTGAGCAAAGTGGCCTATGCTTCTAATTTTAGCACTAGGGAGGCTGAGGCAAGAGGGTCATGAGTTCAAAGCTAGCTCCAGGTACATAGTGAATCCTTGTTTCAAAAGTAAATAATAAACAAATGTCCTTCAATATTTATAAATTTGACTCCTTGTCTCATATCTGTAGCAGCTTGACCTTAGACCCTAGCCTGTAAGCAAGAATCTGATCAATTCATTTTCAGAAATTACTCTTGTTATGTGAAAATGCTTCCCTAGAAATAGTCACATTTTGCTCTAGAAATGCACAGTCATGGAACCTATTTTGACTTCTTTCGGGATACTTTTGGACGGGATAATCTCCAACTCTTTCCCGATTCACATATATAAGCAATTGGCATTTTCTACATTGACTTTTGCACTGTGAGTTCTAGAAATGTGGGTTTATGTTGAGGCATCACTGCTGGTCCTCTGTAACAGTGGTTCTCAACCCACTGTGGCAAACCTTTATCTCCAAAAAATATTTACATTATGATTCTAACAGTAGCAAAGTTACAGTTATCAAGTAGCAATGAAAATTATTTTATGGTTGAGTGCTGGAGGCCAGCCCCAGCAAGTCTACTTTCTTGTTTGGTTCTTATTGAGGTAGTGGAGGGGGAAGAGCATAGTGGGGTGTAGGACTTGGTATTTAGGGTTTCTGTATAATAATAATAATAATAATAATAATAATAATAATAATAATAAAGGTTTATCTATCTTTAATCTAAGTCACTTTGCTCCAGTAGCTGGCCTGCCTTCTGAGTTCCTCTGAGGCTAATTTAGCACCTCATCTTAAACCAGCAGGAGATTAAGTAAAGGATTAATTGCTAGAGCCTTTTCCCTCTCGTCCAGATGTCTCTCACTTGTCAGGCTAGGGGGAAGTTTGGAGCAATAAACTTGTATTGAACCAGGAGAAGAGAATCATGCTTGCAGAAGGGAAAACTTTTACACAGACAAATATGCATAAACTCACATAAATTTGTATACAGATCCATGCAGACACATTCTTAAATCTCCATTCAAACCATTATGGGCCCATACTAACTCATAATTACATACTTTCACACACACACACACACACACACACACACACCCCAAGCACCAGTGCAGAAAGAACTCACTCATTCTGGATTAAAAATGTGCTCCAGTCTTTATTGCACAGAGAAAGAAAAAGCTTCCACCTTCCTATTGCTAAATGAGTTAAACCCTAGTTTGTAAAAAGAAAGTTTTGTTTTCTTTAATAAGACTGAGCCTGCCTTGCTATTAAGAAAAGACATGTTTGTTCTGTCCCATGGTGAGGAGAAGCCTGCCTGCTCCTTCTGCTCTCTGCCGCTTCTTCTTTTTACCTCTTTCCCTCTGCATTCTGCACATTGTTCTCTCAGCTTTTTATGTTACCTATAGTTTCCAAGTTATTCCACTTGGAATAATTGCATTCTCCTCCTAAGCTTGCTCTCTCTTCCTGCTCTTACTCTCAATGCCTTTTCTCCCAATGCTGTGTCTATACTTCTAAGTTCTTCTTGAATTCAGTTCTGTCTAAAAAGTTCTCACCTTTATTCAGTTTCACCTAAAATGTTCCGATGTGCTCGGCTCAGTTCTGTTTCTTCTCCTTGTTCTCAGCGCTTACACATCTTTCAGAATACACGATGACATGGTAAAAAGTTTACTCACACGTTCAAATCATAAATTGAATATGTTTACAACAGAGAATGATTACATGCATATCCATTAGGAGTAATTATCTGGCTAAACCTTCATCAGCTGCCACAGCTCTATAGGTTTATGGAGAGTTAAAAACCATAACTTTTTGTGACTAAGTATTACTGAAGTTTTATATAGATAAACAAACCCAGTCAATATTATATCTTCTGTCCTAGCACGTATAGTAAATTGTTAGTTCACTTTTTATGACCTTTGGTTGATGGCTTTACAGCCTCTTGGAATGTGGTCTTCATAGTAGATGCCTTCTTGTATCTAAGAAGTAATTAACTCATGACACTACAGAGTGCCAGAGTTCTCATTGCAGTTTTGACTATCAGAAAGGATTTAATAGTAGTGTATTATAAAAGAGCATAATAATTACTATAATTTTAGGAATTCTTATAGGATCATCATTAAGGATTAAGAAATCATCTATTTGTCTATATAGCATCACTACAAAACAGGACATCTTCGTTGTTTTACAGAGAGCTGCTCAAAAGGGTGGGCTAATACCTAGTGATTGTTATATATGTTTAATAATAATAGGAAAAGATAGTAATAGCAGGAATCTTTCCTAAAATGTGTTTCTCCTGAGTCTTGCCCGCCAGAGCAAATCTGTTGTAGATTTTTTTTAATTCAAGGCATACCAATCTCAGGAAGACAACCTGCTTGTTTTTAGCTTCTACTTATTGGTTTCTGACAGTTGAGGGTCACCACAACATGAAAAACTGTATTAAAGGGTCACAGAATTAGGAAGGTTAAGAACCACTACACTACAAAACCCTATGCCTGGAAGTCTCACTTTTAAGTACAAAAACTAGAATGTTAAGTCTCCTTAAAGTCAAGAAGACAATGAACACCTCCAGAGACAAAGAGCACACAGCAGAGAGACCTTCAGCCAGAAGTAAGGAAAGCTGAGGCTGGCTCTCAAGCTACCAAATGATATTTCCCCTCCTGGTGTGTGTGTGTGTGTGTGTGTGTGTGTGTGTCTGTGTGTGTGTGTGTGTGTGTGTGTGTGTCTCTGTGTGTGTGTGTCTATGTGTGTGTTTGTGTCTCTCTGTGTGTATATATCTGTGTGTGTCTGTGCATGTCTCTGTGTGTATCTATGTGTGTCTGTGTCTCTCCGTGTGTATATCTCTCTGTATGTATCTGTGTATATCTGTGCATGTCTCTGTGTGTGTTCTCAGGCATGCTCTCCCATGCCAGTGGTCCAAAAGATTAAACTAGAAGTCAAATTAAGGCACACCAACTATTTGAACAAAGAGTTCCAAGAGACAGAGTGAGCAGAGTGAGGGTAACCACCCAGGGAGGAAAAAGGGAATCCTAGCCACCAGGAAAACGCTAAAATGGCGTACTAGAGAGGTATCTACAGGCTGTTGTAGAGAACAAGAGTGGGGTTGTTTGTAAGAAGACAAGGTTACAGCAGCCCAGCTATTACAATCTCACTGGGCGACAAGAAAGGAGCAGGGTGTTGATCGGTGGTCAGTCACTGACACTGCTGTCTGGCAAGAACAAAGAAGCTCTTCCTGGGGTTGTTGCTTCATGGTGTCAGAGAGTTCACAAACCTGTGTTGGGAGAGAATGACATGGGAGACTTCAGTTTCATACCTCATGTTTGTCTCCAAGGTAAAGAACTGTGCAATTTCATTTTGCTCAGTGCAGAAGTCAAAATTCAAAAGTTAGCATCGGAATGCTGGAAAAGGTGGCATATAAGTATACTCCCTGGCTCGGGGAGGTAAAGGCAGGAGAAGCAGAAGCTCAAGGTTATCCCTGGCCACATATTAGTTTAGAGACAGCTTGGATTACTTGACACTGTGAGCGAGCAAAAGCAAATGTCACTGTGGTCTAACAGGGGCCATTTGTCTGGTCTTTGCCCCGGTTCCTAGTATGATGTCATCATACCCTTGGAACTTCTTGATGTGGATAACTGCAGCATCTTCCATCATCCATAGCAATTTTCAGCCACACTGAGATAATGCTAATAAAGTCGCCCTAATGTGGTCATTCTCAAGCTTCGTAATGCAGTGGCCCTTTAATACAGTTCCTCATGTAGTAGTGACCTCAAACCGTAAATTATTTTCATTGATACTTCATAACTGTAATTTTGCTATTATGAACTGTAATATAAACATCTATATAGAGAGAGTATCTTGTGTATTGTATGGATGCATCGCTTGTCAATAAAAAAACCTATAGGCCTATAGGAAAGGGTAGACTAGAAGGTGAGACATCCAGAGGGAGATTGAATTCTGGGATAGAGAGAAGGTGGAGGATTCGTCCCAGGTCATGAAGAATAGATAGGTAACCAGCCACATGGCAGAACTTAGATTAGAAGAAGCAGCATTTGACTTATGAGCCCATGGGAGAATGAGCCAATGTGTATGGCCAATGTTTTTGCAAATACAGTATCAGAGTTGGTATTCTGGGAGCTTGGGGCAGTGTTTTTCAATGGTCTTAGGTTGCCAGGAGCCATTCTCACATAGACCTCAAAACCTCTTCCTTTCAGCCAAAATCTTCTCCTTTCATCTTACATGCTCAAGCTTGCTTTTAGAAGGAAAAGTACTAGCTTTCAAGTTAGCCAAGTTGCCAGGTGGTCAGTACATACAGAGCTCATCTGAGTGGGCTAGAACAAACAGAGCTCACCTGTAGTTAGGTTACCATAGCAACTCTTTTCCGCCTCACCTCCTTGAGATCAATTTACTGTGCCAATTTCCTGCAGCAATAGTCAGCTTTCCCCTGAGATTCTGAGAGACAATTCTGAGAAACTGTCCCCGAAAGACAATGCTTGCCCCCTGAGATTGTTCCCCCAAAACAATGTCTTGTCCCCCTTTACCCCCTCCCTATACCTTGCTTGCTTTCCTTTATATTGCCTGGGTAAAACAATAAAACTTGACAGCTTGATCAGAATACTATCTTGCTGTCCATCTCTTACGTCTCTTGTCTCCCATCTTCTACCTAGGTAGTCCAGGGACCCCGATGACTATCCTGCGGGTCAGGATACTTATGTTTTCCACGAGACCCACACTTTCCAGGGCCTATGATGTGAAGCAGCAGCTTTGCTTCTGCATTCAGAACTCAGCACTGGGAATTCCAAAGGAAGCCATTGTGATCTGCAGCCCAATCATGAAATAAAAAATGAAATGACAGCTTCCCTGTCATCACCTGGCTTTGCAAGAACACAGCTCACTGAACTCTAGGATGACTCAAGAGGCAACTGAGGGCATTTTCCTACTCAAGGCAAAGCCTGGATCCCAGACAGTGATTGTTGAGATTAGAAGAAAGGACAGGAAAGAGACTCAAGGCACCAGAAAGCATTCTTTAAACGATTTCCCACAACCCACACATCTGACACCAGCTCTCTCTGCTGTGCAGTCTGCTGTGCCATCCACCACCAGATGTCTGCCCTTCCACACCTGTCACTGTCACAGTTTCCACTGCTGTGAAAAAAACACCAAGAGAAAAAATGTAAAGGAAGACAATGGGCTTATTCATTCTGCTCACAGTCCTCAGGCAGGGGAATCAGGGACAGGGACTCAAGGCAGGAACCTGGGAGCAGAAGCCCTAAAGCAATGATGTTTAATGTCTGGCCTTCTACAGATTGCTCAGCCTGCTTTCTTATAAAGCTCGAGGCCACCTCCACAGAGAAGGCACCACCAACAGCAGCCCAGGTCCTCCCACATCAATTATTAACCAAGAAAATGCTCCTCAGGGTTTTACACAGGACAATTCCATGGAGACAGATTCTCAATTGTCATTCTCTCTTGTCAAATGGCTCTGTCTTGTGTGAAGTTAGATAACTAACCGGGACATCAGCATGCACACCAGGATGGTCTTATCCTACTGTCTGTATCCTTGTGTCTATCCCTTCCTATAAAGCCTGCTCTACCTCCTATTATCTATGCTCTGTGTCTGTCCCTCTCAATATCTACACCAAAACATGCAAATTTCTATCATCTATGCACATACCTGTCATTCTCCCTATCAATATAATAGGCCTGGACTCTTCCCTGTTTCTGCTGTCAATCTTTCTGGCTGAGGGCTGCAGCAGGCACAGAAGTCTTCATTATGCCTTGCAGGAAACAGGTCAATGGGCCTCTTGAAGCCAGTGTTGCAAGGAGTGGGTCAGTAGGCCACTGGAAGCCACAGGATGAGGGTGGAGTGTGTGGGGAGGTGAGCATTGCCCAGGCTCAGCAGGATAGCTCTCCTTCAATAGAGCAGCTTCAATTGTTTCAGAAGCCAAGGAGGCATCACAGAGTCTGTGGTAACTAGCAGCCTTTACTCCCAAGACTAAGGCTGGGCTGTGGAAGAAGTGTTCTCTGCCTGGCACCAACAGAATGGGCTGTGCTGTTTCTTGCCAGGTTTCTGCCCCAATCTTGGTCTGGAACTTCTAGGATTGGGTCTCCCCTTGGCTCTGCCCATTGTATTGGGTCTTATCTCTTCTTTTTTTTAAACATTGTTTTATTGGATATATTCTATATTTACATTTCATTTCCCTTTTTCTGGTTCCCTGTCCTCCCCAAAGGTCCCACATGCCCTTTTCCCTCCCCCTGTTCCCCCATCCACCCCTTCCCACTTCCCTGTTCTTGTATTCCCCTACACTGATGCTATGATCCTTTCCAGCACCAGTGTCCACTCCTTTATTCTTGTCAGACATCATTTGGTATGTGGATTGTGTCTTTGGTGTCCCAAGATTCTAGGCTAATATCCACTTATTAGTGACTGCATACCATGGGTATTCTTTTGAGACTGGGTTGCCTCACTTAGTATGATGCTCTCCAGCGCTATCCATTTCTCTAAGAATTTCATGAATTCATTGTTTCTAATGGCTGAATAGTACTCCATTGTGTATATATACCACATTTTTTTGTATCCATTCCTCCGTTGAGGGACATCTGGGTTCTTTCCAGCTTCTGGCTATTATAAATAGGGCTGCTATGAACATAGTGGAGCATTTCTCCTTATTGCATGCTGGGGAATCTTCTGGGTATATGTCCAGGAGGGGTATGGCTGGGTCCTCCAGAAGTATCGTGTCCAATTTTCTTAGGAACCGCCGGACTGATTTCCAGAGTGGTTGTACGAGCTTGCAGTCTCACCAGCAGTGGAGAAGTGTTCCTCTTTCTCCACATCCTCGCCAACACCTGATGTCTCCTGAGCTTTTAATCTTAGCCATTCTGACTGGTGTGAGGTGAAATCTCAGGGTTGTTTTGATTTGCATTTCCCTAATGACTAATGATGTTGAACATTTTTTTAAGGTGTTTCTCAGCCATCTGAATTTCTTCAGGTGAAAAGTCTTTGTTTAGCTCTGTACCCCATTTTTGGATGGGGTTATTTGGTTTTCTGGGGGTCTAACTTCTTGAGTTCTTTGTATACATTGGATATTAACCCTCTGTCAGATGAAGGGTTGGTGAAGATCTTTTCCCAATTTGTTGGTTGCCGATTTGTCCTTTTTGATAGTGTCTTTTGCCTTACAGAAACTTTGTAATTTTATGAGGTCCCATTTGTCTATTCTTGATCTTAGAGCATAAGCAATTGGTGTTTTGTTCAGGAACTTTCCCCCTGAGCCAATGTCTTCAAGGGTCTTCCCCAGTTTCCTTTCTATTAATTTTAGTGTGTCTGGTTTTATGTGGAGGTCCTTGATCCACTTGGAGTTGAGCTTAGTACAAGGAGATAAGAGTGGATCAATTCTCATTCTTCTGCATGTTGACCTCCAGTTGAGCCAGCACCATTTGTTGAAAAGGCTATCTTTTTTCAACTGGATGTTTACAGCTCCTTTTTTGAAGATCAATTGGCCATATATGTGTGGGTTCACTTCTGGGTCTTTATTCCTATTCCATTGATTCACTTCCCTGTCACTGTACCAATACCATGCAGTTTTTAACACTACTGCTCTGTAGTTTTGCTTGAGGTCCGGGATATTGATTCCCCCAGAAGTTCTTTTACTGTTGATGACAGTTTTAGCTATCCTGAGTTTTTTGTTATTACAGATGAATTTGCGAATTGCTCTTTCTAATTCTAAGAAGAACTGAGTTGGGATTTTGATGGGGATTGCATTGAATCTGTATATTGCTTTTGGCAAGATTGCCATTTTAACTATATTAATCCTGCCAACCCATGAGCATGGAAGATTTTTCCATTTTCTGAGGTCTTCTTCCATTTACTTCTTCAGAGACCTGAAGTTTTTATCATATAAATCTTTCACTTTGGTTAGAGTCACACCAAGATACTTTATATTGTTTGTGGCTATTGTGAAGGGTGTCATTTCCCTAATTTCTTTCTCAACCTGCTTATCCTTTGAGTATAGGAAGGCTACTGATTTGCTTGAGTTGATTTTATAACCAGCCACTTTGCTGAAGTTGTTTATCAGTTGTAGGAGTTCACTGGTGGAGTTTTTTGGGTCACTTAAGTATACTATCATATCATCTGCGAATAGTGATAGTTTGACTTCTTCCTTTCCAATTTGTATCCCTTTGACTTCCTTATGTTGTCAAATTGCTCTAGCTAGTACCTCAAGTACTATATTGAAGAGATATGGTGAGAGGGGGCAGCCTTGTCTAGTCCCTGATTTTAGTGGGATTGCTTCAAGTTTCTCTCCATTTACTTTGATGTTGGCTATCGGTCTGCTGTAAATTGCTTTTACTATGTTTAGGTATGGGCTTTGAATTCCTGTTCTTTTAAAGACTTTTAGCATGAAAGGATGCTGAATTTTGTCGAATGATTTTTCAGCATGAGATGAACCAATAAGGTGACCATGTGGTTTTTTTTTTTTGAGTTTGTTTATGTAGTAGATTACGTTGATGGATTTCTGTATATTGAACCATTCCTGTATCCCTGGGATGAAGCCAACTTGATCATGGTGAATGATCATTTTGATGTGTTCTTGGATTCAGTTGGCAAGAATTTTATTGAGTATTTTTGAATCAATGTTCATAAGGGAGATTGGTCTGAAGTTCTCTTTTTTAGTTGGCTCTTTGTGTGGTTTTGGTATCAGCGTAATTGTG
This sequence comes from Apodemus agrarius, assembly GCA_964023405.1. Lineage (NCBI taxonomy): Eukaryota > Metazoa > Chordata > Mammalia > Rodentia > Muridae > Apodemus > Apodemus agrarius. The sequence continues at coordinate 44,674,458 of OZ030025.1, read as the reverse complement.
GCTTTGTAGAATGAGTTGGGTAGTGTTACTTCTGATTCTATTTTGTGGAATAGTTTGAAGAGTATTGGTATTAGGTCTTCTTTGAAGGTCTGATAGAATTCTGCACTAAAGCTATCTGGTCCTGTGCTTTTTTTGGTTGGAAGACTTTCTATGACCCCTTCTATTTCGTTGGGGGTTATGGGACTCTTTAGACAATCTATTTGATCCTGATTTAATTTTGAAATTTGGTATCTGTCTAGGAAATTGTCCATTTCCTCCAGATTCTCCAGTTGTGTTGAGTATAGGCTTTTGTAGTAGGATCTTATGATTTTTTGAATTTCCTCAGTTTCTGTTGTTATATCTCCCTTTTCATTTCTAATTTTGTTAATTTGAATACTGTCTCTGTGCCCTTTGGTAAGTCTGGCTAGGGGTTTATCTATCTTCTTGATTTTCTCAAAGAACCAGCTCCTGGTATTGTTGATTCTTTGTATGGTTCTCTTTGTTTCAACTTGATTGATTTCAGACCTGAGTTTGATGATTTCCTGTCTTCTACTCCTCCTGGGTGAAATAGCTTCTTTTTGTTCCAGAGCTTTCACATGTGCCATTAAGTTGCTAGTATATGCTTTCTCCTGTTTCTTTTTGGAGACACTCAGGGCTATGAGTTTTCCTCTTAGCACTGCTTTCATTGTGTCCCATAGATTTGGGTATGCTGTGCCTTTATTTTCATTAAATCTAAAAAGTCTGATTTCTTTCTTTATTTCTTCCTTGACTAAGGTATCATTGAGTAGAATATTGTTCATCCTCCATGTGTATGAGGATTTTCTGTTGTTTTTGTTGCTATTGAAGAACACTCTTACTCCATGGGGATCTGATAGGATGCATGGGGTTAGTTTGATCTTTTTATATTTGTTGAGGTCTGTCTTGTGAACAATTATATGGTCGATTTTGGAGAAGGTACCACGAGGTGCTGAGAAAAAGGTATAGGCTTTTGCTTTAGGATGAAATGTTCTATATATATCTGTTAAATCCAATTGGTCCAAAGTTTCAATGAGTTTCCCTGTGTCCCTGTTTAGTTTCTGTTTTCCTGATCAGTCCATTGAGGATAGTGGATTGTTGAGGTCCCCCACAATTATTGGGTTAGGTGCAATGTGTGCTTTGAGCTTTAGTAAAGTTTCTTTTACAAATGAGGGTGCCCTTGCATTTGGAGCATAGATGTTTAGAATTGAGTTCTTCTTGGTAGATTTTTCCTTTGACTAGCAAGAAGTGACCTTCTGTGTCTCTTCTGATGACTTTAGGTTGAAAGTCAATTTTATCTGATATTAGAATGGCTATTCCAGCTCACTTCCTGTGACCATTTGCTTGTAAAATTGTCTTCCAGCCTTTTACTCTAAGGTAGTGTTTGTCTTTGACCCTGAGGTGTTTCCTGTATGCAGCAAAATGTAGGGTCCTGTTTCCGTATCCAGTCTGTTAGTCTATATCTTTTTATTGGGGAATTGAGTCCATTGATGTTAAGAGATATTAAGGAATAGTGATTATTTCTTCCTGTCATTTTTGATGTTATTTTTGTTTTTGAGTGGTTATCTTCTTTTGAGTTTGATGGAAGAAGGTTACTATCTTGCTTTTTCTAGGGTGCAGTTTCCCTCCTTGTATTGGAGTTTTCCTTCTATTATCCTTTGTAGAGCTGGGTTAGTGGAAAGATATTGTGTAAATTTGGTCTTGTCATGGAATATTTCGATTTCTCCATCTATGTTTATTGAGAGTTTTGCTGGGTATAGTAGTCTTGGCTGACATTTGTGTTCTCTTAGAGTCTGCATTAGGTCTGCCCAGGATCTTCTAGCTTTCATGGTTTCTGGAGAGAAGTCTGGTGTGATTCTGATAGGTCTTCCTTTATATGTTACTTGGCCTTTTTCTCTTACTGCCTTTAATATTCTTTCTTTTTTTTAGTACGTTTGGAGTTTTTATTATTATGTGACAGGAGGTATTTCTGTTCTGGTCCAGTCTGTTTGGAGTTCTGTAGGCTTCTTGTATATTCATGGGCATCTCTCTCTTTAGGTTGGGGAAGTTTTCTTCCATAATTTTGTTGAAGATATTTGCTGGCCCTTTGAATTGTAGATCTTTACTCTCTTCTATTCCTATAATCCTTAGGTTTGGTCTTCTCATTGTGTCCTGGATTTCCTGGATGTTTTGGGTTACAAGTCTTTTGTATTTTGCATTTTCTTTGACTGTGGAGTCAACGGTTACTATGGTGTCTTCAGCATCTGAAATTCCTACCTCTAACTCTTGTATTGTTGTTGATATTTGCATCTATGACCCCTGATTTCTTCCCAAGGTATTCTATCTCCAAAGTTGCCTCCCTTTGTGATTTCTTAGTTGTTTCTACCTCTGTGTTCAGCTCTTGGATTGTTTTGCTCAGTTCCTTCCTTTGTTTGTTTGTGTTTTCTTGCAATTCTCTAAGAGATTTTTGTGTTTACTCTTTCATGACTTTTGCCTGTTGAATCAATTTCTCCTGCATTTCTTTAAGTGATTTTCTCATTTCCTGTTTATTGGCTTCTGTCTGTTGATCCGTATTCTCCTGGAATTCTTTAAGTGATTTATGTATTTGTATTGTAAGGGCTTCTACCCTATTCATTTTCCCCTGCATTTCTTTCTTTTTTTCTTCTTTTTTTTCTTTTTTTCTTTTTTTTGGTGTAGACAAGGGAGAATATTCTGATTACAAGGTTCACATTAAGTCAGAAATCTGGGGAGGATCATTGAAATGGTTGTGGTACTGGTTTTCCATACAGCGATGAGGTATAATTCAAGTCCCAACCATAGGAATGATGTCCTGGATCAATCTTCATGTGTTTTATGTCCATCTCTGGGCCTCTCCACATTGGCTCAATAGGATTTTCTCATAGTATACTGGCCTCAGTATGACTTGATTTACTAAATGGCATTCCCCTGCACTTCTTGAAGAGATTTGTTTATGTCTTTTTTGTGTTCCTCTAGCAGCATCATGACCAGTGCTTTTAAATCCAACTCTTGTTTTTCTGATGTGTTGGGGTATCCAGAACTTGCTGTGGTTGGCGAATTGGGTTCAGATGCTGCCATATTGAATTGATTTCTGTTAGTGACATTCCTATGGATGCCTTTTGCCATCTGTTTATCTCTGGAGTTAGTTGGTCTTGTTGTTACTGGTTGGTGTTTGAAGCTCTTATGAGCCTGGCGTTTGGCGCTGCTGTTGCAAAGGGCATCCGTGCTCCCAAGGTGGACACCAGGAGGTTTCAGTTACTGGGCTCCTAATTACCTTCTTAGCTCTGCTGGGCCAGACCCAAGTCTTCCCCAGGCTTGCTGCTGGACCTGCAATTGCCTCCCGCGGTCTCCTCCTGGCCTGCCTAGTTGCTAGCTCTTAAGAATCAGATCTTTTTTTCCCCACGATCTGGGCTTGTCTGTTAGATTTTTATTGTGACCTGGGCTCCTCTGTTGGTTCTCTGTAGTGACCTGTTCAGGCCACCAGCTCCAAGATGGTGGTGGGTCTCAGGGCTCTGTGTAACCACGGGATCCCCTGCAGGACCAGAGGTTCCCTGGTTGAACTGCTAGAACCTAGATGGTGGTGCTCTTAGTACACAGGGCTCTGTCTGGTTAGCTGTCTGTAGTATCCTGAGGCAAGATGTCGGCCTCTGGCTGTACTCAGGCACAGACCCACTAGCAGATTGGTGCCCACGCGGGTCGGCGCAGAGGCCTCCCGCTGAGCTGCTCTGGCTCTGGGTGCAGACAAGAGCCTGACAGGGTAGTTGATGCTAGGCTAGGTCTCTGTCCACGCACCTGAACCCAGCCGCCGGCCATCTGCAGTAACCCGAGGCAAGATGGCAGCCTCGCTGCAAGCCCAGCGATCTGGTCCCCAGTGGTCAGCGACAGCTGCCGAGCTGTAGGTGCATAGACCTTCTGCAGAGCTGCTCTGGCTCTGGGCACAGGCAAGAGCCTGACAGGGTAGTCAATGCTAGGCTAGGTCTAGGCTAGGTCTCTGTCCATGCACCTGACCCCAGCTACCTGCCATCCACAGTGACCGGAGGCAAGATGGCGGCCTCACTGCAAGCCCAGCGATCCGGTCCCCAGCGGTCAGTGACAGCCACCGAGCTGTAGGTGCACAGACCTCCTGCTGAGCTGCTCTGTTTCTGGGCGCAAGCAAGAGCCTGACAGGATAGTCGCTGCTAGGCTAGGTCTCTGTCCATGCACCTGACCCCAGCCTCCATCTGCAGTGACCCAAGGCAAGATGGCGGTCTCCGGGTCTTGTCTCTTCTTTACAACTAATTCCCAAGGACTAGGCCTGGCCTACTCCCACTCCAAATTAGGACCACAGTACTATGCAGAGAAGTTTCCCCTTTCTTTCATCCTCAAAATAATGTGTCCAAGTACTTGTGTTAGGTTCTGACTTTCAGCCTACTTGTCTGGGGTTCTCCAAAACAGGATGCCATCCAGAGAACTACAGGAATCAGAATGTACCATGCCATTAACCACAGGCCCCAGAAATTACTTTCCTCATTACAAATATTGAAGTGATGGATGAACGTGACCTGGCCGCAATATTTAAGTTTTTTCAACCATTTCAAAGCTATGCTTCTCAATTCATAAGCGCAAAATACTCTTGTACCAGGATTTGTTTTCTTTCAAGCATTACACAAATTATCAGTTAATTCTTTTCAGAGACTTAAGTGCCTCATAGGAATTTGGTTGTGAGCCAAAGAGAGAGACAGGGAAAAGCATCCCTGAGAGTGAGTCAGACCACAGGACACTACACTTCTACCACCTTGACTCCCCTGCTCCATGAAATAGCTCATTCTAGGGACAAAGAGTCCATGTGCACACATACACACACACACACACACACACACACACCACACAACTGCATGGTGTTTCACCTGAAGTAGGATGGTTTAAGGTAATCTCCCTGGAAGGTTTTAGGGTTCAGTCGACCAGGGTCAAGATCCGTGTTCTGTGGCTGCTATGGGTGGGAAGACAGCCCCTGTTTGCATCTGCCCTCTTTCAGTTGTAAAGTACAGATTATACCTCCCTAAGAGTTAGAGTTAGGGATGTACATGAAAGTGCTGGCCATTGTGCCCATCTGGTGTCTTTAATGTGACAAAGTTGTCACCCAGCTCTTTGGCAAACATTGTACTTAGTTGTACACATTCCCTAAGGTTAGTGTGCTGGATACCTTTATGCTGACTTGACACAAGTCACAGTCATTTCAGAGGAAGGAACTTTAATTAAGAAAATTCCTCCATAAGATCAGGATGTGGTATTTGCTTCAGCAGCACATATACTAAAATGGAACAATACAAAAAAAGATTACCATGCCCCTGGGCAAAGATGACAAGCAAATTCACAAGCATTCCATATTTTACAAAATAATCAAAGGACGCTGGGGAAGGGAGAGACGTGAGTAGGACAGGGAAGGGGGAGGGGAAAAGGGAGGCAGCATCATATGGAGGAGAAACAGGAGAAAAACCCAGAAGGTCAGGACAATGAATGGAAATATGTACTTGCAGGGGGTGTAGTGGGGTGGGAGGGAATCTCTAGAAAGACCCAGACCCCTGGAATATGAGAGTGTTGAAGGATTCAATAGAGATGACCTTAGCCAAAATGACAATCCGTGGGGAGATGCAATCTGAAGAGACCAACTACAGTAGATAGACACGGTCCCCAGTGTAGGGATGGAGGCACCGACCCACCTTCAAATTTGTGACCCAGAATTGTGTTTGCCTAAAAGAAATGCAGGGACAAAAATGGAGCAGAGACTAAAGGGATGGCTGACCATTGACTGACCCAACTTGGGATCTATCACATGAAGTGGCACCAAATCTTGACATTATTACTAATCCCATGGTGTATTTGCAGAAAAGAGCTTACTATTGTTGTCCTTTTAGAGGCTCAACAGCAACTTACTGAGACAGATGCAGATACAGACAAGCATTGGGTAAGGTCAGGGAACCCTATGGAAGAGTGAAAGGAAGGACTAAAGAAACTAAAGGGGTTGGAAACCCCAAGGGAAGAGCAACAAGATCAACTAACTTGGACCCCAGGGATCTCCCACAGACTAAGACATAAATCAGAGTTAGTCAATGTGCAATGTGCAGTCAGTTGCATCTTGATTTGTGCTTCCTAGGGGTGTGGGAAGGTAGTAGATTACTCTGGTGTTTTCGGTGGGATCCACAGAAATCTTTTTGCATTACCTGGTTTTCTGTGCATCCCCCCTGCTGTGTACAAACAGCTGAAACATCTGCTGTTTGCCCAATACTTTGTGTCTCTGTCCATGTCTAAACAGGTGTTCTTAAGTACAGACTTGTGTCAAGCATTTTAGTATTTGAGTGTGTGGGGTGCAGCAGGTGCTCAGAATATTGCATTAGTGGGATCATCTGCAGCAGGCACTGCCCACTCCCCTATGCACACGCCTCTCATTTTCCCTTGGGCAATGGTGAGTGATGTTGATGGGACTGTGTCCACAGTGGCTGATGTGGGTCAGCACTGCTGGCACAAGCACTTTGTATGCCAGTTATGGATTTGAACTCTGTTCTCTTCTTGCTGATGTGGGATCACACTTTGCAGCCCATATTGGTTTCAAAGTCATGACCTTCATACCACAACCCTAGAAATTTTGAAAGAGAGTCTTATTAGTTCAGATGAGAGGTCTTAAAAATCCTGCAGCCATTCCTGTATTGAGAACTTCCCATCCTCTACACAGTACTTAGCACAGGTTTCCTTTGGAAAGGGATTGGAGGTTGAGATCCCTCACCTTAGAAGTGGCTTGGCTCATTTATGAATACAGGGCTTAATGGCAAGAGGGGACACATTTAAAAAACAATTATTTCTTTTCCTGGCCTGGATATTGTGAAGAAACAGGATTTTTGTTTGTTTTTGTTTTTGTTTTGTTTTGGTTTGGTTTGGGGTTTTTCAAAACAGGGTTTCTCTGTATAGCCCTGGCTGTCCTGGAACTCACTGTAGACCAGGCTGACCTCGAACTCAGAAATCCGCCTCCCTCTGCCTCCCACGTGCTGGGATTACAGGCGTGCGCCACCATCTCCCAGCTGAAGAAACAGTTTTAAGAAGTACTTCCTGCTTAATGCTCTGCCTCTCCATAGGACTAACCCATGGAAAAGGCCACCCATTGGCCCTGAACTCAGAAACAGTGAGTCAAAAATAAACTTGTCTTTATTACATGATTAGCTTGGGTGTTTTGTCACAGCAATGGAAATCTAATGTGGAGCTATATAGCTAATGCTGGAGTGTCCCTGCTGGCACATGGTCCAGACACCTTTGCTAAGTGTTTGTGAGAAGCATTTGGAGACGTTTGGAGATGCAGGCTGCTGGGGAACTGGGCCATATTCTAATGGAGCAAAACGACATCGTGATAGACACTTGACAGGAGTGATAGGACTGAGGATTCTGATTGGAGGCAGAATACAGGATTCTCCTAGTGTATTGTATCCTGACAAACAACACACACAGATGCACATGCACACATACGTGAATGTATGCACACATTTGCATATACAAACATACAAACACATGTGCACACACACATAAAAATGCATGCATACATGCACAATCACAAGTTCCACACATCTGTTCCCTGAGTGCTCCTGAGGCAGAATCTAAATGAGGTAAAGAGTGCAGTTTAGCATAGGGTATCTCCTGAAGAGATTGGTGACATAACGAAGCCAAGGGCTTAATACCAGGCTAACTGGAAAGATGTTGTGAGGGCAGCTCAGGAATTGGAGACCCATCAGAGTGATGGGTGAACACATGAACGACTTCAGGGCCTGTGAGATGACGTTCTCTAGGAAGTAGTAATCTGTCAGGTATGATAGAGTTCGCGGTTGGCATTGTTAGGTGGTGTCCCTGTGGCCAGTCATATCTGGTCTGTGTTAGTAGTGCTTGTCCTATCACAGAGAACATTTCTTCTGTCTCCCAAAAAACATCCTCCCTCTGCCCAAAATCTGATGCTGTAGATACTTGGACACTTGGCTGTGATAACACATGGGGGAATAACACTGTCCCATGGATCTAAAGAGGAAAATGTCCCCACACTGAGAGTGAACACATTCTATGATACAATTATTGTCCTGTGGGTCAGGAGGGAACTACGGCTTCTCAAACCTTGGGATCCAGCCATGGCACATCTGTAGGAATTGACAGGGTTACTGTACTTGCCTCAGTGGAAGTGGGTCAAGCTGATGGTTCCCAATGTCCTCCCTGGTCCTTCTGTTAATGCTTGCTGGGTCCAGATGGAACCAACATCCACACTCAGTTCGTACACTTTTCTCTTCAGGTATCTGAAACCTTGGTCACTTCAAAGGAATTTTAAAAAATTTGGTGGTTTTCTGCCTGAACTGATTCTTCCTGGGGCTTTTGAACATCACTGGACCAATTTTCATGTGTAAATAAGATAATCTCAGAGGTCATCTTTCACAAACATCTATTTTATTCTGAGAGTTTTAACAAATGCATCATAACTCCTGAGATCCTCTAATGGGAGAAAGGCAGGAAAGTGCACTGAGTGGAGGGGTCTGATGTGACCCTGGATAGGCAGAGGGGCTCCTATCTCTGCCAACTTTGGATAGGCTGTCAGCCCCTGCTCTGAGTAGAGATGCCTTTGAGGTGGCCTCTGGCCACCTGGGATATCTTCAATTGCTTCCTTCCTCCTGGCTGGAATCAGGACCCTGAGTGAAGCATGATGACCGAGAACATGATAGATTTCCACAAGGATCCCTCCTGAGGTTCTTGTCTGCATATGGGTCCTGTCCAACACTCTGACTGTAGAATGGTAGCATCTGGCATCCTCTGGTGATGTTCTAAAATGCAACAACACACATGAGAGGGACTCTGAGAAGCTCAGCTGCACAGGGCATCTCCCCAGCTGGTGTTACCCTGTTCCGCACTGCACTACAAGCTGCCTCCTCCTCTATGAAGCTCTTCCCCCATCTCCTAGCTCCCCCATAACACCCTTTCCTCCCTCAGAGTCTACTCCCCTTCCATTGCCTACTTCCTCCTCCTAGCAGGACCCAGTGCTGTCTCCTAGTTCAACTTGCAGGATATTCACATGAGATGCCTTCTGGATGCAGGATCTGTTGGTAGGTTCAATTTAACCATCATCTCACAGTGTCTAGACCTACCCTCCCATGCATCATACCATATGCATACAGAAGTACAATCTGCCGGTTGACACAGACATGAGTAAAATGGATACATTCAAATACAGAAATGTACCTGGGCTGTGCTGGATGCTTATTCTCCAGACGCCCTCTATTGGTTTCAATTCTGGGGGGAGACTCTCCTCTGCCCCGCATGAGGTTGATGTTGGGATGGAATGCAGCAGCACAACTTCCTCAGGGCATTACTTATCTTCTTTTTCCACCACTTAAAGCCTCTGGGTCTACTCCTGCTGGGGACAGGCTTGTCCTTTGCTAAGGCACTGGGGTTGTCTTCTCTGGTCAAATTGAATCTGCGACTCATGCAGGGGACACTCTGAGAATGGATGACGGCTTGGCCCATTGTGGGTGTTGTCTGCAGGGTCCTACATGGAGGAATGCCAGGCCAACTGACTCTCCTCTCTTGTCTCTGAAGAGCCTTCTGGCCAGAGACAGACCCTTCACTCATGGAGGAGGTCAAGAGTAATGTGGGTTCGCTTTCTCTCCTCCTTCGTCCTACTTGGAAGGTAGCAGGATCATCAAGGGAAGGGAAGGGCGTCATCAATGGATTCATGGGCTGAGCACGGGTTGGGCTGTCATACTCCTGAAGGACCTGCCTCTTCAGGAAGAAATAAGTGGCCATAGCTTCGTTGTATTTTCTCTCCAATAAAGAATCTTTTATCTCTTGGGCTCTAAACCCAATGTGTCCCATGGCTTTTATAATTGCTGGGTCTGGCCTGAGGGGGAACTGTTCCTCACAAACATCTGGGAATTCCTCTGAGGCTTCTGTGATCCAGGGATGCAACATCACTTCAGAGACCGTCGGCCTATGTTTTGGGTTGGGCGTCAGCAAAATACTAATCAGGTCGTCAAGTTCTATTGATATCCCACTTGGCACAGAATAATGCCCTGACAATATCTGTCTGCGCAGCTCTGAGGCCTTCACAGCATCAAATGGTACCCGGCCGGCTATGATATAATATAGGACCACGCCTAGAGCCCACATATCGACCTTGGGCCCATCGTACAGTCTGCCAAGGAGAATCTCAGGAGCTGCATACGGTAAAGTCCCACAGTGATAGTTCAGCTTTTGCCCTGGATTCACTAGGGTGCTGAGCCCAAAGTCGATAAGTTTGATTCTTCCTTTCTTGTCTATTACAATATTGCCTGGCTTCAGGTCTCGATGAATTATACCTTGGTTATGGCAGTAGCTCACGGCACTTAATAGTTGAATAAATATTGCCCGTGCTTCATCCTCCTGCATGGGGCCACCATCGTGTATATGGTGATAAAGTGATTTTCCCTTGGCCAATTCCATTATTAGGTATATATCCTTCTCAGTCTCAATGACTTGATGGAGGGAGATGATGTTGGGGTGCTTGACCATGGTCATGATGTCTACCTCCCACGTGACTGGATGGCACCAATGTTTTCGCTTTTGAATAATCTTAACAGCCACGGGAGTGCCTGTGAGGCGGTGCTGGGCCAACTTGACTGTGGCACAGCCTCCATGGCCGATGGTGTTTATAACTATGTATTGAGAGTGGAAACTCTCTGTGTCTGAGAATCTGGAATCAGATCTGAGATTTTCTGATTCCTCTTCACTCCCAGACCTCATTTGTGGAAACAAAGTATGAAGGACACCTAAGAGGAACAAAAAAGGAAATAAACAGAAGAAAAAAAGCCATGATAAAAACTAAAATAATGAAAAATTAGTAAAACAGACAACTAAAAACAAAGAAAGATGACAACCAGAGCAGATATCCAGAAAAGCAAAACCACAAACAAAGCCAAGAAAATCCAAATTCAAACCTAGTGGTACAGCTCAGCAACACTGAGAAGGAATATTACTGATTGTATTACAAGAAAAAGGTACAAGGAAATATATAAATGATGAAAGAAATTTTAAAAAATGACAATTACAAAAACCAAGCAATATGAAATTAAATGAGAAAAAAACTCCAAACAAGCAAAACTACATAAAAGCTAAAAACCTAGAGATTAAGAGAAAATATAAAAAACTCAACAAATCTTCTAGAATATGAAAAGAACTAAAAAAAAAATTAAGGAGAAAACAACCTATTGAATAATTGGAAATTGAGATAGAAATCTGAAAAAGGTTTTCTCACAAGCCATGGAAATCAATGAGAAATATGTATGTATGCAATATAAATATTGACATTTACCAGCCTTAGCCTTCATAGAGTTGATAACTAAAACTAGTCTGAGATTTCATCTAATTGGAATCAGAAGGCTAATGCCCCAGTGGTGGTGTGGATGGATATGGCGGATGAAGCCCTCAGGTACGCTATCCATGGGAAGATATAAGCTGGTATGGCCATTGTAAACAAATGTGTGGGTGTTCTTCAGAAAACTAGAACTAGATGTGCCGGGTGATCCAGCTAGCCCACCCCTGGGAGATACCCAAGGAACTCTGTTTCTTACTGCATGGACACTTGTTCATCCATGTTCAGTAGACAAACGAAAGCTAAGGAAAATGTGGTACCTGCATACAATGGAATGTTGTTCAGATGTAAAGAAAACTGAAATGATGAAGTTTCCAAGTAGATGCATGGACCTAGATGACATGGGTTAAGTGAGTTAACCCAGACTCAAGAGAACAAACACAGCATGCTCTCAATCAGAAACAGATAGTTGCATCATATCTTCAGATTTATTAGTACAACTCTCATAGCTCAGAGAAATTTCTTTGTGCAGTGACACAGAAACCCACAACTGGTCAACACCAGGAGAATAAGTGTTAACAAAGTGCTCAAACAAAAACCAGGATGTCTACATGGTACCCTTTCTCTCTCCCTCCCTTCCTTCCCCCTGTCTCTCTTTCTTTCTCCCTTCATGGCTCAGGGACTAACATGGTAAAAAGTAATACAGACATTGTAAGAACCAGAGGTTTGAAAGGGCCAAAGAAAAATATTATCTTCTTGACAAAGCAAGAACACGAAACTCATAAATTCACAACAGCTGTGGCCAGCAGCATGACATCTGCACAAAATCAAGCGGTCTACCATGACTAACCCATAGTGGGAACATTGACAGTTGATGAAATCTAGGAAAGAGAGAGTCATTCTACTTAAGGGTGTGGCTCTTGGTAGGTCAACCACACTCCAGGGTATGCCCCCACACTCATGACCATATGACAGTAGGCTATTTAAAAAAAACATGAATTTGTGGGTTGTGGGAGTGGTGGTGAGAATGGATCTGGGAGGAGTTGGGGAAGGGCAAGGGGTGAATAGGATCCAAATACATTTTACAGATGTCCAAAATTCTCAGAAGATATTATAACTTTTAAAAACCACAAAAATCAAAAACTTAAAACCAAAACAAAGTCAAAACAGAACATATATATATATGCATATATATGTATATATGTGTGTATGTATGTGTATATATATATATATATATATATATATATATATATATAATAAGAAAACCTAGAAGAACAAAAATCAGAACTGGAACAAAATTATACAAAATATAAACATAATAAGAACAAAAGAGTACTTCACACAACAAATTCATCACATCCTGAAAGCAAAAATGAGCCAAGAAAAGAAACCAGAAAATAAAATCCAAAGCATAAAATGTTCACGCTCAAATAATCTCCATGTAGTGGTTGTACATACATTTAGATACAGCATTCAGGAGGCAGAGGCAGGTAGAACTCTGCGTTTGAAGCCAACCGGGTCATGAGATGAAGTTCTAGAACAGCCAGAGCTACACAGAAAAACCTTGTCTTGGGAGAAAAAATTAACAAAACTCAAAACAAAACTCTCACATATCCATAGGCTGGGGAGATAATTCAGCATGTATATGGCAAAACACTAGGCCCAAATTTCAATTTTTTGAAACCCAGTGAAAAACAGTCAATATAGTGATTTAACATCAGTTTATGAAGTGGATCAAAGACCTCAACATAAAACTGAGGTTCACAGGATCAAAGGATCCCAGAGTCCCAGGAGCTTGGTCACACCCAGATCTCAGGGTCCCAGAAGCAGAATGACTCCAATGAACTTGGACACATACATGATCTCAGGTTTACAGGATACCAGAATCACAGGATCAAAGTTACAGCTCGACTCTAAGGAGTTCTAATACCACAAGGATCACAGGGCAGATAGGCTCCAGTCAGATATAGCTAGGGTAGGTAGCACTAGAGATTACCAGAATTGGAGAGGAAAGCATCAGAACATAAGCAACAAAAACCAAGGTGGCTTGGCATCATCAGAACCCAATTCTTCTACCATAGCAAGTCCTGGATAAAACATTACACTGGAAAAGCAAGAATCAAATTTAAAATCACTTCTCATGATGCTAGAGGACTTTAAGAAGGACATAAATAATTCCCTTAAAGAAATATAGGAGAACACAGGTAAACAGCTAGAAGCCCTTAAAGAGGACACACAAAAAAATCCCTTAAAGAATTATAGGAAAAAACAAGCAGGCGAAGATAACGAACAAAATCATCCAGGTCTAAAAAATACAACTAGAAACAATATAAAAATTACAAATTGAGTCAACCCTGGAGCTACAAAAGTTAGGAAAGAGATCAGGAGTCATATAAGCAAACATCACCAACAGAAAACTAAAGAGAAAAGAGAGAATCTCAGGTGCACAAGATACCATAGAAAACATTGACACAATGGTCAAAGAAAATACAAAAAACTAAAAGCTCCTAACCCAAAACATGCAGGACATTCAGTACACAACGAGAAGACCAACCATTAGGAAAATAGGTATAGAAGAGAATGAAGACATCCAACTTAAAGAGCCAGTAAATATCTTCAACATAACTAAAGAAGGAAAGTCCCCTAACCTAAAATAGAGACACCCATGAGCATACAAAAAGCCTACTGAACTCCAAAGAAACTGGACCAGAAAAGAAATTCCTCCTGTCATATAATACTCAAAACACAAAATGCACTAAACAAAGAAAAAATATTAAAAGCAATAAGGGGAAAAGGTCAAGTAACATATAAAGGCAGGCCTATCAGAATTACATCAGACTTCTCACCAGAGACTATGAAAGATAGAAGATCCTGGGTAGATGTCATACAGACCATAAGAGAAAACAAATGCCAGCCCAGGATAATATACCAAGCAAATCTCTCAATTACCAGAGATGGAAAGAACAAAATATTCTATGATAAAACCAAATTTACACAATATCATTCCACAAATCCATCTCTACAAAGGATAATAAATGAAAAACACCAACACAAGGAGAGAAACTACACCCTAGAAAAAGCAAGAAAGTCATCTTTAAACAGACCCACACAAACATAATTCCACCTCTTACAACAAAAATAACAAGAAGTAACAATTACTTTTTCTTAATATCACTTAATATGAAAATTAGTATTACCCACACATCCTAATCGATTAAAATTCAAAATATAAGGAATTAGAAATTTGTTGGCTGTCACCAAGTGTTTTCTCTAACTTGGCCATTAAATAAATAAGGCCAATACTGTACAATCCATATACACTTTCTGCTTGTTCGTACATGACCATGTCTTGCTGTGTAACACATAATGATCTTGAAATCATGCTTCTCATATCTAAGCCTCTCTATTAATAGGATTATTTGATATTTTTACTCTATACTATGATTTTCAGAACAGCTTACATATTTCAAAATTATTTATACAGCTTAAAGAGACAAACAATTATTTTGGGAAGTGGCTGGTAAGAGACTAACAGCAAGCGAGACTGAATATTTTGCTTGATATTTATAATTATTGTATAAATTATGAAGATGAACTTATAAGGTACTCTTTTTCTGTGATAAATGATTTTCAAAATTACCACAGCCAATGAACCAGAATCTTCCTCCAACTAATGCTGTGCCACCCTCTAACAGAACTATTGTTCACTGAAACAGTTGATGAAAGACTTCATGGATAGACAATCTTAATACACACACCATTTCTTAACTTGTCCCCTGTGGGTTGAGAAGGATGACAATCACTCAAGTCAAATAGCTTTGACCACAGCAGGAAGTATGCATCCAAATAATTGTGCCTACAATTCATTCCTTGACACAGCAGAACTGTCAACTCTTAGCTTAGCTAATATGCTTCTAAACTTTGGTGATGTGAGGGACATTGAAGTACAGACTTATTACAATGAACCCCAATGGCTAGGAATTGTTCTTATTTTGGGTTTGTACCACAGTAAGAGCCAAGATTTTAAACTCTACTAAAAACAAAATGAACAAACAAACAAAAAGACTCTATCTTTTATCTTCATTGAATAAAATATCCATCATATTTATGATTGGTAGAAAAATATTTATTGCATTGAATAAAATAAAAATAAAAATTAAAACTAAAAAAATAAATAAAATATAAGAGAACATTAAAAATAAAAAATAAAACCCAAGTGACATCACATGCTTTTGAGGATGTAAAGAAAGGGTAACACTTCTGCATTGCTGGTGGGAGTTCAAACTTGTACAACTACTATAGAGATCAATTTGGCAGTTTCTTAGATAATCAGGAATGCTTCTACCTCAAGATCCAGCTATACCACTCCTAGGCATATACGCAAGAGATGCCCCACCATATCACAAGGAACTTCTTTACTATATTCACAGCAGCCTTATTCATATGTTATGAATTCAGAACAGAAATTCAAAACAACACAGATGTCCCTCAATTGAAAAGTGGATACAGAAAATGTGGTTCATTTATACAATGGAATACCACTCAGCTATGAAAAAAAGGGCATCATGAAATTTGCAGGCCAATGGATGTAACTTGAAAATATCATCGTGAGTGAGGTAACCCAGACTCAGAAAGACAAACATGGTATCGGCTAACATACAATTAATTGGATATTACCTATAAAGCTGAGGATAACCATGCTACAATCAACAGACCCAAAGAAGCTAAGAAACAAGGATGTCCCAAGAGAGGATGCAGAAATCTCATTCAAAAAGGGAAATCAAAGAGAGTTGGATAAAAGGAGGGAACTGAGGGAGGGAGGGTGGAGGGAGGATATGAGGGGGGAGGAGGGATTGGTGTGGGGAGAGCAGGAGGAAGGGCAGAACAGGGCTGGGTGTGGGGAATGCATCTCTGGGATGAGTTAGAGGCTTGGCTTGGATGGGGTTGGGAGAGACTCTAGCAAGTCTATAATGCTATATGAGACTCCTAGAAGCTGGGGTTGGAGAGACTAAAGTAGCCATCTCCTGTAGTCAGGCAGGATTTCCGGTGTGTGTGTGTGTTTGTGTGTGTGTGTGTGTGTGTGTGTGTGTGTATGTGTGCGCGCACGCACGCGCACGCTCGCGTGCGCGTGTGGTGACACTAACCAACCCTAAACACCTTCAACCCAAAAATTTGTCCCACCTACAAGATGTTCAGGGATAAAATGTAGCAGAGATTGTGGGAATGGCCAACCAATGACAGGCCCAACTTTAGAACCACCCCATGGGAGAGAACATTGTTTTTTTTTTTTTTTTTTTTTCATTTTTTTTAAATTTTATTTTCTATATTCTATGTTTACATTCCAAAGGCTTTCCCCTTTCCCAGTTCCCACCCACCATAGTTCCCATAGTTCCTCTCCCCCCATCTGTTCCCCAATAATTCCCCCTCCCCCCTCGGTTTCTTTACTAAACTGGAAGCAATCTTTACAGGCCCAGGGTCCGGGAGAGAACATTGTTAATGATGCCCTGTGTCTTGCAGACAGGACCTAACATAACTGTCTTCTGAGAGGCTTCATGTAGCAGCTGATGGAAACAGATGAAGAGAACCAGAGTCAAACACTAGGCTGAGCTTGGGGAGACTTGTGGAAGAGAGGGGATAGAATTAATGCTAGAGGGGTCAAGGACACCACAAGAAGACCTAGAGAGTCAACTAACCTAGTCCCATGGAAGCTCACATAGACTGAAGGAACAACCAAAGAGCTTGCAGGGCACAGACCTAGGACCCTACACATTTGTAGTACATATGTAGCTCATCTTCAGGTGGGTCCTGTAACAACTGGGTCAGAGGATGTCTCTTATTCTGTTGCCAGCCTTTGGATCCCTTTCCTTTAGCTGGGCTGCCTTTACTGGCCTCAGTGGGAGAGTATAAGATTAGTCCTGCTAGGAATACATGTCCCAGGGCAGGGTGGTACCCAAGGGGTCAGCCTCCCCTTCTCTGAGAAGGGCAAAGAATTACTGGAGGAGTAGCATGTAAGGTCGAACTAGGAGGAGAGGAGGGAGGGGGCTATGATTGTGATGTAATGTGAGCAAATAAAAGGAAAATTAGAAAAAAAAGGTAAATGGCGTACCTGAGGAACAATATCCAAGCTGACTGGTGGTCTGAACACTTCCCGTACACAGGTGTCCTCAGACCTAACAGATGTGCACCTACACACACTCTCACACTCTCTCACACACGCACACTCACACACTCTCTCACACGTGTACACTCTCACACACTCACACACTCACACACTCTTGTACACAGGCACACAAACACACAGGTGCACTCACAATCACGTACAGGTATACCTATACACAAACAAACAGGTACTCACATGCAAATAACCTTAAAACAGCACACACACACACACACACACACACACACACACACTATACACTCACCCAAGCAACACACCTCCTAAACACACACTGATCTAGACACAAATAAACAGGCTCACACACAAACCACCACAGACTGATCTAGACACACGTACACAAGCTCACACACAAACCGATAAAACACAAAATCCACACTTAGCTCACTCAAGACAATGAAATCGCAAAAGCTACCAATCCACCAACTCCTCTCAACGCACTCAAAGAAATCCAGGTGTGGCCACAGTTTAACATGTGCTGGCTGGACTGCATCACAATCACTCCTCATAAAGTCATAGCAGGACCTGTCCTGACAGGGCTGGGCGGGACTCCAAGGTTCTGGCCTAGGTGGGCCATGAAGATTGACATTAGGCTTTCAGAAATCAAAGCCTGTAGGACATTTTGCTGTACTTAGGTCTCTGGTTTGAATGACTGCAGTACCTTCTGCTTTAAAGTCCTCATGTCTACACTCTGTGTGTCACTTTGTCATTCAAACTCATGGGTCCCAGATGACACAACAGCTTAATATAAATATATGTATATATACATATGCACATATGTATATATACATATACATATGTATATATTGTTAAGACCAAGGTGGCTGCTGCCTTTCTGACATTACCGTAGCCGTTTCCTTTTAAACCTCTACCCATCCATCTTACATTATTACCGAAGTCCTTTCTCATGCCTGGCTAACAATTAACAGCATATCCCATTAAGTTCTTGCTCTGGTGTTCTTGGAAATTCCCTGGAGCCTTATACTCCTTTAGGGACAATCATAACAAAAGTCAGTTACAATTGCTTTGTAAACAATAAGCTTGAACCCGGAACCAACCACCCAAATGACTCCTGCACCTGTGAATGAGCTATTAGAGTTGCTTTAAGCTTCTGTGGGTTTTGCCACTAACAAGTCACCTCTGGGAAACAGGGATGCAGTTTCAACTCCAGACTCTGACCTGCATCCCTGATCAATCAGTCCCAGGGTATATGTTTAATAAACTTTCCCTGCTTGACTGAGATGACTGAGTGGCTTGTGGGTGATTCCTGGAACCCAAAAGTGCTTATGAAATATAATAAAGCAGCTTGTTACCACCTGTTAGGATGGCAGGTAGATGCCTTTCTCATAATTTCCAAAGTTTTTGATTCTCATCAAAAACATGGGAGGCACCGCAGAGATGACAAGTGGTTAGAACACCTGCCCTGCAAATTGTGAGGGCCTGAATGTGAAACCATGTGAGCAATACAGATAAACAAATGCATGGGAGCTTGTGGGTCAGGTAGTCTGGCATATGTCCTATCAAACCACACACCTATTCTCACACAAGGTACAAGGGAAGGTCTGACAAAAATGTCTTCTGACCTACACACATCTTGGGGCATAGCCATGATCATATACGTACAAGTTTGTTTCATTCTCTCTCTCCTCTCCCCTCTCCTCTTCCCTCCTCCTCCCTCCTCTCCTCTCCTCTCCTCTCCTCTCCTCTCCTCTCCTCTCCTCTTCTCTTCTCTTCTCTTCTCTTCTCTTCTCTTCTCTTCTCTTCTCTTCTCTTCTCTTCTTTCTTCTCTTCTCTCTCTCTCTCTCTCTCTCTCTCTTTCTCTCTCTCTTTCTCTCTCTCTCTCTTTCTCTCTCTCTCAACAACAGCGTGCACCCTTCATCCTTATAGTCCTAGATATGTGGTGGGAGTGTCTTAAAATCTTAATCACTGAGAATCCAGTGTGTTCTTTAAGTGCCTTTGTCATGGGTGTCTCTACAATGGTTTTTGCCATTTATAAGCCATCACTGGGAAACAGGTTTGCAGTCTCAACACCCGAGTCTGACCTGCATCCCTGATCAATCTCTCCCAGGGTATATGTTCAATGAACTATCCCTGCTTAAATGAGATGGTTGAGAGGATTGTAAGGTGATTGCCTGAACATTGGAGGATCTTGTGCAGAATGGCTACTAAGTAAGTCCCCAATCCACCACCACAACTAAAGCCAAGGGCTGAGAGAAACCATGATGATCATGTGAATTTTACAGATAAGATCTACACAGTAACTTGAAATAGTGGACAGAGAGTTCTGATGTTGCAGATCCAATCCTGAGCCTGGTGGATATTAGACAATCACTGCCCTATTGCTTCAAACCCAGCCCCACAGCTTTTGAACTCAGCCTTATAAACTCCCCACGAAGTGTCCTGTGTTCTGTGTTGCAGCTGGAAACAAAAATTCCCCATTTCCAGCTGTGAATGGACAGAGACTCAGCTCCAGGATGACTCCCTCAGCAGCAGCCTGAAGAGTTCTGTAACCTTTTTACTCCTGGACACAAACCAGTTGGGAATCTGTGACTTCTGGGCAGAAAAGAATTTCAAGTGTAAGCAGACTGAAGCAGAACAGGGGTTTACTACAGACATTATTAGAAAGGTGAAGATATTATAAAGACATGGATGAAGATCTCTGAGAAAGTCTAGCCCACGGTGAGAAACATACACCCAAACATGTGTGCAGGCTTGTCCATGGAAAACTGTACCTAAGTGTCTTCCTGTTGCCCATGGACCACTTTCTCTCATTTGATAAGTGTCATTTTGGGTTAGCTCTGGTGGTGACTTAGATGGCATTATAATCCAACAAAGTGAAACTAGCAGCTTCTAGAGTTTCTCAAAGGGTTTAGTGCAAACTTGCTCTTTACATATAAATGGAATTTATGCCCTTCTATGCTTCCCTCCTCTTCTGCCACCTCCTGCCCTGTCCCTTGCAATGTGTTACAACCTGACACTTCTGTCACAGGGAAGACCCCATTTTCCGATACTTTCTAGAGAACCAGAAATAGAAGCAGTTGTAAATAATCTCCCATCAAAAAAAAAAAAAGCCCAGGACCAGATGGCTTTAGTGGGGAATTCTATCAGATCTTCAAAGAAGAGCTAATTCCAATAATCTTCAAATTATTACAGGAAATAGAAACTCAAGGAACACTACCCTCATTCTATGAAGCCACAGTAATGATTACACTTAAAACAAACAAGGAATGAGAACCTCACACCAATCTGCCTCATGAACATCAATGCAAAAATACTCAACAAAATTCTGGCCAACCAAATCCAAGAATGCATCAAAACTATAACTCACCACAATCAGGTAGGCTTCATCCCAGGGATGCAGGGATGGTTCAATATATGTAAATCCATCGATGTAATCCCTACATAAACAAACTCAAGGAAAAAAAACCACATGGGCATTTCATTAGATGCTTGCAAAGGCTTTTGTCAAAATCAAGCATGCCTTCAGGACAAAGGTCTTGGAGAGATCAGGAATCCAAAGCCCATACCTAAACATAGTGAAAGCAATATACTGCAAACTGGTAGCCAACATCAAACTAAATGGAGCAAAACTGGAAGCAATTTCACAAAAATAGGGAATCAGACAAGGCTACCAACTCTCTCCCTAAGTATTCAATATAGTAAAGACTTCTCAGCGAAATCAGACAACAAAAGATTAGAGGAATACAAATCAGAAAGGAAGAAGTCAAAATGTCACTATTTGCAGTTGATATGATCTATACTTAAGTGACCACAAAACTACCAGCAGAGAATTCCTAAAGCTGATAAAGAACTTCAGCAAAGTGGCTGGATATAAAATTAACTCAAACAAATCAATAGCCTTCCACTACTCAAAGGATAAATAAGCTGAGAATGAAAATAGGGAAGTGACACCCTTCACAATAGTCCCACGTAATATTTCATACCTTGCTGTGACCCTAACGAAGCAAATGAAAGATCTGTATGACAAGAACTTCAAGCCTCTGAAGAAAGAAGTTGAAGAAGATCTCAGAAGAAGGAAAGATCTCCCATGCTCAAGGATTACCAAGATTAATAGAGTAAAAATGGCCATCGTGCCAAAAGCAATCTACAGATTCAATGCAATCCCCATCAAAATACCAAAGCAATTCTTCATAGATCTAGAAAGAGCAAGTCTCAAATTCATCTGCATTAACAAATAATGAAAAATTAAAAAACCCAGGGTAGCAAAAACTATTCTCCACAGCCAAAGATCTCCTCGGGGAATCGCCATCCCTCACCTCAAACTCTACTCCAGAGCAATAGTCATAAAAACTGTTTGGTATTGGTATGGAGACAGGCAGGAAGATCAATGGAATAGAATTGAGGACCCAGGAAAGAACCCACACACCTATGGTCAACTGATATTTGACAAAGGAACTAAAAACATCCAGTGGTAAAAAAAAAAGACAGCATTTTTAAATGGTGCTGAATCAATTGGAGGTCAACATGCAGAAAAATGCAAGTCAACCCATTCTTATGTCCTTGTTTGTACTAAGCTCAAGTCCAAGTGGATCAAGGACCTACACATAAAACCAGACACGCTGAACTTTATAGAGTAGAAACTGGGGAAAGAATCTTGAACACATGGGCACAGGGGGAAAGTTCCTGAATAGAACACCAATGGCCTATGCTCTAAGAACAGGAATCAACAAATGGGACCTCATAAAATGGCCAAGTTTCTTTTGGAAAGGCAAAGGAAACAGTCAATAGGATAAAACAGCAACCAAAAAATTGGGAAAAGATCTTTACCAATACTACATTTGATAGAGGGCTAATAGCCAATGAATACAAATAGCTCAAGATGTTAGACTCCAGAGAGTCAAATAACCCTATTAAAAATGGTGTAAGGGAAATCTCAACTGAGGAAACTTGAATGGCTCTGAAGTACCTAAGGAAATGATTGGCATCCTTAGTCATCAGGGAAATGCAAATCAAAACAACACTGAGATTCCACCTCACACCAATCAGAATGGCTAAGATGAAAAACTCAGGAGACAGCAGAAGCTGGAGAGGATGTGGGGGAAAAGGAACACTTCTCCATTGTTGGTGGGATGGGAAGCTGGTACAACCACTCTGGAAATCAATTTGGTGATTCCTCAGAAAATTAGACATAGTACTACCTGAGGACCAGCTATACCACTCCTGGACATATACCCAGAAGATGCTCCAACATGTAATAAGGACACATGCTCTACTATGTTCATAGCAGCCTTATTTATAATAGCCAGAAGCTGGAAAGAACCCAGATGTCCTTCAACAGAGGAATGGATACAGAAACTGTGGTATATATACACAATGGAGTACTACTTGGCTATTAAAAACAATGAATTCATGAAATCCTAGGCAAATGGATAGAATTAGAAAGTGTCATCCTGAGCGAGGTAAGCCAATCACAAAAGAACACACAAGGTATGCACTCACTGATAAGTAGATGTTAGCCCAAAATCTCAAAATAAACAAGTGACAATTCATAGACCACAGGAAGCTCAAGAAGGACTAAAGTGACGGTGCTTTGGTTCCTCTGAGAAAGGGGACAAAATACTCACAGGAACAATAATGGAGACAAAGTGTGGAGCAGAGACTGAAGGAAAGTCCAGGCAGAGACTTCCCTACCTGGGGATTCATCCTATAAATAGTCACCAAACACCGACACTATTATGAATGACAAGAAGTACATACCAAAAGGAGCATGCCATGGTTGTCTACAGAGGAGCCCTGCCAGAGTCTTACACATATAAAGGCAGATGCTAGCAGCCAACCATTGGTCTGGGCATAGGGTCCCAAATGGAGGAGTTGGAGGGTGGTCCCGATGAGCTGAATTGTTTGACAGCCCCATGGGAAGAACATCTATGTCAGCCACCCAGATGCCCCCTGGACTCCCAGGAACTAACCTATCAACCAAAGGGTACACATGGTTCCAGCCCAAAATGTGGCAGAGGAATGCCTTGTCGGGAATCAGTGGGACAAGTGGTCTTTGGTCAGGGGATGACTCAATATATGCCCCAAGAAAGGGAAATTGAGTGTGGGGGAGGTGGGAGAGGATCTGGTGGAGAGGCATATACTTGGAGGCAGGGGTGGGAGGAGGGGTTGGGGATTTTCGGGAAGGGGGAAACTGAAAGATTTTACCATTTGCAACGTAAAGGAGTGTTATATTCAATAAAAATGATACTTTTATTCTTGAAAAAATGAATGGACTTTACAGTGATAGTCTTAAAAATTACATGTTTGCAGCTGAGAAGAGAGCAAGGTCTTAAGCAAGTGTTAATTGGGATGTAATTTTCGTGGGAGGTTTAGCTGGATTCCCAGGCAAGGGTCTTCTTTCACTTCCTGTGTTGTCCATTTCTGCTCTCTGCCCTGTCTTACGCACTCACATAACCACTGTCCTTGTAGCTTCTCAAAGGTGTCTACAATGCCATGGGGGCTGGTGTCTTTGAACAACCATGGGGAATGCAGCTCCCTGAGAAGAACTCATCCTTGCAACAGCCTCTACCATGCCAGGTCCCCAGGAAACATGGACTCCTTCCTCTGAGAGGCTGATCCTGACTGAGAGAGGAGACCTGGGGGAGTGAGAGGCAGGATGGGAACGTGCAAGTGCTGGCAGTGTCTCCTGCTATGCCTTAGCACTCAGTAAAAGGGGACGGAGTCCTGCCAAGACCCAGTGGGGTGACCCTGCAAGGGAGAGCTGCTGCCAGGCCACAGAAAGCCGCACAGACTCAAGGGCAGCCCCTGAGGTTGGAGGTGGAACGTTTTGAGGCACAATCTCCTTCATCTTATTTGCAGGTGACATTTATTGTCCTGTAAGGAGCCCTATTGGCTAAGACAATGGACGTTGTTCAAAGTGATGGTGTCTCTGTTGTCCCAAAGTTGGTGCTTCAGTGACCTTCACACCCAGCTTGTTAAAATTCATTTATTTTTTTCATTTGTTTTTAGGGGTTCTGGAGTGGAACTCAGGTCCTGCATGCAAGGCAAACATTTTATTATGCGATCCATTTCTATATCTCCTGTGTGTGTTCTTATCATTCCTTGAGTTCTGTATTGCCAACCTGGGCTCTACAAGGAAAAGGAACTAATGTGTCAGGACTGAAAGAGGCGAGGATAAAAATCAGAGCTCACAGAAGGAAGTTAGAGGGGGATACTCAGGGTTCTCAAATCAGCTGAACCCTTTTTCCTCTTCTGAAAGCCTGTATATGCCTTTCATCATTCCAGATTGCACACCAATGGGAGCAAAGCCTGATCCCCTGACACCACACACCTGCAAACACAGCTCTCCTCCTCAGGCCTAAGGGAGGAGTGCTGGGGTCAGTTGCCACCCAGGGAGCTGGGATGGACTGGGTACAATTCTGAAAAACTACTATTCAGGTTCATGGGGAATACATTGGGGATGTGTAGAGGGGAGGAGACCCAGCAAGTTCTGGTTAGCATTTCAGCTGGGTGGAGTCACCAAAAAGTCATGACACATCAAAGCATCACCCAGTGAGCCAATCAACAGCCAGGAAATTTGGGCAGCTTCTGAGAGCTGGAAACCTCTAGGTACCATTGTTCCACCCTGCCTTGACCTTGCCAAGACTATGTAATTGAGCAAGGATATAAACACTGGTATCCACCAAGCCTCACATCACCCTCTTCAGGACCAGAGTGGGTCTGCATCCTGACACACACACACACACACACACACACACACACACACACACCCACACACACCTCTGTGGTCAGTAGAACCAGGGCTTGAGCATTGGCTGCTCATGTCTTCATCCATTCTCTTTACAGTAGACAGAACAGGCACCACCAGCTCCATTTCACAGGCTAGTATTCAGAGGCTGAGAAAGGCCCTTGCCATTCCCCTAGCAGCTTGTTTCTGCTCTTGCTGCCTGGCTCTCTGCACACTCTCACTGGTCCCACTCCTATTACTATTGTCTTCCTGCTTCCAATCCTGGCCATCAGGGAAGGGTAGCACACAAGCCCAGCACGGAGCTAGTTGAATCATTTCACTTTATATTTTCATGTAATTCTGGATGTGCCTGTTACATGAGGATATAGGGAAGGTTGATACTATAGACTTTATATCCTGATCCATTGGCAACCCAGTATTTCCAATCCCATTCCCAATGGAGTTTAAGGGAGTGTCTGGTAACTGGGCTCTGATGGGGTAGAGACCTGTGGCATGGATTGGGCTCAGCTTAAATGTGTCAGGTTATGCAAATTTGGGCATCCCTTGTCTACCTTCAGAATGGTCAGGAGGCTAGCAAGGAAATCTTTGTTCTGTCTAGCCAAGGTCTTGGAGGAAAGCTGCAGGAAACAAATGCATGCTTGTTTATGGGCAACTGTAGCCTAAAGAATTAGTCTACTCCCCGTGTGAATGAAGAGCCCAGGCTGCCATGGTTTCACCCTGTCAGCCACACTCGATGCACATAAAATCTCAGCCTTATCAAGCATGCACAGGGCCAGGATTGAGTCCTGAGGCTCTAAGGGGATTGCAACTCACAGGAGAGAAGACCTGAGCCAGGATCTGGGTCAAGGAGACTCTCCTGTGTGGTGATATCTCTGTTTCAGATCTTAGCTAGAGAGTGGTTGTACTCTTGGAAAGGATACAAGTTTTTTGTTTTATTATCTCATTTTAATCAGGAATTCACAATAGTGGTACAAATTTGGATATGGAAGTGGAACATCCATTAGTGATATGTTTACACAGCATCCACCAAGATTAACCTATTGGAGAGGCTGGCAGGAGAGCAGGAGACAGCTCCTTAAATAGATTGGACTCTGCTGCTTCTGCCTTCAACTTTTGACACATGTGCAGATGAGTAACTGGGTGTCTGAATTCTGTTCTGTTGCATCCTGAGAGTCTTATAGAGACTCTAGAGGTAGAAATGGCCATATTTAGTCAATGACACTTCTTCTAACCATGAGAGTTGCTAGAGACTCTAGAGGTGGAAATGCCATACTGAGTCATTGTTACTTCTCCTTTATTGAATCATCATTACAACTCCTAGCCACAAGGCTCTAGGGTTTTTTCAGTCACCAACATGCCCCAGGAATCTCATCTTCTGAGCATGCTGTTCTTGCAGCTATACCCAGAGGAAGGAAGGCATTACAGGGCTTGAGGTTGTTGCTTCATGTGCACCACCTCAGGTACAGGCAGCATCAGACAGGATAGGGTGCTCAGAGAAAAGCTGAGCACACCCTTCTGTAGATGAAGAGGCAACTGTGTGTACCTTACAATCGAATGCAGAGAGGAGGGAGCCCAGGACCAGCCAGGGCTCGGTGACATCACTAGATATGAACAATTTACTGTTCGCTATGACCCAGGAGTGCTCATGTGGGGACCTTGTCTTTGAGGAAGTTCTCTCCTCATGCACTGAGCTAGAATGCTGCACACAGGTAGTGGCTACTGTCTGGCATGGTCAGGGCAATCGTGCTGGTTGGTTCCCAGTGCAGCAGCCCTTAGTTCATGTGAGCACTGGGCCATGGGGGCCCGCATGTGGAAAGTTGGATGGATCTAGAGAGACTCCTCTGCATGCTCTCCATTCAGTCATTAGTTCCTCCACTGCCAGAGGACAATGAGAGACACACTACTGACTTGAATTAGGCCTGAATTTTGTATATTGTTTCCACTTAGAAAAGAGACATTTGTATTGTCTCGAGTATTTTGCAAGCACTGGTTGGCTTATTGTACCAAGGCCCAGGAAGTTGGTGTGATGCCCAGCCCAATGCCTAATTATCTAGTCTCCAAATCTTCAGTTTCCTGTGAGCCTGGGAATGTCCTCACTCTGCTGTGCTGGCATAGGCCACTCACAGGAGGCTAAAAGGGGCTGGAAGAGCAGAAAAACATCCCATCTCACCACTACGGCCTTCTGATTCCTGGAGCCCTGCATGGAAACAAGAAACAGAGTCTTAGGGCAGGAAATGTACATTTCAGAAGTGTACCCCAAGGCCATATGTTGCTAACATGGCATCTAGAGGGTTCATCCTGGAGATATGACATCTACTTGCCTGGTGCTTACTCTCAGGATGATTATAGGAGTGGAGAAGCCAGGGTACCCTTAAAGCTTTTACATCTGGATACTGTGCTCTGTCATTCCATATTGCAGGGTCTGTACCTGTTCTGAGTCCTCTGTGTTTTTTCTGAGATATAGCCTTGGTGTTCTTTCTACCCAGGCACTAGCCCATTGTGAGTAAATGGCCTAAAGACCTGATCACAGTTAACTATAACACCATGGGTAGTCATGCCCAAGCCTACAATGCCTTGACTGCACATGCCTACTTAAAGAATCTCTTCATTCTTTTTGGTGTTCTTATATACATGTGTGAATAGCACATATGTGTGTAGAAAGAGGTGTGTATGTATATTCACTATAAATATATGCCTGTGATGTGTGTAAAGTACATGTATGTCTGACATGTGATGTGTATGATGTGAGGTTTATGAGCACTGTATGAATATGGTATATGTATAGTTTACGCATATGTTTGTGTAGGGTGTATATGTGTGCAAGTGGTGAGTCCCTTAGTTCTTCCCTTAGCTGGCCTGCTGAGACAGAAAATGGCATGGCCTTCCCTGGAGGGTCTATGCATCCAGACACAGTGGGTAGGCTTGCAAATGAACATGTTCTGGCTAGAAACACCTTCAAGCCCTTGATGAAGACCATTCTCATTCCAGAGGAAGCAAGACAAAAGCAAAAGAAAACCAGAAAACACAGTGACCTTCCATCACATGTAAATTTTATATGGAAAGCCACCTAGTTCCTTGTTCCTAGTTCCCACGACCTGCTCTGGAACCAAATCCACTACTCACCTAGTGAAAGCACACAGCATTCCATCTCTCTCACTACCTGTAATCAGCTCATCCTCTGCCAGAACTGCCCATGACTGCATCTCAAACTGCACAGCTTAGTCAAACATGGGGACTACCCCTCAGAAGCCAAGGAAATGTGAACCTTCCTCCTTCGACTTCAGCCAGAAGTTATCTTAGCCTTATTCTCCTTGCATGAGAATAAAAGTGGAGAGGCAGCCCAGTGGAGAGGTTCCTGCCAGAAAAGACAGAAGGAAGACACTGGCAAACTGCTTTGCCGGTGTGTCTGAGGACTGATCTCCTGATGCCTGTCAGGTATGCTCAGGAATGGGCTCTGCAGCTGTGGTGAAGTTTAAGCATGTAGGGATGAGAGACTATTTCCTGGTGAGTGGATGGGTGGGTGGGACCAACAGGATCAAGAGGATCCGAATAACAGGAACAAGAAAAGGTCAGATAAAAGTGAGTGATGTGGACTGGGCTGTGGCTGAGTGGTACATCACTGCTTAGGGTATAGTTATTTTCTCACTTCCATGACAAAATATGGTACAAAGCAGCTAGGGTAAGGGAGGGAAGGTTTGCTCACTGGTTGAGGAAACACAGCCCATCAAAACAGAAGCCCCAGTGGTGGTGGAGGCATAAAGTGGTTGGGAAGATTGTAACCATAGTCACAAAGCAGTGGGTGTGGAATACTGGTGCTCTCCACTTCCACTCCCCTGTTCCCCTTCAAATATGGAACCCTAACACATAGTGTCCTGTGGCATTCATGTGGCAGTGTTTCCCCACATCAGTTAAGTCTCTCTAGAAATACCCACAGACAGTGGCCAGAAGTGTGCATCCTAAGTGGCTTTACAACCTGTGAAAATGAACATCAAAATTAACTCTAACAATTAGTATGGACAATAGAAAAAGAGGAGGAATGGAGGAAAAATGAGGAAGGCATAAGGGGGAGAGAAAGGAGACAGGGAGTGGGGAAAAGGTAAAGGGGCAGAAAGAAAGAGAGAAAGAGAGAGAGAGAGAGAGAGAGAGAGAGAGAGAGAGAGAGAGAGAGAGAGATCAATTGGACTATTGATTGGTTTTCTAGGAATACAGTCCTGCTGGCTTGATTTGAGAGGTCAGACTTCCAGAACAGTAAACTATAAATAATTGTTGTTTGAAATCACTAAATTTGTGGAGAATTTGAAGTAATAGATGAAAGGTTTTGAATGGGGAGGTGTCAGGAGGGACACTGAAATGGATCACTGGGGAGTGAAGAATTTTTCATGGAAGTTATTCAAGCTATGGACAGACAGAGGCACAGGCATGGCTGTGGCTCCAGAACTTTTTCAGGACCCAGCACCAGAGTCAGAATGTGTAATGGGGACTTTGAAGAGAAGAAATTGGGGACTCACAGCAGGAGTGGGGGTATCTTCTTATGTTTTCAGAAGATAGGGGATGTCTCACAGTGCAAGCCTGCTGCCAGACTGTCTAATTCCTAGGCAGGATGCAAAGATGTTGGTGTGATTAGGATATTTGGCTTCTAACACCCCCTGAGATGTAGGCCAACTTCTCCCCCTGTGTGTAAGTGGACTATTCCACTTCCTGCAAAAGCCCATCCCTCACACCCACCACGCCCACTCTCCCACCCCCAACCCCTAACCCCCAAAACAGCCCCAAACTTCCACCCACTTTCCTCCATCACAGGTCTTTAAGAAACAAATTCCATAACCTTTGTTTCCTCCTGTTGCTATAGCTAATCATAGCAACCTTGAGTCTATCCCACATTTGGGTAGCATACACAGAAAACTTACAATGTGTATTACCCAAAACCCTTCCTAATGCTCTGCAGATTAGAAGGTTAATTGAGATTTCTGCAAGTAGATTGTAAAGTGCTGATGAATTCTAGGTCTCCATTCTTCCCAGCTGGGCTGAGTTTAATTGCTGCCCTGAAGGTTAAGTCTCTGTGCTTTGGTTGAACTCCAAGGCTAGAACAGTCCTGACAAAGCCAGGATGCAAATGACAGGTGTGAAGGATGCAGGATGGTGCCTGACAACCTTTGAAAACAGGTAGCCAAGACACACACACAATGATCTCTCTACCTGAACCCAGCTTCTCTATGGTTTCCATGTTTAGTGGCTGAGTAGCATCCCCTATGTACCCATGGACACTCTGAAATAGCTGGCATTTCCTGTTCTCTACCACCCACCTTCCCTACAGGCAGATAGGTAGAGAACAGAAAGGTTGGCAAATTTCAGAATAACATTGCCTGGAATGTTCTACATTCTGTGTGCTACTATTCCCTATCATTCCAGGAAACTTTAAAGGGGCATGCAGAAATAGAGAGAACATGACAAGGCAAAAAATATGTATGGACTAGAAGGACACTGGAGTGAAGGAGAAGTAAGAACAGAGAGGACACCAGGGGGATTAAGGCCACCTTATAACCAGCTTGCGAGCCAGGGGCATTGCTTCAGAAGAGTTTATTGCACTGCTGTGAATGGAGGGAGGGGGAGAGGGATCAAAGGAAGAGAGGAGAGGCAGGGGACAGCCAGGAGAGGGTTGGGATATTAGGGAAGGAATGGCAGCAGGATAGGAGAAGGAGGGGAGGGGAGAAAAGAAAGGGGAGAAAGGAGAGGGAGAGGAAAGGGGGATAAAGAAGGGAAGGTGGAGGAGGGGAAGGGGAAGGGGAGGAGAAGGAATTGGGGATAGGGGATGTAAAGGATGGGGAGAGGAGGGGAGGAGATAGAAGAAGGGGAGGAAGGAAGAAAGGAAGAAACAAAGAAAGGAAGGAAGGAAAATAAGGAAGGAAGGAAAGTAAGGAAGGAAGAGAAAGGGAGAACACAAAGGAGGAAGGAAACACCTGTCCCATATGAAGCTTTTCAGGGCTTTAAAACAGACTGGCAAACATTGTCTGTATGTGTTTTTGCTCAACTCATCTTCATTTTGATTTATGTTGGATTTTTCATTCTTTTTGTTTTGTTTTGTTTTGTTTTGTTTTGGTTTGGTTTGGTTTTGAAACAGACTCTCACTCTCTAACTCGGGATTTCTCAAATTCAGAGTGATTTTCCATCCTAAGCCTACTAAATGCTAGTGTTATAGTGGGAGCCAAATTCTGTGTGCCTTTAGAGTTATTGCTGTTTTATGAGCATTTGCTTATGTGCATGCTTGTGCACCACATGTGTGTCCTCAGAGCCCAATAGAGGGCACTGGGTTCCCCAGAACTAAAGCTACACAAGCTTGTGAGCTGCCCTGTTGGTGCTGATCATAGAGTACTGCTCCACAGGGAGTGAGTGAGTTGACTCCTGGCTTGGAGGTCAGGCTGCCTCCAGCTTCTCTCCCTTGATTAAGCAGGCAGGTATAGTCATGAGGCACGGACCAGGAGCTGGAGAACAGCTGGAAAAGGGTCAGTCTAGGCTCCACTTGCAACCAGGAGCCACACCATTCTGTGCCAGAGGAGAGCCAGTGACACAGGCATGCTGAGACAGGCTTGCAGACCCACAGGAAGGACAAGTACCAGCCGGAGACAGCAGGACCAACTAACATAACCACATGGCAAAAGTCACATGTAGCAACATTACCAAAAGAAATCAAGGCAACATGGCAGCATCTGGACCCAATTCTCCCACAACAGCAAGTATTGGATACCCCAATACATCAGAAAAGCAAGATTTGGATTTAAAATCACAGCTCATGATGCTGATAGAGAACTCAAAGAAATACAGGAGAACACAATTAATCAGGGAGAAGCCCCTAAAGAACTACAGAAAGCACAACAAAACAGGTGAAGGAATGGAACAAAACCATCCAGGATCTAAAAATGGAGGAAGAAACAATAAAGAAATCACAAAGGAGAACAACTCTGGATATAGAAAACCTAGGAAAGAAGTCAGGAAACATGGATACAAGTATCAACAACAGAATAAAGGAGATAGAAGAGAGAATCTCAGAGACATAAGATAACAGAGAAAGCACTGAAACAACAGTCAAAGAAAATGAAAAATGCAAAAAGCACCTAACCCAGAATATCCATGAAATCCAGCACAAGATGAGAAAACCAAACCTAAGGATTATAGGTATAGAATAGAGTCAAGATTTCCAACTTAAAGGGCCAGTAAATGTCTTCAACAATATTATAGAAGAAAACTTCCCTAACCAAAAGAAAGAGATGCCTATGAAGATACAAGAAGCCTACAGAATGCCAAATAGTTTGAACCAGAAGAGAAATTCGTCCCACCACATAATAATTAAAACACTAAATGCACTAAACAAGGAAAGAATTTTAAAAGCAGTAATGGAAAATGGTCAAGTAACACATAAAGGAACGCCTTTCAGAATTATACCAGATTTCTCACCAGAGTCTATGAAAGCTAGATGATGATGGGCAGATGTGATCCAGACCCTACAGAAACACAAATGCCAACACAGGCTACTATACCCAGCAAAACTCTCAATTACCATAGATGGAGAAACCAAGGTATTCCATGTCAAAAACAAATTTACACAGTATCTTTGCACAAATCCAGCCCTCCAAAGCATAATGAATGGAAAACTACAACTAAAGAAGGGAAACTACACACTAGAAAAAGCAAGAAATTGTCATTTAACAAAATGAAAAGGGTAGCCTGGCTGTGGTTGCGCATGCCTTTAATCCTAGCACTTGGGTGGCAGAGGCAGGTAGATTTCTGAGTTCGAGGCCAACCTGGTCTACAGAATCAGTTCCAGGACAGCTGGGCCAACACAGAGAAACCCTGTCTCAAGAAACAAACAAACAAACAAACAAATAAATAAATAACACACAAACATAACTCCACCTCTAATAACAAAAGTAACAGGAAGCAACAATCAGTTCTCCTTAATATCTCTTAATATCAGTGGACTCAATCTCCAATTAAAAGGCATAGCCTAACAGACTGGACACATAAGCAGGACCCAACATTTTGCTGCATACAGGAAACACACCTCAGGAAGAAAGACAGACACTACCTCAGAATAAAAGGCTGGAAAACAGTTTTACAAGTA
This sequence comes from Apodemus agrarius, assembly GCA_964023405.1. NCBI lineage: Eukaryota > Metazoa > Chordata > Mammalia > Rodentia > Muridae > Apodemus > Apodemus agrarius. Next base: position 44,641,128 of record OZ030025.1, on the reverse strand, counting down.
AATGGTCCCAAGAAACAAGTTGGTGTAGTCATACTAATATCAAATGAAATTGACATTCTCCCGAAAGGAATCAAAAAATGAGGAAGAACAGTTCTTACTCATCAAAGGAAAAAAATCTACCAAGATGAGCTCTCAATTCTGAATGTATATGCTTCAAATGCAAGGGCACCCACATTCATAAAAGAAACTTTAATAAAGCACAAAGCATACATGCACCCTGTACAATAATAGTGAGAGACTTCAACACCCCACTTTCATCAATGAACAGATCAGTAAAACAAATACTAAACAGAGAAACAGTGAAAATAACAGAAGTTATGAAACAAATGGATTTGACAGATAGCTATAGAACATTTTATCCTAAAACAAAAGAATATACCTTCTTCTCAGTACCTCATGGTACCTTCTCCAAAATTGACCATATATTCTATCACAAAATAGACCTCAGCACATATAAGAAGATTGAAATAATCCCATGCACCACGGTCTAAGGCTGGTCTTTAATAACAACAAAAACAACAGAAAGCCCACATACACATGCAAAATGAACAACATTCTACTCAGTGATAACTTCAACAAGGAAGTAATAAAGAAAGAAATTAAAGAGTTCTTAGAATTTAAAGAAAATGAAGGCACAAAATACCCAAACTTATGACACACAATGAAAGCAGTACTAAGATGAAAACATATAGCACTGAATGTCTCCAAAAACAAACTGGAAAGAGCATACACTGACAGCTTAACAGCACAGCTGAAGGCTCTAAAACAAAAAGAAGCAAACACACCCAAGAGGAGTAGATGGCAGGAAATAATCAAACACAGGTCTCAAATCAACCAAGTAGAAAAAAAAAGAACTATACAACAAATCAACAAAACCAGGATCTGGTTCTTTGAAAAAACCAACAAGATAGATAAACCCTTAGCCAAACTAACCAGAGGGTACAGAGACAGTACCCAAATCAGCAAACCCAGAAATGAAAGGGGGGCATATAATCAGATCATGAGGAAATCCGAAAAATCATGAGATCCCACTACAAAAACCTATAGTCAACAAAAGTAGAAAATCTAGAGGAAATGAACAATTTTCTAGACAGATTCTAGGAACCACAATAAAATCAGGATTTGATAAATGATCTGAACAATCCCAGAACCCCTAAAGAAATTGAAGTAGTAATTACTAATCTCCCAACCAAAAAAGCCCAGGATCTGATGGTTTCAATGCAGAGGTCTATCAAACCTTCAAAGAAGAAATAATATCAATAGTCTTAAAACTATTTTACAAAATAGAAAAAGATGGACCACTACCCAATTTATTTTATGAATTTCCAATTACTCTGATACCTAAACGACACAAAGACCCAACAAAGAAAGAGAACTTTAGGCCTATTTCTCTTCTGAATACCAATGCAAAAATACTCAATAAAATGCTTGCCAACTGAATCCTAGAACACATCAAAATGATCATCCACCATGACCAAGTAGGCTTCATCCCAGGGATCCAGGGATGGCTCAATACATAGAAATCCATCAATATAATCCACTATATAAACAAACTCAAAGAAAAAAACCCACATGATTATTTCACTAGATGTTGAGAAAGTAATTGACAAAATACAATATCTCTTTATGATAAAAGTCTTGGAAAGATCAGGAATTCAAGGCCCATACATACTCATATTAAAAGCAAGATAAAGCAAACAAGTAGCCAACGTCAAACTAAGTAGAAAGACACTAAAACAATCCCACTGAAATCAGTGACTAGACGAGGCACTCTCTCTCTACCTGTTCCATATAGTTCTCAAAGTCCTAGCCAGAGCAATTAGACAACAAAAGGAGGTTGAAGGGATTCAACTTGGAAAGGAAGAAGTCAAAGTATCACTATTTCCACATGATAGAATAGTATACTTAAGTGAACCCAAAAATTACAACAGAGAACTTCTAAAACTGATAAACACCTTCAGCAAAGGGGCTGGATATAAAATTAATTCAAACAAACCAGAAGCCTCCCTACACTCAAAGGATAAAAGGAGGCTGAGAAAGAAATGAGGGAAATGACACCCTTCACAATAGCCACAAACAATATAAAATGACTTGCTGTGACTCTAACCAAGCAAGTCAAAGATCACTGTGACAGGCCGTTCAAGTCTCTGAAGAAAGAAATTGAAGATCTCAGAAGATGGAAAGATCTCGCATGCTCATGGATAGACAATGTTAATATAGTAAAAATGGCCATCTTGCCTAAATCAATCTACGGATTCAAAGCAATACCCATCAAAATTCAAACTCAATTCTTCCTAAATTTAGAAAGAGCAATTTGCAAACTTATCTGGAATGACAAAAAAAAAACCCAGGATAGGGAAAACTATTCTCAAAAATATAAGAACTTCTGGCAGAATCACCATCCCTTATGTCAAGCTCTACTTCAGAGCAACAGTGATTAAAACTGTATGATATTGGTACAGAGACAGGTAGGAGGATCAAAGTAAAAGAATTGAAGACCCAGAAATGAACCCAAACACCTATAGTCACTTGATCTTTGACAAAGGTTCTACAACCATCCAATGGAGAAAAAAGACAGCATTTTCAACAAATGGTGCTGGATCCAATGGCAGTCAACATGTAGAAGGATGCAAATTGGTCCATTCTTATTTCCCTGTACAAAGCTCAGGTCCAAGTTGATCAAGGACCTCCACATAAAACCAGATATACTGAATGTAATAGAAGAGAAAGTGGGGAAGAACATGGAGCCCATGGGCAAAGGGGAAAATTTCCTGAATACACTAATACCTTATGCTCTAAGATCAAAAACTGACAAATGGGACATCATAAATTTGCAAAGCTTCTGTAAGGCAAAGGACACAGTCAATAGGGCAAAATGACAACCAACAAATTGGGAAAAGATCTTAACCAATCCTACCTGCAATAGAGGGCTAATATCCAATATACACAAAGAACTCAAGAAGTTAGACTCCAGAGCACCAAATAACCCTATGATTCCCAAGAAGAAGAAAGGAGAGGACCCTGGGCCTGTAAAGATTGCATCCAGTTTAGTAAAGAAACCGAGGGGGGAGGGGAAATGATTGGGGAATAGCTGGGGGGGAGAGGAACTATGGGAACTATGGTGGGTGGGAACTGGGAAAGGGGAAAGCCTTTGGAATGTAAACATAGGATATAGAAAAGAAAAGAAAAGAAATGGCATACAGAACTAAACAAAGAATTGTCAACTGAAGAATACTGGATGGCTGAGAAACACCTAAGAAATGATCAACATCCTTAATCATCAAGGAAATGCAAATCAAAATAACCCTGAGAAATAACCACCTCACACCAGTCAGAAGGGCCAGGATTAAAAACTCAGGGGACAGCAAATGATGGAGAGGATGGAAAGAAAGAGGAACACTCCTCCATTGCTGGTATGAATTTTAAGCTGGTAAAACCACTCTGGAAATCAGTTTGGTGGCTCCTCAGAAAATTGGATATTGTACTACCTGAGGACCCACCTATACCACTCCTGGGCATATACCCAGAAGATGCTCCAACATGCCATAAGGAAACATACTCCACTATGTTCATAGCAGTTTTATTTATAATAGCCAGAAGCTGAAAAGGACCCAGATGTCCCTCAACAGAGGAATGGATACAGAAAATGTGGTGCATAAAAACAATGAATTCACGAAATTCCTACACAAGGGGATGGAGCTAGAAACTATCATCCTGAGTGAGGTAACCCAATCATAAAAGAACATACATGGTTTGCAATTGCTGCGAAGTGGATATTAGCCCAAAAGCTCATAAAACCCAAGATACAACTCACAGATCACACAAAGCTCAAGATGAAGGAATACCAAAATGTGGATACGTTGATCCTTATTGGATATTAGCCTAGACTCTTGAGACACCAAAGACATAATCCACATATCAAATGACATCCAACAAAGGAAGGTGTGGACACTGGTGCTGGAAAGGATCAAAACATCAGTGTAGAGGAATACCAGAACAGGAAGTGGGAAGGGGTGGATGGGGGAACAGGGGGAGGGAAAAGGGCATATGAGACCTTTGGGGGATGGGGAACCAGAAAAAGGGAAATGAAATGTAAATATAGAATATATCCAATAAATAAATAAAAAAGTAAACAAAAAATGAGTGGATCAAAACACCCATGGCTCACAGCCAAACAATAGAATGAGAATAAGGTCCCCAATGGAACAGCTAGAGAGAGGAACTAAGGAACTGAAGAGGTTTGGAGCTCCACAAGAGGAAGAATAATATGTACCAATCAAACCCCCAGAGCTCCAAGGGACTAGACCACCAGACAAAGAGTACTAATGGAGGGCCCCACGGCTCCAGCCACATACATAGCAGAAGATGATCATTTCACACATCAAACAGAGGAGATGCTTTTGATCTTGCACAGGCTCCAGTCACCAGAACAGGGGAATGCAAGTCAATAAATTGGGGTGGGGGGATTTAACAGGGGAAATAGGGATGGGATAGGGGGTTTCAGTGGGGTAACATGGAAGGGGGTTAACATTTGAAATGTAAATAAAACAAATATCTAATTTTAAAAAAGAGTAAAAGAATATATCTAATAAAAAAGGAAATAAGCATTATTGTGGCTTCATGGAATGGGTTGAGTAGGATTCCTTGACTTTCTATTTCGTGGAAAAGTTTGAAGAGTATTGGTATTAACTCTTCTTTGAAGATCTGATAGAATTCCCCACTAAACCTATCTGGTTGTGGGCTTTTTTTAATGGGAGACTATTACTGACTGCTTGTATTTCCTCAGGACTTATGGGACTATTTACATGATTTATCTGATACAGTTTTTTTTAAATTTTCTATATTCTTTGTTTACATAACAAAGGCTTTCCTCTTTCCCAGTTCTCCCCTCACCATATGTCCCATAAATCCTCTTCTACCCATTCCCCAATCACCTCCTCCCCCCCCACCATTTCTCTGTCCTGGTACTCTCCTACAAAACTAGATCCAGTCTTTTTAGGACCAGGGTCCTCTCCTTCCTTCTTCTTGGGAATCTTTTGATTTGCTAATTGTGACTTGAGTATTCAGAGCTTCTGGGCTCATTAATATCCACTTATCAGTGATTGCATTTCATGTGTATTCTTTTGTGGTTGGGTTAGCTCACTTAGGATGATATTTTCCAGATCCAATGGTTGGATCTGATACAGTTTTATCGTTGGCATGTGGTATGTATCTAGAAAGTTGTCCTTTTCAAACTTTGAAATGTAAAGAAAGATATATCTAATAAAAATATACATCTATAAATGTTAATGAGCCAGGTATTAAAGACCCCCCCAAAAAAAAGAAAAAGAAAAGAGAAAAAAAGAAAGTATTCCAAAAATTTTGACAGATGTTGAGAAAACACTTTTATATTTAATGTGTGGCTAATAACCCCACTACTGGATTTTTATCACACTATCATAGTTTACAAGAGAGTATTAGCACAATGTTACTATGTTCACTGGGTCATTTAGCATATTCTCCTCCTAAATGGCATTCTTTGTTATATGATAACAATACGGTTTTACCCCCCCATTAAATTATCATTTTCCAACCAAAAAACAAACAAAAAACAAACAAACAAAAAAAAAAACAATGCTCTTTAACATACTCCTGATGTTCTAAGGCAATACGATGAGTCCAGAAACAATGATAACAACAACAACAAAATCAACAACAGAAACAACAGAAGCAACAACAAAGGAAAAGGCACTTGAAAAATGAAAGGACACCATCATTGCTCAGATGAACAGAAATACAAATGAAATCATTAAAACTCATGAACTATAGCAGGGATACATGATCTGTGATAACAGGACAAGTCAAGTACTTGCCTATATGCACATAAAGTAAAAATATAAGAATTAAATCAAGAATGTAATCCTTGTAGACTAAATATTTGGGAGCAAGTTTAACAAAAAGAAATCATAAAATTTATTCAACAATAATTTTGAAATGAAACATTGTAATGAGTAGAGGGACATCCCATTTTGTGGAGGGTTGAGCACTTCTAGGATGCTGGTGCTCTTAAGAACCAATGAAAACCTGCAAAAAAGATCTTAAAAGAGAGTCCACAGACAAGACTCCACAGTTAACAGTTTTAGCCTCCAATGGGTCTGCACAGACTGTTTGTGACCCAGGAGACATTGTGCACAAACAGGAAGTGAGAGCCTATCATTGACCACAGGTTCCATTGCACTTCCCTAGTGGTTGCCTTCCACAAGAATACACTCTGGAGGCAGAGACTCTTAATTGCCCCCCCCAAAAAAACATGGGGGCGGAGGGAAATGCTGTGCTGAGGCCACAAGATGAGAGAGCAGCAGAGCAGAGCAGAACTGAGCAGAGCTGAGCAGAGCAGAGCCCTGGTCACCACCATCTTTCCTGAAACCTCCAAGATCAGGGTCCTTTGTTTCTTGTACCTCCTCCCTAACTAGTTCTCTGAAATCTGTGACATGAGGCTGGTGACAAGGTGACAATCTCCTCACCAACTGCAGAATCAGTATCAGCAAAGCCAACTGCTCCTACTAAGTAGGAAAACTGGCATCAGGTTAGGGAGGGGGATAGGACACTAACACAGGAAGAGAGACACTGTCCTCAAAGAGATGCCTAGACTCCACACAGCTGAACAGCACCTTGGGCTATGACGGTGACTGCCAGTGTCCCAGACACAGCCAGCAGGCACACACCCACACCAGTTCATTATGTCCAGCCTGGTCTCACCTGGACCTGAATCAGCTCTTGCCAAGCACCCCTGAGGTGGACTGAAATATGAGGCTCCTTCCAACCCTGCCTAGCTGAATGGGTGCCTCCTTCTGCCAGGTTGTGTCCTCTAGGGCTCAGGGAGGTCCTTCACACTGGAATTCCAGTTCTCATCTGGAATCCTAGTTGGTGAAGGTGGCTGCATCAAGACCTGTCTCTGCTGGGCCCATGCAGGGGGACCTGTAGACTAGTGAAAGCTGTGCTGCATTCACCCCTCACCCCCTCATCACCTCACCCCTCAGAGCCTCAGCTGTGCAGACGGGAAAGCTTCATCACTGAGAAAACACACACACAGAGTCTAGGTTCACTTGTTCTTAGTTGACTTGAAATTCGCTGATCAGGTATGGTGTGTGTGTGTGTGTGTGTGTGTGTGTGTGTGTGTGTCTGTGTACAAGCATGCCAGGTGTGAGTATGGAAGGATGGATGAGTCTATGTGTGATTGAGTGTGACTAAAACCAGGCACAGCTGCCCATCCCTACACAGGGAGAAGTGGATGGCTGATATGTATATCTCCCTGACTTGCCATCCTGGGTCCACAGCTGGGAACTCCAGCTGCTCTTCATTGATCTACATGATTACCAAAGATAATACCAGGGCTTGATTACTCCAAGCAGTGACTCCAGACTCCATATGATCCAGGAACCTGACATCTAGCACCCTGCTTCAAATGGGAGGAAGATGATGAGACCACAGGCAGGATAGCTGTAGGGACTAACATTAGTCTTGGAGGCTTGAACCACAGCTCATCAGCCCTTAGAGAATCATCTTCAAGCCCTGATTCCTACTCTGAGTGGTGTTGAAAAGCCACGAGGTGACAACGGCATTTAGTCTTGTTTTTAGGGTATCAATACCTTACTGATAGTGACAAGACCAAAAGGGTTATTTTCCCACACAGCCAGGGCTGCTGACAGAGATGGGAGCATAAGAGGATACAAAATATTGATCTATGAGGCTCAAAATAATGATGTCATTGGAGAGATACAAACCTCAAGTGGGTGGCACTGAGGCCTGGATAGTAAACTCACAGCAGAAGGGAGTCCTTCAGGGTCCCAGAACAAAAATGGGGCTCCTATGATTTTCTCCTTTAAGGGCCCATATCAGGTGGCTACCACATTTTTCCTATCCCTGTTGCTTTACCTTGGTTGGTATAAACGTCCTACTTAATCTTGGTGCCAGATTTCTAGTGAGCTTCGAAGCCAAGACACTGCCAGTTCCACATACAGTCCTAACCCCAGGTCCTATCTGACCCTGCTCTGAGCTTTCCCTCTATGAACCCACTTAAGGCAGAACTTGTAGTCCCAAGGTGTAGTCAGTAGCAGCTTGCTCTCTCCTTCCTGGGGGTGTGGCTAGGCAGATGATTACTCTGGAGTTTTCAGTGGCATACACACAAATCCTTTTCATTACTTGGTTTGCTGTGCATCCCCCCTGCTGTGTATTCCTTCAGCAACATCTGCTGTTTGCCCACCTCTTTGTGTCTCTGCCCATCTCTAAACAAGTGACCTTCAGTACAGACTTGTGTCAGGCATTCTAGTTTTTGAGTGTGTGGGTGCAGCAGGTGCTCAGAATATTGCATTAGTGGGATCATCTGCAGCAGGCACTGCCCACTCCCCTATGCACACGCCTCTCATTTGCCCCATGGCAATGGTGAGTGATGTTGACAGGGCTGTGTCCACAGTAGTTGATATGGCTCAGCCCTGCTGGCACAAGCACTTTGCCTAGTAGTTATGAATTTGAACTATGTTCTTTTTCTTTCTTTTCTTTTCTTTTCTTTTTTTTTTTCGAGACAGGGTTTCTCGGTATAGCCCTGGCTGTCCTGGAACTCACTCTGTAGACCAGGCTGGCCTCGAACTCAGAAATCTGCCTGCCTCTGCCTCCCCAGTGCTGGGATTACAGGCGAGTTCAGGGTTGGCATGGTTGGGTAATGTCCCTGTGGCAGAGCACATCTGGTCTGTGTCAGTAGAGCTTGTCCTCTCACAGAGAACATCACTTCTTCTCTCTCCTAACACACATACTCCCTCTGACTCAGACTGACTCATTTCTCAAGGACACTTGCCTGTGATAGGACATAGGGGACTAACACTGCTCCATGGATCTAAAGAGGAAAAAGTCATGAAAGTGAGAGTGAACACCATGTATGACATAATTATTGTCCTGTGGGTCAGGCTGGAACTGTGGCTTCACACAACCTTGCACTACAGACCTTGCCACATCTGCAAGAATTTACAGGGTTAGAGTACTTGCCTCTGTGGAAGTGGATATCTTCACTTGCTTCCTTCCTCAAGGCCGGAATCAGGACTCTGAACAAAGCATGACTGACACAAAACATAATGGATTTCCACAAGGCTTCCTCCTGAGGTCCGGGTCTCCACTTGAGTCCCCTCCAACACTGTGACTGTAGAATGGTATCATCAGGGATCCTCTGGTGATCTTCTGAAATGCAACAACACACATGAGAGGGACTCTGAGAAGCTCAGCTGTACAGGGCATATCCCCAGCTGGTTTTACCCCTTTCTACACTGCACCACAAGCTGCCTCCTCCTCTATGAAGCTCTTGCCCCCATCTCCTAGGTCCCCTATAACACCCTTTCCTCCCTCAGCATCTACTCCTCTTCCTTCGCATACTTTCTTGTCCTAGCAGGGTCAGCACCCTCTGCTGTCTCCTAGTTCAACATGCAAAGAATTCACATGTCTTCTGAGATGCTAGATCTAGACTAGCTTTTCCATGCATTGTACCATATATATAAACAGAAGTATAATCTGCCAGTTGACAAAGACATGAGAAAAATTGATAAATTCAAGTATAGAAATGTACCTGGACTATGCTGGATGCTTTTTCTCCAGATGCCCTCCCCAGGTTTCAGTTCTGAGGCGAGACTCTGTTCTGCCACAGGTGAGGTTTCTTTTGGGAGGGAATGCAGCAACACAGCTTCCTCAGGGCATTACTTATCTTCCTGGTCCAACCCTTAGAGACTCTAGGCAGATGCCTGCCAGGGACAGATTGTCCTTTGCTGAGGCACTGGGCTTGTCTTCTGTACTCACATTGCTGCTGCTATTCATCCAGGGGACACTCCTAGAATGTCTGTGGCCTTGGCCCATTGTGGGTGTCATCTGCAGTGGTCTACACAGAGGAAGGCCAGGCCAACTGACTCTTCTCTCTCTTTTCTGAACACTGAACAGCCATCTAGCCAGAGACAGACCCTTCACTCTTGGAGGAGGTCAAGAGTAATGTGGTTCGCCTTTTGTCCTCCTTAGTCCTACTTGGAAAGTAGCAGGATCATCAAGGGAAGGGAATGGCGTCATCAATTGATTCATGGGTTGAGCCCGTGTTGTGCTGTCCTACTCCTGAGGAGCCTGCCTTTTCAGGAAGCAATAGGTTGCCATGGCTTGGTGGTACTTTTTCTGACATAAAGAATCTTTGATGTTTTGGGCTCTGAACCCAATGTGTACCATGGCTTTTATAATTGCTGGGTCTGGCCTGAGAGGGAACAGTTGATCACCTCCATTTGTTAAAAATGCTGTCTTTTTTCCACTGGATATTTTTAGTTCCTTTGTCAAATATCAAGTGACCATAGGTGTGTGGGTTCTTTTCTGGGTCTTCAATTCTATTCCACTGATCTTCCTGCCTGTCTCCATACCAATACCAAACAGTTTTTATGACTATTGCTCTGTGGTAGAGCTTGAGGTCAGGGAAGGTGATTCCCTCAGGAGATCTTTTATGGGCTTTCTATGTGGTTTTGCTTTTCTGAATATCTACTCTGGTTTTCATCTTTGTTTGGTTTTGGTTGTCTGTTATATTATTTTTCATAGTTTTAGTTTTAATCGTAGTTTTCTTTCTTTTCTTTCTTTTTTTTCTTTCTCTTAAGTAGCATTTATACTTTGTTTCCCCAAAGAAGGTCTGGGAGTGGGAAGTCAGAAATGCTCAGATCCCAGTCAAACTTCTGTGACACAGAGAGTTTCCACTGTCAATTACTAGTTTGAAACACCATCGGTCATGGAGCTGTGCAACAGTGAAGCTGGCCAGCACCATCTCACAGGTACTCGCATGGCTGTCAAAATGGTTGACAAGAGAAAGCACTGGTGCTATCCTGTTACCTTGGAGGTAGACATAATGATGATGGTCAATCACCCCAACATCATCTCCCTTGAACAAGTCATTAAGACTGAGAAGTATATATACCTCATTATGGAGTTGGCCAAGGGAATGTTGCTTTACCAATACATACATCATGCTGGCCCCCTGCAGTAGGATAATGCAAGGGCTATATTCAAACAAATGCTAAGTGCCATGAGCTACTGCCTTGACCAGGGTATAGTTCATAGACGCCCGAAGCCAGGCAATACCATGATAGACAGGAATGGAACAATAAAAATCATCAACTTAGGGCTCAGCAACCGAGTGAACACAGGGCAAGAGCTTAACTATCACTATTGGACTTTTCCATATGCTATTCCTGAGATCCTCCTTGGCAGACTCTATGATGGTTCCAAGGATGATATATGGGTCCTGGGAATGGTGCTGTATTATATTATAGCTGGCAATATCCCATTTTGATGCTGTGAAGGTCCCAGAGCTTCGGAGAAAGATTTTGTCAGGGAAGTATCCTGTCCTTTCTGGCATATCAATATAATTCGAAGGCCTGCTTAGTCTCTTAATGACAGATAACCTGAAACATAGGCTAACAGTCGCTGAAGTAATGCTGCATCCCTCCAGGTCATCTTGCAGAAAAATGCAAATCGACTCATTCTTCTCTCCTTGTAGAAAGCTCAAGTCCATGTGGACCAATGACCTACAAAGAAAACCAGACACACTGAAGCTTATAGAGGAGAAAGTGGGGAAAGAATCTTGAACACAAGGGCCCAGGGGAAATCTTCCTGAAATGAACACCAATGGCTTATGCTCTAAGAACAATAATTGACAAATCGGGTCGCACAAAACTGAAAATCTTCTGCAAAGCAAAGGACACAGTCAATAGGACAAAACTACAACCAACAAATTGGGAAAAGATCTTTACCAATCCTACATTCGATAGAGAGCTAATATCGAATGTATACAAAAAACTCAAGAAGTTAGACTCCAGAGAGTCAAATAAACCTATTTAAAAAACAGGGTTCAGAGCTAAACAGGGAATTCTCAACTGAGGATACGCCAATGGCTTTGAAGTACCTAAGAAAATTTTCAACATCCTTAGTTATTAAAGAAATGTGTATCAAAACAACACTGAGATTCCACCTCACGCCAGTCAGAATGGGTAAGATGAAAATCACAGGAGAGAGCAGATGCTGGAGAGGATGTGGGGAAAGAGGAACACTTCTCCATTGTTGGTGGGATTTCATGCTGGTAAAATTACTCTGGAAATCAGTTTGAAAATTAGACATAAAATTGCCTGAGGACCCAGCTATACCTTTCCTGGGCATATCACCAGAAGAAGCTCTAACATGCAATAAGGACACATGCACCATTATGTTCATAGCAGCCTTATGTACAATAGCCAGAAGCTGGAAAGAACCCAGATGTCCTTCAACACAGGAATGGATACAGAAATTGTTGTAAATATACACGATGGATTACTATCCAGCTATTAAAAATAATGAATTTATGAACTTTTTAGGCAAATGGAAGAAATAGAAAGTGTCATCCTGATAGAGGTAACCCAATCAAAAAAGAACACTTATGGTATGCACTCACTGATAATTGGTTGCTAGCCCAAAACCTCAAAATACCCAAGTGAAAATTCATAGACCACATGAACTTCAAGAAGTAAGAGGACTGAAGTGGGGGGTGCTTTGTGGTTGGGGGTTTTCAGGGAAGGGGGGAAACCAGGAAAGGTTTGAGCATTTGAAATGTTAATGAAGATTATATTCAATAAAAAAGACATGAATTTGGGGGTTATGGGAGTGGTGGTGAGAATGGATCTGGGAGGAGTTGTGGAAGGGCAGGGGGTGAATAAGATCCAAATGCATTATGTGAATGTCCACAATTCTCAAAAGATATTAACTTTTAAAAGTGACAAAAAAAATCATAAACTTAAACCCCAAAGAAAGACAAAAAACAGAAACAACAAATCTATGATGAATAAGAAAACCTAGAAAAAAATCAGAAAGTCAAAAATGGCACAAAATTCCCCAAAATGTAACCATGATAAAAACAAAAGAGGCTTTCAAACAAAAATCTCATCATACACTGAAAGCCAAAACCAGGCAAGCAAAGACAGCAGAAAATAAAATGCAAAGCAAAAAAGGTTAAAGATCAAATAATCCCCAGGTTGTGGTTGACCATACCTTTAGACCCAGCCTTCAGGAGCCAGAGGCAGGTGGATCTCTGAGTTTGAAGCCAGCCTGATCAAGCGAGCAAGTTCCAGAATAGCCAGGCTACACAGAAAAAAAATACTTGTCTAAGGAAAAAATTAACAAAAACCAAAACAAAACTGGATCCAGTTTTGTAGGCGAGTACCAGAACAGAGAAATGGTGGGGTGTAATTTGGGAATGGGGGGGAGGACTTATGGGACATATGGGGAGGGGGGAACTGGGAAAGGGGAAAGTCTTTGGAATGTAAACAAAGAATATAGAAAATAAAAAATAAATAAATGCATACACACTACAAGAGAATAAAAGAGAGAGAGATCTCATCTTCACATGACCAATCTGGCTCTGGACCTCTTGCTCCTCCTCCTGGATCCTCTAAGCTACTGAACAAACTGGGACTAGTGTAGCTCCTGGGTCTTTCTAGAGGAGACCTAAACAATTCCATCTCAAAGTCACTTGTAGAAGACATGTCTATGATCTTTTTATGGTGACACAAGTGATCCCCTACCTCTACTTTACCCTGCGTAGGCCATCTCTACAGCTAGATGTCCAGATTCAGCCAAAAGTCTAAAAAGGGTCTGGGGAAAGGCAGGGAGCAGCTTTTTCATATTATACACACGGGCCTTCTGGGGCAGCAGGTTAAGTGTTCGATAGCATTTCCGAATGGCTGCACGCAGTTGTCTCTTCTCGGCTTCTCTTGGGTGGAAGGAAGACCCACAACCCAGCAATCGATCATTCTCTCCTTGGGGCCCCGCTCACCTTCATCCAGGCCCACTGAGTCCTCTGTTCATCCAGGCCTGAGCGCTCGTCCATGGACTGTCCCCTCCTGGCGATGGCAGGGTGTTATTGCACAGACCTGCCTCCTCAGGACTCAGAAGACCCGAAGACCCAGCCTTGGCCTTCAATGGCCGCCATTCTTGCCGCCATGACAAGCTAACGGCCACCTGGAGATGTCCTCGAAGGTCTAGCTCAGGCTTCTCAGTGGGCCGAACCCTGGAGAGCAGGGGGCGGGTGGAGACGAGGAGGCGACACACAGAGGCCGCTGCCATCCAGGCCCATCTTTGGCACAGAAACAGTTGCTGTGGAATCTCCACGAGACCCGGTTGGTGGCTGCCTCGAGGACGAGGGTCCCTAACGTCTCCAGGATCCAGACCGAGGCTGCCCCCGGGCCCCACCCCCAGTTCACCCAGCACAGGCCGAGGCTGTGGGGGGCTGGGTTGAGAGAAGGCCCCACTATCTAGTTAACTGCACTCTCAGCCAGAAATCCTAAAAAATGTTCTTATTTTGGGTTTCTGCCACAGTAAGAGCTAATTTTTTTTTTTTTACTTTTTACTTCATTTATTTTTTGGTATTATAACATAATTACATCATTTGCCTGCTTTCATTTCCTCCCACCAAATCATCCCATTAATTGTTGTTACATACATAAAAATGTACATACACACACACACACACACACACACACACACACATATATATGTGTATATATATATATATATATATATACTCTTTTTTTTGATTTTTTTATTGTATATATTCTATATTTACAATTCATTTCCCTTTTTCTGGTTCCCCACCCCCAAAGGTCCCACATGTCCTTTTCCCTCCCCCTGCTCCCGCATCCACCCCCTCCCAAGGAGCTAATATTTTAAGCTCTACTAAAAACACAATGAACAAACAAATAAAAAGACTTTATCTTTTTTCTTCATTTAAAGAAATACCCATCATTTTTATAAGTGGTGTGTATATATATATATATATATATATATATATATATATGAATATAATAAAAACTAAAGTTAAAATTAAAAAAATGAATAAGGAATAGTCAAGCTGACTGATGGTCTGAAAACTTTCCATACACAGGAATTCTCACTTCTGACACTCATGCACCTACACCTACGCTCACACACTCACTCTCCCACACACTCACACAAACACACAGGTGCACTCACAATCACACACAGGTATGCCTACACACAGACACACAGGCTGGGATACAGAGTCTGAGAAAGGGCTCTTGCCATTCGCCCAGCAGCTTCTCTTCAGTCCTTGCTGTCTGGCTCCCTGCAGCCTCCCACTGTTCCCACCCCTATTACTACTGCCTTCCTGCTTCCCATCCTGGCCATCAGGGAAGGGCAGCACAGGAGCCCAGTGCGGTGCTAGTGGGATCATTTCACTTTATATTTTCATGGATTTCTTGAAGTCACTGTTACTGGAGATGGTAGGGAAAGTCCATACTATAGACTTTATACCCTGCTCCCTTGGGAACCCAGTATTTCCAATCCCTTTCCCAAGAGAATTAAAGGGCATGGATTGGGCTCAGCTCCAATGGGGCATGTTGTGCGAATTTGGTCATCCCTCATCTACCTTCAGAGTGGTCAGGAGGCTAGCAAGAAATGCTTTGAACTCTCTAGGACCAAGTGCATGTTTGTTTACAGGCAATTGCAGCCTAAAGAAGTTGTCTACCTCCCTCGTGAATGAGGAGCCCAGGCTGCCATGGCTTCACCCTGTCATCCACACTCGATGCACACAAAGTCTCAACCTTATCCAGAAGCACAGGGCCAGGATTGAGTCCTGAGGCTCTAAGGGGATTGCAACTCACAGGAGAGAAGACCTGAGCCAGAATCAGGGTTATGGAGACTCTCCTGTGTGGTGATATCTGTTTCAGATCTTGGCCAGAGAGTGTTCACATTCTTCGAAAGTCTGTTTCTTTAAATCAGGAATTCCCAACAATAGAGGTTCAAATTTGGATATGGAAGAGGCTCATCCTGTAGGCACATGTTTGCACAGCACCCACCAGGATTGGCCTATTGGAGAGGCTGGCTGGAGAGCTGGAGACAGTCATTTAAATAGATTGCACTCTGCTGCTTCTGCCTTCACCTGTGGACACATGTGCAGTTGAGGAAAGGGAGTCTGGATTCTGTTCAGTTGCATCCTGAGAGTCTGGTAGACTATAGAGGTAGAAATGGACATATTTAGTCAATGTCACTACTCGTAACCCTAATGATTACCAGAGACTGTAGAGGTGGAAAGGCCATACTGAGTCATTGTTACTTCTCCCATATTGAGGCATTGTAACTTCTCCTAATCACAAGGCTATGGGTTTCTTCACACATAAGTGCTTCACCTTCACAATGTTTTGCGTATTTCAGGAGTCACTACCATACCCGGGGACCCTATGGGTTAATCTTCTGATCGTGCTCTTCTTGCAGCTACACCCTGGGGGAGGAAGCCATCACAGGGCTTGAGGTTGCTGCTTCATGGGCACCTCCTCAGATACAGACAGCATCAGACAGGATAGGGAGCCCAGAGAGAAGCTGAGCAGATCCCTCTGTAGAGGAAGAGGCAACTGTATGTACCTCACAATAGAGCTGAGATAGGAGGGAGCCCAACAGGTCCAGCCAGGGCTATGGTGTCACTAGATATGGACATTCTAAGTATCCAGACACAGAGGGTAGGCTTGCAAATGAACATGTTCTGGCTAGAAACAACTTCAAGCCCTTGATGAAGAACATTCCAATTCCAGAGGAAGCAAGACATTAGCAAAAGAAAACCAGAAAACACTCTGACCTTTCATCACATGAAAATATGTATATGTAAAAGCAATGAAGTTTCTGGAAATCAGATTCTTAAGTCCCCCCAAGCCTGCTCTGGAACCAAATTCACTAATCTCCTACTGAAAGCATGTGGTTTTCCATATCTCTGACTACCCGTAATCAGCTTGTCCTCTGGCAGAACTTTCCAGGAGCCATTCTCACCTAAGATCTCTATGCCAAGACATTTCGATACCAGGAGCCATCTCCACCTAGATTCCAATACCAGGAGACCTTGATACCAGGAGTTATTCTTACCTTAATCTCATGCCAGGAACCATAGATCTCAAGACCCCTCCCTTTGAAGCTCATCTGTGGACAGGTTACTATAGGAAATCCTCTCCACTTCACCTTCTCATGACCCCCTCTATCATACCTAAATTCCTAACAGCAATAGTTAGCGTTTCCCAGAAATTATGACAAACTGTTTCTTAGAAGTGATGCCAGCCCCCTGTGATTGTTCCCCCTTTGCCCCTCCTTACACCTGCTGCTTGCCTTTAAATTGCCTTGTGTAAAAAATAAAGTTTGACAGCTTGATCAGAATACTGTTGTGCTGTCCGTCTCTCATGTCTCTTGTCTCTTGCTCCCTTCTAGGTGGTTCTGGGACGCTGTTGACTGTCCTGTGGGTCAGAACACTCTGGCGCCCAACGTAGGGACCCCTTGAAGCCATCTATGGGAAAGAGGTCGTGGAACAAAGAAGAAGGGCCCTTCTTGTGCAGCTCTAGGAGTGGATTAGGTGGAGGCATGCTTGACCCACCAGCGCTCAGCCAGGGAAAATTTTCCACGATGATGTCTCGTTAGGTGAGACTATGGGACAAGCATTTATTTAGCCTGTTTTAAGGCTCAAGGAATTTCTCAAGACACGAGGGGCTGGGTTAATAAAAAGAGATCTTGGGTACTTCTTTGAGAAAGTGCTTAGGGTCTTAAGTATTTTGTCAGACTAATTTGTCCCGGGTTCCCAGAGGAAGGAACTATAGATAAGAAAACATGGGCTAGAGTAGGAAATTGTTTTAGAGATTACTATGCAACTTTTGGTCCGGAAAAAAAGTTCCGGTTACTGTCTTTGACTATTCGTCTCTGATTAATGACATTATTTAGAATTCCTCCTGCTTCCAGGATCTAGTAGTCTGAAAAAGTGCTCGTTCGGACACTGTCTCTGTGCTCTCTTATTCCTCCCACCTCTGATATGGTAAATATAGAGGAGGGACATTTAAAACGGTCTCTGTCTATGTCTGCTCTTTCCCCGATTTCTCAAAAAGACCAAAGTCTATCCTTCTCTACAAACTCTGAAATCTAGTCATAATTCAGGTGCTTACCCTCTATCATCTGGGGAGGAAGCCAACTTGGAGGAGAAAGCTGCCAGCTGGAGAACCACTAAAGAAATTTCTTCTCTCCACCAAATGATAGCTGCAAAGAACAAGTAGCCCTCTTAAAGGTACTACGAAGCTTAGAGGGACAAATGGTCACTCTAACTTCAGGATTTATTTCAAAGACAAATACCCAGAAAAAGCCAGAGCCAAAACAAGCCCCTTGACTTTAAAATTTTAGAAAAATTAAAGTCCGCAATCATGGCCTATGGGCGGACTGCTCCTGTCACTCTGGCACTTAGAGTCTTCCACCAAGGGCTGGCTCACACCTGAGGAATTTATCCAACTTGCCCAAGCCGAACTTTCTGGGAAAGAATTTGTTCTTTAGAAGTCAGAGACAGCTGAATCTGCTGGTAAAATCGAAAGTAAAAAAACTCCACTCACGGGCAGAGTGTAAGTCCTGGACTGTAAAAAAATTCTTGGGCTCTCCTCCCCCTCACTGCTCTCTCCACATGGTCATGACCAGTCTCTTCTCTACTCTCTCTCTGTCTCTCTGTCTCTCTGTCTCTCTGTCTCTCTGTCTCTCTGTCTCTCTCTCTCTCTCTCTCTCTGCCTTTCTCTGCATCCACTACCCCTTTAACTCTCATCTTCCATCCTGAATAAACTCTGTTCTATACCATATCTGTCTGTGTCTGCCTAGGCACCCCCTTCCCTACACCCCCATATATCATCTTCTCTAAACCTCCTTCTCTTTTTATGAACCCAACAGAGATTACAAAAGCAGGGTGTTGGGGAGTAACTATCAGTGGCTGCCACTGTGCCTCCCCTCCCTTCTCTGGCAGAATTGCACCCCACCCGGAAAAAAGACAAGGAGTTAAATCTTGAACCAGAGAGAGAAAAAGCAGGTTTCTAAAAAGCAGTTTTTCCACATGCAGGACGTTGTATCAAAAGAAAAAAATGGTTAAAAGCTATTTCAAAACTCTCCTGGGGAGGAGAGGAAAGTGGGAGTTGTCCTGCTTCCTCCCTGGACCCTACTGGAGATATCCTTAGTTCTGGTTAGGATATTTGGATTTCTTTGAGACATCAAGTTCTCTGTCTATTGTTTGTCTTTGGTGTACCAAAACCTGTCCATTTGTGTGTCAATTAATGTTTGTGTCTTATGCTTAATTTATGTTTGTCTTGGAATGTTATTTGTTTAATGTTTGACGTTTTATGTTAAAAAGAAAAAATGGTAAAAAAAAAAATCTGTTATCTGCTGGTAGTCCTGCCAGTCGCAGTTCACACAGTGGAAGATGATTTAAGGTGCCTTGCATTCTTAACTAAGAGTCAAACACAGCTGGAGAAAAAGCTGCTTCCTAAAAGGCCAGCAGTTCTGGGACAAATGGACTAATGGATATTTCTTCTATAAAATTTCTACCATGGTGATGATTGGGTTCAAAGTGCTTTATTCCCTTAAAATGACAGCTGATCAAAAAATTTGTTTTAAATTTATAAGATTTATGTAATTGCTTCATCTTTATTTCTAATTGGTCTTAAAGGTATAAATGTTTTACATGTCTTGACTAGAGAATATTGGTTCATAAGTTATTGGACATGATTTAAAAGGTATATTGATGGTAACAAAAGATAAGTTTAAAACTGATAATTCAGGGTTAGAGCTATCTCAAGCAACACTTGGCATGACACAACCCAAGAAAAACAGACCTCTAAGATATTTCTAAATTGACATAATGTTTTATGTGGTTCTTATCCTAGAAATTAGACTTATAAGAAATAAGATTTAAAATAATGTCTCTTCAATAAGTTACACTGTCATACATTCAAACATAAGAACTGATAGACAAACTTAGCAATATGAAAGTAATGTGTTTGCCATTCATTTTAAGGAGAAAAGAATGTTTAAAACTGGGTTTTGCTTTCAAAAATTGTAGTTATGCTTTAATATTACAGGTTCCTTTTGTTATTTAACCTTCATACAGTGGGGTCTGGTTATAGGCTACTCTTTGCTGGACCAGTGGGTGTAGGTCTGGCCTTAGAGATAATAGACTCAGATCAGAAGATTTACATTTGAGTTAATACAAGCTCAGATCTGCCTCAGCAGAGGAATAAGAGATGCTGCTTTTGTCTTGCAGGCCTCACCTAGAGAGTTTCTGGCCAAAAAAATTATTTTTAACAGATTTATACAGATGTGGTTCAAAATAAAGTTCAAACTTAAATCTGTAAAAGAATAATAAGGCTATATAGAAATTATGAAGGCATTAAAATTTGGCCTACAAAATTATTATAGATTTAAAGAGTTGTTTTTTGCTTTGTGGATCTTGATAATTATAAAAGCATTTGCTTCTAACTTTATTTATTTATTTATTTATTTATTTATTTATTTATTTAGGTTTTTCGAGACAGCGTTTCTCTGTGTAGCCTTGGCTGTCCTGGAACTCACTCTGTAGACCAGGCTGGCCTCGAACTCAGAAATCCACCTGCCTCTGCCTCCCAAGTGTTGGGATTATAGGCGTATGCCACCACGCCCGGCTGCTTCTAACTTTAAAAGAGCATAAGCTAACTTTAAAAAACCAATAAAACAATTTCATTACAAAGTTTTTCCTCAAAAAATGGCTAATAACCTTACCTTATATGGAAAAAATGTTTTGTCTCTGCTTCAATATAAGAAGCTAAGATGTTAACTTTTTCAATATACATTGTTTATAGAATTTTATTACAGGCCTTTGCTCTCAATAATAGACTTTTAAATTTTTTAAGTAAATGATTTTCAAAAGGTGTTAAGATAATTTTTTTGCTAAGACGCTGCTTTAAGCTTGCCACAAGAAGATTTAAGTCTCTAATGTTCTCAAGGTAAATACAAAATAAATATTAAGAGACATAACTTGGAGAAAGCTACCATAAGTATTTGTCAACAGTTTAAAATGCATCTATTGTAGAAGTAAAGCTCATATAATTAGATCACATGTTTATTTTTTTTGAGTTTCCCCTTACTTCACAGATAATTAAAATGGGTGCTGTAGCTGCTATTGTTACAATGTTAAAAATCAAACTTTTAATTTATATATATATATATCACGGCTTACAATTGCTCGAAATTGTTTCCTTTTTAAAAATTCTGCTAATTCTTAAATTTTAACAATTTAATATGTCATATTACTGAGATTCTTTATAATCCTCAAGGACAAGATATTGTGGAACAGGCCCATAAAACTTTAAAACAATATTTTTATTAATAAAAGAGGGAAGAATCATATCTCTATATACCACAAAAAAATTTTAATGCCAGGGAACTCTCTGAGTGTGGAGAAGAGGGCATGTTTGTGTTTTTTCTACAGGATGTCAAAGGTCCATGCTAGCTGCCAGAGTATGCTAATGCTGAGACAAAAAATGATGCGGATTGTAATCATTGAAAATGGCCACATTCCTTAACACCTTTGGATGCCTCCTACTAATGCTGACCTCACAGACATCTACAGACTCAACATCCCTCTTTGTATGGCGATTTTACTTAGCTAAAAATTGACAAATTATAAACAGATCAAAGGGGAGGGATTGGCTACTGCTGATTGCCCCCTTCAGGGTGTCAAAAGGTCATATATTTAAATTTTACAGATTTCAAATGTAGACCAATTAGAACGGGGCCTGCCATTTGTTTTCTTTCAGACATCCACAGGATTTACTTTGGTTGTTTGGGACCCTTGGGAGAGCCTCTAGACTTCTCCTTGTGGGATTTCATCCAAGTAAAGCACAACTTTATACCCCCAGCTAGTTTTCAAACAAGTGACAAGCCCTGCAAGGCCTCCAGTCCCTCCACAAAGGGATGGTGCACACCTTTACAAATTCAGTTTATCACCTATGCAAAATCTCCCAATCTATATTGGCAAATAGGTTATGAATGGGGTCTTCACCTCTATGGACTTGGCTTTGATGCAGGTGTTATTTTCTCTATTAAGCTCCTTAAAGAGCCTTTATATCAGGCCCAGCCAGTCCCAATGGGACCTAATCCTGTATTCGTACCTCATCCTGTTCCTCCTAAAGGAATTGACCAGGACACCACCCATGCTCCTTCTCTTAAAGGTACTTCCCTACCTTCTGTATTTGCCCTCCAACCACCAGCCACTATTCTGCCTGTACAGCCAGCTCCCACAAAAAAAATCTTGTACTTTCTTTAGTTAATCAGACTTTTCTTACTTTAAATGAAACTTCCCCTGAACTCGTTGAAGATTGCTGGTTGTGCTACCATTCTCAACCACCCTTTTATGAAGGAATTGCTGTTCTCGGTGATCCCCTCCATGCTGATGATCCACGGCACTGCCGTTGGTAAACGGGGGCTTGGCCAGTTCTTTCATTAGCCCAAATATCTGGCCTGGGACTTTGGGTGGTCTCTAGTGGAACAAATGTCCCCTCACTTTATGCTTACTTATGTAATGAAACCTATCTTCCCCCTCCTGGCAATTATTTTATTCTCCCCCCAGATGGAACCTGGTGGATATGCCTTGATGGCTTTACACCTTGCCTCTCCGCCTTGGTTTTTCAAAATCAAAAGAATGGAGAGAGCCCTGAGTTTTGCATCCTTATTAAGATGGTTCCTCATTTAGTTTATTATCTCTCTAAAGAATTTTTTCACCTGTGAGGTCAATCCACATCCCCTGGAGACTCCACCCACGACTCTGAGCCACTCCTGTAGAGAGCCTATCTCTGCTGTCACTATCTTTGTACTACTTGGCCCTGGAGTTGTGGGAGCAGGGACAGGTATTTCTTCCCTTGTTCTTTCTAACTCTAGGTACAGAGAGCTGAGTGCCACCATCTATCAAGATGTCCATTGCTTTCAGCAGGGGATAGTTGATTTTTCAGACTCAATTGACTCCCTAGCTGAAGTTGTCCTCCAGAATAGGCAAGGACTTGATCTCCTGTTACTACAACAGGGTGGACTTTGTGTAGCTTTAAAAGAAGAATGAGCGGGTGTGGTGGCACACGCCTGTAATCCTAGCACTTGGGAGGCAGAGGCAGGTGGATTTCTGAGTTCAAGGCCAGCCTGATCTACAAAGTGAGTTCCAGGACAGCCAGGGCTACACAGAGAAACCCTGTATTGAAAAACAAAAACAAAAACAAAAACAAAAACAAAACAAAAAACAAAAAAAAAGAAGAATGATGTTTCTATGCTAGTAAAACAGGAGTTGTAAAAGATAGCATGAAAATAGTCAGAGAAGGATTAGAAAAATGTAAGAAAGAAAGAGAACAGAAAGAAAGTTGGTGTGAAAATTGGTTTTCCACCTGTCCATGGCTCACTACTCTTTTACTCAGTATCCTAGGACCCTTGGTAGGTCTATTATTGTTATGTTCTTTTGGACCATGGGCGACTCACTACCCTAATTAAGAAATAGGTGGATGACTTAGCAGCCAAACCCATTCAGATACATTACCATCACTTGGCTATGGAGGATTGAGAGATGGCTACCCAAACCCCCCAGGGCAGTCACAGAACAGCCCAATTGGCACGATCAAGTGCCCTGGTAGAGAGAGCATTCTTGTCATAGCCATTCCAGCCGGGACTCCAGAAGGGGCCCACATGCACAAGGCACCAATAAATAATAACATTGTTGGGCAATTAGCCAATGACGGGCAACTTCCCAGGACCACTCCCACCT
The DNA here is from genome assembly GCA_964023405.1 of Apodemus agrarius. Classification (NCBI taxonomy): domain Eukaryota; kingdom Metazoa; phylum Chordata; class Mammalia; order Rodentia; family Muridae; genus Apodemus; species Apodemus agrarius. Next base: position 44,617,496 of record OZ030025.1, on the reverse strand, counting down.
AAGACAGGGGTCTCTAGAGGCTGGTGGAGACACCCAGGGATGGGAAAGGGACGTTTGGACCACTGGGTCAATTCCTAAGACAGGCCACTGCCCCATTATATTGGTGCCTCATCTGCTTTCCATCCATGGCTGTCTGACCTCTGCTCTCTATTGTATAGAGAAGGGGGAGATGCCAGGAGCCATTCTCACCTAAGATCTCTATCCCGAGGCATTTCGATACCAGGAGCCATCTCCACCTAGATTCCAATACCAGGAGACCTTGATACCAGGAGTTATTCTTACCTTAATCTCATGCCAGGAACCATAGATCTCAAGACCCCTCCCTTTGAAGCTCATCTGTGGACAGGTTACTATAGCAACTCCTCTCCACTTCACCTCCTCATGACCCCCTTTATCATACCTAAATTCCTAACAGCAATAGTTAGCGTTTCCCAGAAATTATGACAAACTGTTTCTTAGAAGTGATGCCAGCCCCCTGTGATTGTTTCCCCTTTGCCCCTCCTTTAAAGAGGCTGCTGCTTGCCTTTAAATTGCCTTGTGTAAAAAATAAAGTTTGACAGCTTGATCAGAATACTGTCGTGCTGTCCGTCTCTCATGTCTCTTGTCTCTCGCTTCCTCCTAGGTGGTTCAGGGACCCTGTTGACTGTCCTGCGGGTCGGGACAAGAACTGCCAATGACTGCATCTCAAATTGCACAAATTAGCCAAACATGGGGACAACCCCACAGAACCCAAGGTAAAATGAACTTTCCTCCCTTGACTTCAACCAGCTGTTATCTTAGCCTTATTCTCCTTGCATGAGAATAAAAGTGGAGAGGCAGCCCGGTGGAGAGGCTCCTGCCAGAAAGGACATGAGGAAGACACAGGCAAACTGCTCTGTGGGTGTGTCTGAGGACTGATCTCCTGATGCCTGTCAGGGATGCTCAGGAATGGGCTCTGCAGCTGTGGGGAAGTTTAAGCATCTTGGAATGACAGACTGTGTTGTGGTGGGTGGGTGGGTGGGTGGGTAAGACCAACGGGATCATGAGCCTACTCATAACAGGATCAAGAATGATCAGATAAAGGTGAATAATGTGGACTGGGGTGTGGCTGAATGGTACATCAATGTTTAGCATATAGTTATTTTCTCACTTCCATGACAAAATATGGTACAAAGTAGCTGGGGGGAGAGAAGAAGGTTTTACCCACAGATTGAGGAATCACAGCCCATCAAACTGCTCTGTGGGTGTGTCTGAGGACTGATCTCCTGATGCCTGTCAGGGATGCTCAGGAATGGGCTCTGCAGCTGTGGGGAAGTTTAAGCATCTTGGGATGACAGACTGTGTTGTGGTGGGTGGGTGGGTGGGTGGGTGGGTGAGATCAACGGGATCATGAGCATACTCATAACCAGGATCACAAAGCAGATAAAGGTGAATAATGTGGACTGGGGTGTGGAAAACTGGTGTTCTTCTCTTCTCCTCCCCTTTCCTCTTCAATGTGGGACCATGAGCCATAGAATGCAATTGTGTAACTGCCCGCAGCTACTGCAAACTGGGTCCCTGGTAGAGAAGCTGGGGATAGATCTGGAGATGGCGAAAAGAACTAAGGCCAAGACAACACAATTGCTGCTCGAGGCCCCACTTTATTTGTAGTTCTGATAATATAAGGTTCTCGGGGTGAATCTCTTAAGACTCGGCTCAGCATGTGATACCTCCATGGATCCACACGGCTCAGAGGGTAGCCTGCTTGATTTAGGAAACTGTAGGGCTGACAGATCAAGACTTCACCTTGATCCCAGTGCTCTGCCCCAGGCTAGCACCAGGTGTTGGCTAGTAGCAGCTCCCAGGTAAAGCAGTGTCTTAGCCAATTAATTTATCTTATCAACTTTAGAAAATCCTTTACTTAAACACTATCATAATATTTTTTCATCAAAAAGTATGAAATGAAAGATTGTAAAGAATAGAGAGACATCCCATTTTGTGGAGGGCAGAGCACTTTTGATTGGTGCTCTTAAGAACCAATCAAAACCTGCACAAAAGATCTTAATAGAGAGGCCAGAGACAGGACTCCACAGCTAACAGTGTTTTCATCCAATGGGTCTGCACAGACTGTTGGTGACCCAGGAGACAAGGAGCAGAAACAGGAAGTGAGAGACTATCAGTGACCACAGGTTCCATCCCACTTCTCGAGTGGTTGCCTTCCACAGGAATACACTCCAGAGGCAGAGACTCTTAATTTGCCTCCCACCCACATCAAACCATGGGGTGAACGAATTGCTGTGCTAAGGCCACAAGATGTGATATGAGCAGAGCAGAACACAGCACAGCCCTGGTCACCACCATCTTTGCTAACACATCCAAGATCAGGGTCCTTTGTTTCTTGTGCCTCCTCCCTAAATGGTTCTCTGAAATCTGTGACATGAGGCTGGTGACAAGAAGACACTCTCATCTCCCACTGTAGATTCGGTATCAGCAAAGCCAACTGCTCCTACAGAGTAGGAAAAGTGGCATCCGGTGGTGTCAGGGAGGCAGATAGCATACTAACACAGGAAGAGACACACTGTCCTCAAAGAGGTGCATGGACGTCACACAGCAGGACAGCACCATGGGCTATGCTGCTGATTGCCAGTGTCCCATCCCCAGCCACAGGCAGAAGGCACACACCCACACCCGTTCACTATGTCCAGCCTGGGCTCACCTAGGTCTGGATCAGCCTATGCCAGGCACCCCTGAGGTGGACTGAAATGTGAGGCTCCATCCAACCCTGCCTCACTGAAGGAGTGCCTCCCTCTGCCAGGTTGTTCCCTCTTGGGCTCTGGGAAGTCCTTCACACAACTCCAGGTGTCATCTTGCTTCCTGCTTCATGGAGTCTGCTGCATCAAGGCTTGCCTCTGCTGGGCCCATGGAGGGGGACCAGTAGACTACTGAAGGCTGTGCTGCCCTCACCCTTACCCCTCATCCCCTCACCCCACAGAGCCTCAGCTGTGCAGACAGGAAAGCTTCATCACTGAGAAAACTCACACACACACTCTAGGTTCACTTGTTGTTAGCTGACTTGAAAATTGCTGATCAGTTATGCGGGTGTGTGTGTGTGTGTGTGTGTGTGTGTGTGTGTGTGTATGCCAGGTTTGAGTATGGAAGGATGCTTGAACCTACACCAGGAGAATTGGGTGGCTGATATGTACATCTTGCTGACTTCACTGTCTGGGTCCACACTTGCAGGGGGACTTCAGCTCCTCTTCATTGAGCTACATGATTACCGAGGACAGTGCCAGGATTTGAATACCCCAATCAGTGCCTGCAGACTCCATATGATCCAGGAATGGGACATCTAGCACCATGTTTGTTCTGGGGGAAGATGGTGAGACCTACAGGCAGGATATCTATAGGGACTAGCATTAGTCTTAGAGGCTTCACCCACAGTTCATCAGTCCTCAGAGAATCACCTTCAAGCCCTCATTCCTACGCTGAGTGGTGGTGAAAAGCCAGGAGGTGACAGGGGCATTTAGACTTGCCTTTAAGGGTCTCAAGACCTGGCTGAAGAATGGACACAGCACCTTGACCAGATAGTGACAAGACCAAAAGGCTCTTCTCCCACACAGCCAGGGCCACTGACAGGGATGGGAGGTTAAGAGGATACAAAATAATGAGGGATGATTTCCAAAATAATGATGTCATTTGAGAGATACAAAACTCAGCTGGATGGCACTGGTGCCTGGATTGTAAATTTACAGCAAAAGGGAGCCCTTCAGTCCTAACCCCAGATCCTACCTGACCCTGCTCTGAGCTTCCCCTCTATGAATCCACTTAAGGCAGAAATTGTAGTTGCAATGTGTAGTCAGTTGCAGCTTGATCTGTGCTTCCTAGGGGTGTGGGTAGGTAGATTACTCTGGTGCTTTCGGTGGGATCCATAGAAATCTTTTTCATTGCCTGGTTTTCTGTGCATCCCCCCTGCTGTGTAGAATGCAGAAACATCTGCTGTTTGCCCAATACTTTGTATCTCTGTCCATGTTTGAACAGGTGTCCTTAAGTACAGACTTGTGTCAGGCATTCTAGTTTTTGAGTGTGTGGGGTGCAGCAGGTGCTCAGAATATTGCATTAGTGGGATCATCTGCAGCAGGCACTGCCCACTCCCCTATGCACACGCCTCTCATTTTCCCTGTGGGCAATGGTGAGTGATGTTGACAGGACTGTGTCCATGGTGGCTGATGTGTTTCAGCCGTGCTGGCACAAGCACTTTGTATGCCAGTTATGAATTTGAACTCTGTTCCCTTCTTGCTGACTTGGGATTACACTGTGCAGCCCATATTGGTCTCAAAGCCATGACCTTCATACCACAACCCTAGAAGTTTGAAAGAGTCTTATCAGTTCAGATGAGGGGTCTTAAAAATCCTGCCACCGTTCCTGTATTGAGAACTTCCCATCCTCTACACAGCACTTAGCACAGGGTTCCTTTGGAAAGGGATTGGAGGTTGAGACCCCTCACTTTAGAAGTCGCTTGGCTCATTTATGAATACAGGTCTTAATGGCAAGAGGGGACACATTTAAAAAACAATTCTTTCTTTTCCTGGCCTGGATACTGTGAAGAAACAGGGTTTTTTGTTTGTTTGTTTGTTTTGGTTTTGGTTTTATTTTGGTTTGGTTTAGGTTTTTTCGAGACACGGTTTCTCTGTATAGCCCTGGCTGTCCTGGAACTCACTCTGTAGACCAGGCTGGCCTTGAACTCCGAAATCCACCTGCCTCTGCCTCACAAATGCTGGGATTACAGGCATGCGCCGCGGCCACCACCACCACCCAGCTGAAGAAACAGTTTTATCAAGTACTTCCTGCTTAATGCTCTGCCTCTCCATAGGACTAACACATGGAAAAGGCCACCCATTGGCTCTGAACTCAGAAACAGTGAGTCAAAAAGAAACTTGTCTTTATCGCATGATTAGCTTGGGTGTTTTGTCGCAGCAATGGAAATCTAATGTGGAGCCTTAGAGCTAATGCTGGAGTGTCCCTGCTGGCACATGGTCCAGACACCTTTGCTAAGTGTTTGTGAGAAGCATTTGGAGAAGTTTGGAGATGCAGGCTGCTGGGGAACTGGGCCATATTCTAATGGAGCAAAACGACATCGTGACAGACACTTGACAGGAGTGATAGGACTGAGGATTCTGATTGGAGGCAGAATAGAGGATTCTCCTAGTGTATTGTATCCTGACAAACAGCACACACAGATGCACATGCACACGTACATGCATGTATGCACACATTTGCATATACAAACATACAAACACATGTGCACACACACATTAAAATGCATGCATACATGCACAATCACAAGTGCCACACATCTGTTCCCTGAGTGCTCCTGAGGCAGAATCTAAATGAGGTAAAGAGTGCAGTTTAGAATAGGGTGTCTCATGAAGAGATTGGTGACATAAAGAAGCCAAGGGCTTAATACCAGGCTGACTGGAAAGATGTTGTGAGGGCAGCTCAGGAATTGGAGACCCATCAGAGTGATGGGTGAACACATGAATGGCTTCAGGGCCTGTTAGATGACGTTCTCTAGGAACTAGTAATCTGTCAGGTATGATAGAGTTAGAGAGTTGACATTGTTAGATGGTGTCCCTGTGGCAAAGTATATCTGGTCTGTGTTATTAGTGCTTGTCCTATCGCAGAGAACATTTCTTCTGTCTCCCAAAAAACATCCTCCCTCTGCCCAAAATCTGATGCTATAGCTGAAGGACACTTGTCTGTGATTAGACACAGGGGAATAACACTGCCCAATGGATCTAAAGAGGAAAATGTCCCCACACTGAGAGTTAACACATTCTATGATACAATTATTGTCCTGTGGGTCAGGAGGGAACTACGGCTTCTCAAACCTTGGGATCCAGCCCATGGCACATCTGCAGGAATTTACAGGGTTACTGTACTTGCCTCAGTGGAAGTGGGTCAAGCTGATGGTTCCTAATGTCCTCCCTGGTCCTTCTGTTAATGCTTGCTGGGTCTAGATGGAACCAACGTCCACACTCTGTTTGTACACTTTCCTGTTTTGGTACCTGAAACCTTGGTCACTTCAAAGGCATTTTTAAAAATTTGGTGTTTTTCTGCCTGAACTTATTGTTCCTGGGGCTTTTGAAGACCACTGGGCCAATTTTCATATGTAAATAAGATGCAGGATAATCTCAGAGGTCATCTTTCACAAACATCTATTTTATTCTGAGAGTTTTAACAAATACATCACAACTCCTGAGATCCTCTAATGGGAGAAAGGCAGGAAAGTGCACTGAGTGGAGGGGTCTGATGTGACCCTGGATAGGCAGAGGGGCTCCTATCTCCACCAACTTTGGATAGGCTGTCAGCCCCTGCTCTGAGTAGAGATGCCTTTGAGGTGGCCTCTGGCCACCTGGGATATCTTCATTTGCTTCCTTCCTCCTGGCTGGAATCAGGACCCTGAGCGAAGCATGATGGATTTCTACAAGGATCCCTCCTGAGGTTCTTGTCTGCACATGGGTCCTGTCCAACACTCTGACTGTAGAATGGTAGCATCTGGCATCCTCTGGTGATGTTCTAAAATGCAACAACACACATGAGAGAGACTCTGAGAAGCTCAGCTGCACAGGGCATCTCCCCAGCTGGTGTTACCCTGTTCCGCACTGCACTACAAGCTGCCTCCTCCTCTATGAAGCTCTTCCCCCATCTCCTAGCTCCCCCATAACACCCTTTCCTCCCTCAGCATCTACTCCTCTTCCTTCGCATACTTCTTCCTCCTCGCAGGATCCGTACACATGCTGTCTCCTAGTTCAACATGCACGATACTAGAATGAGATGCCTTCTGGGATGCAGGATCTGTTCATAGGTTCAATTTAACCATCATCCACAGTGTGTAGACCTACCCTCCCATGCATCATACCATATACATAAACAGAAGTACACTCTGCTGGTTGACACAGATATGGGTAAAATGGATACATTCAAATACAAAAATGTACCTGAACTCTGCCGGGTGCTTATTCTCCAGACGCCCTCCATTGGTTTCAATTCTGGGGGGAGACTCTCCTCTGCCCCGCGTGAGGTTGATGTTGGGATGGAATGCAGCAGCACAACTTCCTCAGGGCATTACTTATCTTCTTTTTCCACCACTTAAAACCTCTTGGTCTACTCCTGCTGGGGACTGGCTTTTCCTTTGCTGAGGCACTGGGGTTGTCTTCTCTGGTCAAATTGAATCTGTGACTCATGCAGGGGACACTCTGAGAATGGATGACGGCTTGGCCCATTGTGGGTGTTGTCTGCAGGGTCCTACACGGAGGAATGCCAGGCCAACTGACTCTCCTCTCTTGTCTCTGAAGAGCCTTCTGGCCAGAGACAGACCCTTCACTCATGGAGGAGGTCAAGAGTAATGTGGGTTCGCTTTCTCTCCTCCTTCGTCCTACTTGGAAGGTAGCAGGATCATCAAGGGAAGGGAAGGGCGTCATCAATGGATTCATGGGCTGAGCACGGGTTGGGCTGTCATACTCCTGAAGGGCCTGCCTCTTCAGGAAGAAATAAGTGGCCATAGCTTCGTTGTATTTTCTCTCCAATAAAGAATCTTTTATCTCTTGGGTTCTAAACCCAATGTGTCCCATGGCTTTTATAATTGCTGGGTCTGGCCTGAGGGGGAACTGTTCCTCACAAACATCTGGGAATTCCTCCGAGGCTTCTGTGATCCAGGGATGCAACATCACTTCAGAGACCGTCGGCCTATGTTTTGGGTTGGGCGTCAGCAAAATACTAATCAGGTCGTCAAGTTCTATTGATATCCCACTTGGCACAGAATAATGCCCTGACAATATCTGTCTGCGCAGCTCTGAGGCCTTCACAGCATCAAATGGTACCCGGCCGGCTATGATATAATATAGGACCACGCCTAGAGCCCACATATCGACCTTGGGCCCATCGTACAGTCTGCCAAGGAGAATCTCAGGAGCTGCATACGGTAAAGTCCCACAGTGATAGTTCAGCTTTTGCCCTGGATTCACTAGGGTGCTGAGCCCAAAGTCGATAAGTTTGATTCTTCCTTTCTTGTCTATTACAATATTGCCTGGCTTCAGGTCTCGATGAATTATACCTTGGTTATGGCAGTAGCTCACGGCACTTAATAGTTGAATAAATATTGCCCGTGCTTCATCCTCCTGCATGGGGCCACCATGGTATATATGGTGATAAAGTGATTTTCCCTTGGCCAATTCCATTATCAGGTATATATCCTTGTCAGTCTCAATGACTTGATGGAGGGAGATGATGTTGGGGTGCTTGAGCATGGTCATGATGTCTACCTCCCATGTGACTGGATGGCACCAGTGCCTCCGCTTGCGAATAATTTTCACAGCCACGGGAGTGCCTGTGAGGCGGTGCTGGGCCAGTTTGACTGTGGCACAGCCTCCATGGCCAATGGTGTTTAAAACTATGTATTGAGCGTGGAAACTCTCTGTGTCCGAGAAGCTGGAATCAGATCTGAGATTTTCTGATTCCTCTTCACTCCCAGACCTCATTTGTGGAAACAAAGTATAAAGGACACCTAAGAGGAACAAAAAAAAAAAAAGGAAATAAAGGGAAGAAAGAAAGCTATGATGAAAACTAAAATAATGAAAAATTAGTAAACGACAACTAAAAACAAACAAAGATGGCAACCAGAGCAGATATCCAGAAACACAAAAACACAAAGCCAAGAAAATCCAAATTAAAACCTAGTGGTACAGCTCAGCAACACTGAGAAGGAATATTACTGATTGTGTTAGAAGAAAAAGGTACAAGGAAATACATAAATGATGAAAGAAATTTTGAAAAATGACAATTACTTTATATTGTTTGTGGCTATTGTGAAGGGTGTCATTTCCCTAATTTCTTTCTCAGCCTGTTTAGCTTCTGAGTACAGGAAGACTACTTGATTTCCTTAAGTGGATTTTATATCCGGCCACTTTACTGAAGTTGTTTATCAGCTATAGGAGTTCACTGCTGGAGTTTTTTTAATTGCTTAAGTATACTATCATATCACCTGAAAATAGAGATAGTTTGACTTCTTCCTTTCCAATTTGTATCCCTTGGATCTCCTTATGTTGTCTAATTGCTTTATCTAGAACTTCAAGTACTATATTGAAAAGATATGGAGAGGGGGACAGTCTTGTCTAGTCCCTGGTTTTAGTGGGATTGCTCCAAGTTTCTCTCCATTTAATTTAATGTTGGCTACCAGTTTGCTGTATATTGCTTTTACTATGTTTAGGTATGGGCATTGAATTCCTGTGCTTTCCAAGACTTTTAGCATGAAAGGATGCTGAATTTTGTCAAATGCTTTTTCAGCATCTAATGAAGTGACCATGTGGTTTTTTCTTTGAGTTTGTTTATGTAGTGGATTGCATTGATGAATTTCTGTATATTGAACCATCCCTGCATCCCTGGGATGAAGCCTACTTGATCATGGTGAATGATCATTTTGATGTGTTCTTGGATTCAGTTGGCAAGAATTTTATTGAGTATTTTTACATCGATATTCATAAGGGAATTGTGCATGACACTTCCGGAGGAACCTGCTATACCACTCCTGGGCATATACCCAGAGGATTCCCCAGCATGTAATAAAGATACATGCTCCACTATGTTCATAGCAGCCCTATTTAATAGCCAGAAGCTGGAAAGAACCCAAATGTCCCTCAATGGAGGAATGGATACAAAAAAAAATGTGGTATATATACACAATGGAGTAATACTCAGCCATTAGAAACAATGAATTCATGAATTTCTTAGACAAATGGGTGGAGCTGGAGAACATCATCCTAAGTGAGGTAACCCAGTCTCAGAAGAACACTCATGATATGAACTCACTGATAAGTGGATATTAGCCTAGAAGCTTGGAATGTCCAAGACACAATCAACATATCAATGATGTCCAAGAAGGAAGGAAGGAGTAGCCTCTGGGTCTGGAAAGGCTCAGTACAGCAGTGTAGGGGAATACCAGAACAGGGAAGTGCGAAGGGGAGGATGGGGAACAGGGGGAGGCAAGAGGGCTTATGGGACTTTTGGGGAGTGGGGATCCAGGAAATGGGAAATCATTTGAAAGGTAAATAAAGAATATATCGAATAAAAAAAGAAATATTTTACCGCCTACAGAAAATATTGACAATTACAAAATCCAATCAATATGAAATTAAATGAAAAAAAAAAACCAAACTCCAAACGAGCAAAACTACATAAAAGCTAAAAACCTAGAGATTAAGACAAAATATAACAAAGTCATCAAATCTAGAATATGCAAAGAACTAAAAAACAATATTATGGAGTAAACAACCTATTGAATAATTGGAAATTGAGATAGAAATCTGAAAAGGTTTTTCTCACAAGCCATGGAAATCAATAAGAAATATATATATGCACATAAATATTAATATTTACCAACCTTGGCCTTCACGGAGTTAATAACTAAAACTAGTCTGAGATTTCATCTAATTGGAATCAGAAAGCTAATGCCCCAATGGTGGTGTGGGTGGATATGGGGGATGAAGCCCTCAGGTACACTATCCATGGGAGGATATAAGCTGGTATGGCCATTGTAAACAAATGTGTGGGTATTCCTCAGATGTGCCTAGTGATCCAGCTAGCCCACCCCTGGGATACACTCAAGGAACTCTGTTTCCTATTGCACAGACACTTGTTCATCCATGTTCATTAAACAGACTCGGTGGCTAAGGAAAATGTGGTGCCTACATACAATGGAATGTTGTTCAGCTGTAAAGAAAACTGAAATGATGAAGTTTCCAAGTAGATGCATGGACCTAGATGACATGGGTTAAGTGAGCTAACCCAGACTCAAGAGAACAAACACAGCATGTTCTCAATCAGAAGCAGATAGTTGCATCAAATCTTCAGATTTATTAGTACAACTCTCATAGTTCAGAGAAATTTCTTTGTGCTATGACACAGAAACCTACAACTGGTCAAAACCTGGATAATAAGTGTTAAGAAAGTGCTCACACAAAAACCAGGATGTCTATATGGTACCCTTTCTCTCTCCCTCATTTCCTCTGTCCCTCCCTCCTTCCCTCTCTCCCACCCTCTGTCTCTCCCTCCCTTCCTTCTTCCCTCCCTGCCTCTCTTGCTTTCTCCCTCCATGGCTCAGGGACTAACACAGTAAATGGGAATAGAGACATTGTAAGAACCAGAACTTGGAAAGGGCCAGAGAAAAATATTGTCTTCTTGACAAAGCAAGAACACGAAACTCATGAATTCACAACAGCTGAGGCCACCAGCGTGACAGCTGCACAAAATCAAGCACTCTACCATGACTAACTCATAGTGGGAACATTGACAGTTGATGAAATCTAGAAAAGAGAGAGTCATCCTACTTAAGGATGTGGCTCCTGGTAAGTCAACCATGTTCCAGTAGATGCCCCCACACTCATGACCATATGACAGCAGGTTATTTTTTAAAAAAAAAGACATGAATATGTGGATTGTGGGAGTGGTGGTGAGAATGGATCTGGGAGGAGTTGGGGAAGGGCAGGGGGTGACTAGGATCCAAATACTGTCTATGGATGTCCAAAATTCTCAAAAGATATTATAACTTTTAAAAAACCACAAAAAAAAAAATCCAAAACTTGAAACTGAAACAAATCCAAAACAGAAACAAAAAATATATAATAAATAAGAAAACCTAGAAGAAGAAAAATCAGAAAGGCAAAACTGGAGCAAGATTCCCCAAAATATAAACATAATAAAAGCAAAATATTATTTCAAACAAAAAGTTGACCACAGCCTGAAAGCCAAAATGAGCCAAGCAAAGAAACCAGAAAATAAAACTCAATCTTGACCAGCCTGGTCAAGAGAGCAAGTTCCAGGACAGCCAGGGGTACACAGAGAAACCTTGTCTCAGGAAAAAAATTAACAAAAATCAAAACAAAATCCTCAAATATCCAGAGGCTGGAGAGATAATTCATTACCTAAATGGCAAAACACTAGGCCAGAATTTCAATCATTAGAAACCCAGTGAAAAACAATAGAGTGATTTTAACTTCAGTTTATGAAGTGGATCAAATACCTCAACATAAAACCAGACACCCTAATCTAATAGGACTTAAAGTAGGTAATAGCCTTGCATGCATCAGCCCAGTTGACAACTGACAACTTCCTGAACAGAATAACAAAGGCATAGGCAGTAAGGTCAATAATAAATGGGACCTCATGAAACTAAAAGCTTCTGTAAGGAAAAGGACACTCTATGACAAAACAACAGCCTACAGATTGGAAAGGGATCTTCATTATCCCACAGCTGATAGAGGGCTAATATCCAAAATATATAAAGAATTCAAGAAGAAGCTAACATCCAAAAACCCAAACAAACCCAATCAAAATATTGGGTATAGAACTAAACAGAGAATTGAAAACAGAGTAATCTGGAATGGTTGACAAGCACTTACAAAAATGTTCATCATATTTACTCACCAGGGAAACATGAATCAAAATGACTCTGAGATTCCATCTGACAACCATCAGAATGGCTAAGATCTAAAAGTCAAGTGACAGTGGCATGAGTTACTTCCACTGTGTCTGGGCTGGGACCCTGAGCAGACCTTAGGGGCAAACTCCATAACCAGTCCCACAACACGCATAGGAAGCTCAACTGCCAGGTGCTCTAATGGGCTCAGTATCATAGGATCCCAGAGTCCCAGGAGCTTGGTGACACCCAGATCTCAGGGTCCCAGAAGCAGAATGACTCCAATGAGCTTGGACAAACACAGGATCTCACGTCCACATGATACAAGAATCACAGGATCAAAGTAACAGCTTGACTCTGAGGAGTTCTACTACCACAAGGATCACAGGAAGGCTCCAGATAGATATATCTAGGGTAGGTAACACTAGAGATTATCAGATTTGGAGAGGCAAGCATAAGAACATAAGCAACAAAAACCGAGGTGACTTGGCATAATCAGAACCCAATTCTTCTACCATAGCAAGTCCTGGATAAAATGTTACACTGGAAAAGCAAGATTCAAATAAAAAATCACTTCTCATGATGATAGAGGACTTTAAGACGACAGAAATAACTTCCTTAAAAAATACAAAAGAACACAGGTAAACAGCTAGAAGCCCTTAAAGAGGACACACTATAAATCCCTGAAAGAATTATAAGGAAAAAACAAGCAGGCGAAGAAAATGAACAAAATCATCCAGGACCTAAATATCCAACTAGAAACAATAAAGAAATTACAAACTGAGACAACCCTGCAGCTAGAAACGTTAGGAACGAGATCAGGAGACATAGATGCAAACATCACCAACAGAATATAATAGAGAGAAGAGAGAATTTCAGGAGCAAAAGATACCATAGAAAACATTCACACACCAGTCAAAGAAAACTTGAAAAGCTAAAAGCTCCTAACCCATAACACAAGAAATCCAGTACACAATGAGAAGACCAACCCTTAGGAAAATAGGTATATACAGAGAGTGAAGATAACCAACTTAAAGAGTCAGTAAATATTTTCAAAAAACTAAGAAAGAAAAGTTCCCAAAGCTAGAGAGAGAGAGAGAGAGAGAGAGAGAGAGAGAGAGAGAGAGAGAGAGAGAGAGATGTCCATGAGCATACCAGCAGCCTACTGAACTCCAAAGAGACTGGACCAGAAAAGAAATTCCTCCTGTCACATAATACTCAGAACCCCAGATGCACTAAACAAAGAAAAATATTAAAAGCCATAAGGAAAAAAGGTCAAGTAACATATAAAGGCAGGCCTATCTGAATTACATCAGACTTCTGATGTAATCTTTAAACAGACTCACAGAAATATAATATCACCTCTAACAAGAAAAATAAGAAGTAACAATTACTTTTCCTTAATATCACTTAATATGAAAATTAGTATTACCAAGACATCCTTATCGATTGAAATTCAAAATGAGGAATTAGATACTGGTGGCTGTCACCAAGTGGTCTCTGTAATTTGGTCATTGGATAAATAAGTTCAATATTCTACAATCCATGTATACTTTCTACTTGTTTGTACATGACAGTGTCTTGCTGTGTAACACATAATGGTCTTGAAATCATGCTTCTCAGATCTAAGCCTCTCTATTAGTAGAATTGTTTATTTGATATTTTTACTCTATACTGTGATTTTCAGAACACCCTACATATTTCAAAATTATTTACACAGCTTAAATAAATGTAGACAATTATTTTGGGAAATGGCTGGTAAGAAAACAACAAAGAGTGAGACTGAATATTTTGCTTGATATTTATAATTATTTTATCAGCTATGAAGATGACCTTATAACGTTACTCTTATTCTGTGATGAACGCTTTTCAAAATTACCACAGCCAATGAACCAGAATCTTTCCCATAACTAATCTCTGTGCCACCCTCCAAGAAGAACCATTGTTCATTGAAACTGTTGATGAATGACTTCATGGATAGACCCATCTTAATACACACACCATTTCTTAAATGAATGTAACCTGTTCCCTGTGGGTTGAGAAGGATGACAATCACTCAAGTCAAATAGCTTTGACCCTAGCAGGAAGTCTGCATCCAAATAATTTTGCCTACAATTCATTCTTTGACACAGCAGAAGTGTAAACTCTTAGCTTATCTAATATGGAGCTAAACTCCTTTGGTGATGTGAGGGACATTGAAGTACAAACTTATTACAATGAACTCCAATATCTAGAAATTGTTCTTATTTTGGGTTTGTACCACAGTAAGAGCCAATATTTTAAGCTCTACTAAAAACAAAATAAACAAACAAATAAAAAGACTTTATCTTTTTTCTTCATTTAATATAATATCAATCATTTTTATGAATGGCAGAAAAATATATATTGTATTGAATAAAATAAAAAGTTAAAATTAAAGCTAAAAAATAAAATATAAAAGAATATAAAAATAAAAATAAAAAATAAAACTCAAGTGACATCACATGCTGTGGAGGATGTAAAGCAAGGGCAACACTTCTGCATTGCTGGGGAGAGTTCAAACGTGTACAACTACTCTAGAAATCAATTTGGCAGTTTCACAGAAAATAAAGAATACTTCTACCTCAAGATCCAGCTATACCATTCCCAGGCATATACTCAAGAGATGTCCCATCATACAACAAGGAACTTCTTTACTATATTCTTAGCAGCCTTATTCATAACAGACAGAAATTCAAAACAACCCAGATGTCCCTCAATTGAAAAATGGATAAAGAAAATTTGGTTCATTTACACAATGGAATACCACTCAGCTATGAAAAAAGGGCATCATGAAATATGCAGGCCAATGGATGGAACTTGAAAATATCTTCGTGAGTGAGGCAACCCAGACTCAGAAAGACAATCATGGCATGTGCTAATATACAATTAATTGGATATTACCTATAACAATCAGGATAACCATGCTACAATCAACAGAACCAAAGAAGTAACAAGGATGTCCCAAGAGAGGATGATTGAATCTCATTCAAAAAGGGAAATCAAAGAGAGTTGGATAAAAGGAGGGAACTGAGGGGAGGAGGGTAGGAGGAGGGTATGGGGGGATTGGTGTGGGGAGAGCAGGAGGAAGGGCAAAACAGGGCTGGTTGTAGGGATGTTATAGACTTGGCTGTGATGGGGTTGGGAGAGACTCTACAAGTCTATAAGAGTGATGCTAACTGAGACTCCTAGAAGCTGGGGTTGGAGGAACTAAAGTAGCCATCTCCTGTAGCCAGGCAGGATTTCTGGGGAGGGGGGAGAGGACACTAACCAACCCAAAACACCTTCAACCCAAAATTTGTCCCACCTACAAGATGTTCAGGGATAAAGATGTAGCAGAGAGTGAGGGAATGGCCAACCAAAGTCAGGCCCAACTTCAGAACCACCCGATGGGAGAGAACATTGTTAATGATTCCCTATGTCTTGCAGACAGGACCTAAGATAACTGTCTTCTGGGAGGCTTCATGTAGCAGCTGATGGAAACAGATGAAGAGAGCCAGAGTCAAACACTAGGCTGAGCTTGGGGAGTCTTGTGGAAGAGAGGGGATAGAATTAATACCACAGGAGTCAAGGACACCACAAGAAGACCTACAGAGTCAACTAACCTAGTCCCACGGAAGCTCACATAGACTGAAGGAACAACCAAAGAGCTTACAGGGCATAGACCTAGGACCCTACACATTTGTAGTACATATGTAGCTCATCTTCAGGTGGGTCCTGTAACAACTGGGTCAGAGGCTGTCTCTTACTCTGTTGCCTGTCTTTGGATTCCTTTCCTTTAGCAGGGCTGCCTTTGCTGGCCTCAGTGTGAGAGGATAAGCTTAGTCCTGCTAGGAATAAATGGCCCAGGGCAGGGTGGTACCCAAGTGGTCAGCCTCCCATTCTCTGAGAAGGGGAAGGAATTACTGGAGGAGTAGCATGTAAGGTGGAACTAGGAGGAAAGGAGGGAGGGGGCTATGATTGGGATGTAATGTGAGCAAATAAAAAGAAAATTAAAAAAAAAAAGGTAAATGGCGTACCTGAGAAACAATATCCAAGCTGAGTGATGGTCTGAACACTTCCCGTACACAGGTGTCCTCAGACCTAACAGATGTGCACCTACACACAGTCTCACACTCTCACACAAACACACACACTCACACACACACACACACACACACACACACACTCACACACTCACACACTCTCGCACACAGGCACGCAAACACACAGGTGCACTTACAATCACCTACAGGTATACTTATACACAAACAAACAGGTACTCATATGCAAGTAAACTTAAAACAGCACACACACAAACAAACAAACACACACACACACACACACACACACACACACACTATACACTCACCCAAGCAACACACCTCCCAAACACACACTGATCTAGAAACAAATAAACAGGCTCACACACAAACCACCACAGACTGATCTAGACACACATACACAAGCTCACACACAAACCGATAAAACACAAAATCCACACTCAGCTCACTCAAGACAATGAAATTGCAAAGGCTACCAATCCACCAACTCCTCTCAACACACTCAAAGAAATCCAGGTGTGGCCACAGTTTAACATGTGCTGGCTGGACTGCATCACAATCACTCCTCATGAAGTCATAGCAGGACCTGTCCTGACATGGCTGGGAGGGACTCCAAGGGTCTGGCCGAGGTGGGCAATGGAGATTGACATAGGCTTTTAAAAATTAAAGCATGTAGGACATTTTGCTGTGCTTAGTTCACTGGTTTGAATGACTGCAGTACCTTCTGCTTTAAAGTCCTCATGTCTACACTCTGTGTGTCACCTTGTCATTCAAACTCATGGGTCTCAGGTGACACTACAGCTTAATATAAACATATGTGTGTGTGTATGTATATATACATACATATATATATACATATATATATATATATATATGTGTATATATATATATATATATATATATATATACACATATATATACTCTGCTTGTTAAGACTTAGGTGACTGCTGCCTTTCTGACATTACTGTAGCCGTTTCCTTTTAAACCTCTACCCATCCATCCTACATTATTACCGAGGTCCTTTCTCATGCCTGGCTAACAATTAACAACATATCCCATTATGTTCTTGCTCTGCTATTCTTGGAAATTCCACAGACCCTTACTCTCCTTTAGGGACAACGATAACAAAAGTCAGTTACATTGCTTTGTATACAATAAGCTTGAACCCGGAACCAACCACCCACATGCCTACTAAGACCCTGCACCTGTGAATGAGTTATTAGAGTTGCTTTAAGCATCTGTGGGTTTTGCCACTAAGAAGCCACCTCTGGGAAAAAGGAATGCAGTATCATCTCCAGAGTCTGACCTGCATCCCTGAAAAATCAGTCCCAGGGTATATGATCAATAAACTATCCCTGCTTGACTGAGATGACTGAGTGGCTTGTGGGTGATTCCTGGAACCCAAAAGTGCTTATGAAATATAATAAAGCAGCTTGTTACCACCTGTGAGGATGACAGGAAGATGACTTTCTCATAATTTCCAAAGTTTTTGAATCTCATCAAAAACATGGGAGGCACCTTGGAGATAAGTGGTTAGAACACCTGCCCTGCAAATTGGGAGGACCTGAATGTGAACCCATGTAAGCACCTGTAATAGCAGAGCTCCTGCAAAGCAGGAGAAGAAATACAGATAGGGAAATGCATGGAAGTTGCGGGCCAGGTAGTCTGCCATATATACTATCAAACCACACACCTATTTTCACACAAGGTACAAAGGAAGGTCTGACAAAAATTTCTTCTGACCTACACACATATCGTGGGGCATAGCCATGATCATATAATCATATACGTACAAGTTTGTTTCATTCCCTCTCTCTCTCTCTCTCTCTCTCTCTCTCTCTCTGTCTCGATACAACAGTGTGCACCCTTCATCCTTATTCTCCTAGATCTGTGGTGGGAATGCCTTAAAATCATGGAGAATCACTGAAAATCAAGTGTGTTCTTTAAGTAACCTTGTTATAGGTGTCTCTACAATGGTTTTTGCCATTTATACGCCACCACTGGGAAATAGGTTTGCAGTCTCAACTCTGACCTGCATCTCTGATCAATCACTCCCAGGGTATGTGCTCAATAAACTATCCCTGCTTAAATGAGATGGTTGAGAGGCTTGTGAGGTGATTCCCTGAACATTGGAGGATCCTGTGCAGAAGGCTACTAAATAAGTCCCCAATCCAACCCCACCACTAAATTCAAGAACTGAGAGAAACCATGATAGATAATGTGGATTTTACAGATAAGATCTACACAGTAACTTGAAATACTGGACAGAGAGTTCTGATGTTGCAGATCCAATCCTGAGCCTGGTGGATATTAGACAAGTGCTGCCCTATTGCTTCAAACCCCAGGCCCAGAGCTTTTGACCTCAGCCTTATAAACTCCCCATGAAGTTTCCTATGTTCTCTGTTGCAGCTGGAAACAAAAATTCCCTAGTCCCAGCTGTGAATGGACAGAGACTGAGCTAAAGGCTGACTCCCTCAAAAGCAGCCTGAACAGTTCTGTAATCTTTTTACTCCTTGAGAAAAGTCAATTGGGAATCTGTGACTTTTGGACAGAAAAGAATTTCAAGTGTAGCCAAACTGAAGCAGAACAGGGATTTATTACGGACATTATTAGAAAGGTGAACAAGAAAATGAAGACATGGATGAAGATCTCTGAGAAAGACTAGTCCACCATGAGAAACATATGCCCAAATATGGGTGCAGGCTTGTCCATGGAACACTGTACCTAAGTGTCTTCCTGTTGCCCTTGGACCACTTTGGTGGCTCTCAAAATATGTAAGACATTGCCCTTTCTCTGATTTGATAAGTGTCATATTAGGATAGCTGTGGAGGTGATTTAGATGGCATTATAACCCAACAAAGTGAAACCAGCAGCTTCTAGAGTTTCTCAAAGGGTTTAGTGCAAATGTGCTCTTTACATATAAATGGAATTTATGCCCTTCTATGCTTCCCACCTCCTCTGGCACGTCCTGCCCTGTCCCTTGCGATGTGGTAGACCCTGACACTTCTGCCACAGGGAAGACCCCATTTCCTGATACTTTCTAGAGGACCAGCGATATGCATGGTATTTGAGAACCAGAAGTACACAAGGCATTTGACCCTTGCCAAGTCTGCCAAAGGGAAGACCCCATCTCTTGATACTTCCTGGAGAACCAACTATATGCAGGGAATTTAAGAGAAAGGGAATCCCAGGAGTACAGATACATAGACCTGAAGGACAGAGAAGTCATGGTCAGAGACAGCAATACTGGCTAACACCAGATACAATTACATGGCCAAAGGCAAAATCATCAACATCACCATCAGAAACAAGGCAACATGGCACCATCAGAACACAGTTCTCCCACATCAGCAAACCCTGGATACTCTGTCACATTGGAAAAGCAAGAGCTGGATTTAAAATCAAAATTCATGATGCTGATAGAGGACTTCAAGAAGGACATAAATAACTCCCTGAAAGAAATACAGAAGACCATGGTCAACAGGTAGAAGCACTTAAAGGGGAAACACAAAGATCCCTTAAAGAATTACAGGAGAACATGGGTCAACAGATAGAAAATATTAAAGTGGAAACACAAAAATTCCTTAAAGAAATATGGGAGAACATTGGTCAACAGACAGAAAACATTAAAGAGGAAACACAAAAATGCCTTAAAGAAATATGGGAGAACATGGGTCAACAGAAAGAAACCCTTAAAGAGGAATCACAAAAATCCCTAAAAGAAACAAAGGAGAACATGGGTCAACAGGTAGAAGCCCTTAGAGAGAAAGCAAAAAGAAAATCCCTTAAAGAATTTCAGGAAAACACAAACAAACAAGGGAAGGAACAGAACAAAACCATCCAGGATCTAAAAGTAGAAGTAGAAAAAAATAAAGAACGCACAAACTGAAACATCTCTGGAGATGGAAAACCTTGGAGAGAATTCAGGAGTCATAGATGCAAACATCAACAACAGAATACAAGATATAGAAGAAAGAATCTCAGATGATAAACATACTATAGAAATCACTGACTCAACAGTCAGAAAAAAATTCAAAATGCATAAAGCTTGTAACCCAAAACATCCAGGAAATCCAGAACACAATGAGAAGAGCAAACCTAAGGATTGTAGGTAGAGAAGAGAGCAAAGATTTACAACTTAAAGGGCCAGTAAATATCTTCAACAAAATTATAGAAGAAAACTTCCCTAACCTAAAGAAAGAGATGCCCACAAACATACAAAAAGCCTTTATAACACTAAATAGACTGAACCAGACAAGAATATCCTCCCAGCACATAATAAGCAAATCACCAAATGCACTAAACAAAAAAAAAAGAATATTAAAAGCAGTAAAGGGAAAAAAGTCAAGTAACATATAAACACAGACCTAAAAAAATTACTCCAGACATCTCACCAGAAACTATGAAAGCTAGAAGATCCTGGGGAGATGTCAAACAGACCCTAAGAGAACATAAATGTAAGCCCAGACTACTATACCCAGCAAAACTTTTAAATACCACAGACGGAGAAAACAAGACATTCCATGACAAAAGCAAATTTACACAATATCTCTCCACAATCCATCTCTACCAAGGATAATGGGTGGGAAATACCAACAGAAGGCAGGAAACCACACTGTAGAAAAAGTAATAAAGTAATCTTTCAACAAACCCAATAGAAGACAGCTACACAAACAGAAATTTCACCTTTAACAAAGAAGATAACAGTAAAAAATAATCACTTTTTCCTTAATATCTCTTAACATCAATGGTCTCAATTCCCCTATAAAAAGACATAGACTAACAGGCTAGATGCGTCAACAGGACCCAATGTTTGGCTGCATACAAGAAACCTACCTCAGTGTCAAAGGCAGTCACAACTTCAGATCAAAGGTTGAAAACTAATTTTCCAAGCAAATGGTCCTAAGAAACAAGCTGCAGTGGCCATTCTTATATCAGATAAAATTGACTTTTAATCAAAAGTTGTCAAAAAAGGTAAGAAGGGACACTTCATACACTTCAAGGTCAAAGAAAATCTACCAAGATGAATTCTCAATTCTGAACATCTATGCTCTGAAAAAAGGGCACCCACATTCATAAATGAAACTTTAATAAAGCTCAAAGCACACATTGCACCCCACACAATAATAGTGGGAGATTTCAACACTTCACTCTCAACAATGGACAAATCATAGAAACAGAAACTAAACAGAGACACAGTGAAACTAACTGAAGTTATGGACCAAATGGACCTACAGATATTTATAGAACATTCCACCCTAGAGCAAAAGAACTTCTCAACACCTCATGGTACCCTCTTCAAAATTGACCATATACTTGGTCACAAAATGGGTCTCAACAGATACAAAAATATTGAAATTGTTCCAAGAACCTTATCAGACCACCACGGTCTAAGGCTGGTCTTAAGCTCAAACAAAAACAATGGAAAACACACATGCACATGGACTTTGAACAATGCTCTTCTCAATGATAGCTTGGTCAAGGAAGAAATAAAGAATTTAGAATTCTATTTAGAATTTAATGAAAATGAAGACACATCATACCAAAACTTATGGGACTCAATGAAAGCAGTGCTAAGAGGAAAGCTCATAGCTCTGAGTTACTCCAAGTAGAAAATGGAGAAAGCTTACACTAACAACTTGACTGTGTACCTGAAAGCTCTAGAACAAAAAGAAGCAAATACACCCAAGAGGAATAGATGGCAGGAAATAATCAAACTCAGGGCCAAAACCAACCAAATAGAAACAAAAAGAAGAATACAAAGAATCAACAAAACCAGGAGCTGGTTCTTTGAGAAAATCAACAAGATAGATAAACCCTTAGCCAGACTAACCAGAGGGCACAGAGGCACTGCCCAAAATAATAAAATCAGAAATGAAAAGGGAGATACAACAACAGAAACTGTGGAAATTCAAAAATCATCAGATCCTACTACAAAAGCTTATACTCAACAAAGTTTGAAAATCTGGATGAAATGAACAACTTTCTAGATACATACCAGGTGCCAACATTAAAACAGGATCAGATAAACCATCTAAATAGTCCCATAAGTTCTGAGGAAATAGAAGCAGTTGTAAATAGTCTCCCATCTGAAAAAAACCAAAAAAAACAAAAAAGCCCAGTGCCAGATGGTTTTAGTGGGGAATTCTATCACATCCTCAAAGAAGAGCTTATTCCAATAATCTTCAAACTATTCCATGAAATGGAAACTCAAGGAACACTACCCAACTCATTCTATGAAGCCACAGTAATCATTATACTTAAACCAAACAAGGAAGGAGAACTTCACACCAATCTGCCTCATGAACATCAATGCAAAATTACTCAAAATAAATTCTGGCCAACCGAATCCAAGAATGCATCAAAACTATAATTCACCACAATCAGGTAGGCTTCATCCCAGGGATGCAGGGATGGTTCAATATATGGAAATCCATCGATGTAATCCCTACATAAACAAACTCAAGGAAAAAAACCACATGGGCATTTCATTAGATGCTGAAAAGACTTTTGACAAAATCAAGTATCCCTTCATGACAAAAGTCTTGGAGAGATCAGGAATCCAAGGCCCATACTTAAACATAGTAAAAGCAATAGCCAACCAGTAGCAAACCAGTAGCCAACATCAAACTAAATGGAGAGAAACTGGAAGCAATTCCACAAAAATAGGGAACCAGACAAGGCTACCCACTCTCTCCCTATGTATTCAATATAGTAATTAAAGACTTGTCAAAGCAATCAGACAATAAAAGATCAGAGGAGTACAAATTGGAAAGGAGGAACTCAAAATGTCACTATTTGCAGTTGATATGATCTTATACTTAAGTAAACATAAAGTACCATCAGAGAACTCCTAAAGCTGATAAACAACTTCAGCAAAGTGGCTGGATATAAAATTAACTCAAACAAATCAATAGCCATACACTACTCAAAGGATAAACAAGCTGAGAAAGAAAATAAGGAAATTACACCCTTCACAATGGTCCCAAATAATATTTCACACCTTGCTGTGACCCTAACGAAGCAAGTGAAAGATCTGTATGACAAGAACTTCAAGTCACTGAGCAAAGAAATTGAAGAATATCTCAGAAGATGGAAATATTTCTCATGCTCAATAATTACCAAGAATAATACAGTAAAAATGGCCATCTTGCCAAATGCAATCTACAGATTTAATGCAATCCCCAGCAAAATACCAAATCAATTCTTCATAGATCTAGAAAGAGCAAGTCTCAAATTCATCTGGATTAACAAATAATAAAAAGTAAAACAAACAAACAAAAAAAAACAACAACAACAACAAAAAAACAGGATAGTAAAAACTATTCTCCACAACAAAAGATCTGCTGGGGGAATCATCATCCCTCTACTCTACAGCAATAGTGATAAA
Source organism: Apodemus agrarius (assembly GCA_964023405.1). Lineage (NCBI taxonomy): Eukaryota > Metazoa > Chordata > Mammalia > Rodentia > Muridae > Apodemus > Apodemus agrarius. Next base: position 44,593,618 of record OZ030025.1, on the reverse strand, counting down.
AACTGTTTGGTATTGGTATGGAGACAGGCAAGAAGATCAATGGATTAGAATTGAGGACCCAGAAAAGAACCCACACACCTATGGTCAACTGATACTTGACAAAGGAGCTAAAAACATCCAGTGGAAAAAAAGACAGCATTTTTAAATGGTGATGAATCAATTGGAGGTCAACATGCAGAAAAATGCAAATTGACCCATCCTTATATCCTTGTACTAATCTCAAGTCCAAGTGGATCAAGGACCTACACATAAAACCAGACACACTGAACCTTAGAGAGTAGAAAGTGGGGAAAGAATCTTGAACACATGGGCACAGGGGAAGAGTTCTTGAATGGCCTATGCCCTAAGAACAGGAATCAATAAATGGGACCTCATAAAACAGTAAAGCTTCCGTTTGGTAGGGCAAAGGAAACAGTCAATAGGACAAAACAGCAACCAACAAATTGGGAAAAGATCTTTACCAATACTACATTCAATAGAAGGCTAATATCCAATTAATGCAAAGAACTCAAGATGTTAGACTCCAGTGAGTCAAATAACTCTATTAAAAATGGTATACAGAGTTAAACATGGAAATCTCAACTGAGGAAATTTGAATGGCTCTGAAGCACCTAAAGAAATGTTCAGCATCCTTAGTCATCAGGGAAATGCAAATCAAAACAACACTGAGATTCCAACTCACACCAATCAGAATGGCTAAGATGAAAAACTCAGGAGACAGCAGAAGCTGGGAAAGATATGGGGAAAAAAGGTACACTTCTCCATTTGTGATGGGATGGCAAGCTGGTACAATTAACTCTGGCAATCACTTTGGTGATTCCTCAGAAAATTAGATATAGTACTATCTGAGGACCCAGCTATACCACTCCTGGGCATATATCCAGAAGATGCTCCAACATGTAATGAGGACAGATGCTCCACTATGTTCATAGCTGCCTTATTTATAATAGCCAGAAGCTGGAAAGAACTCAAATGTCCTTCAACAGAGGAATGGATACAGAAACTGTGGTGTATATACACAATGGAGTACTACTTGGCTATTAAAAACAATGAATTTATGAAATCCTTAGGCAAATGAATGGAACTAGAAAGTGTCATCCTGAGCAAGGTAACCCAATCACAAAAGAACACACATGGTATGCACTCACTGATAAGCAGATCTTAGTTAGCCCAAAAGCTCAAAATAAACAAGTGACAATTCACAGACCCCAGGAAGCTCAAGAAGAAAGAGGACTGAAATGAGGGTGCTTGGTTCCTCTGAGAAAGAGAACAAAATACTCACAGGAACAATAATGGAGACAAAGTGTGGAGCAGAGACTGAAGGAAAGTCCAGGCAGAGACTGCCCTACCTGGGGATTCATTGTGTAAATAGTCACCAAACACCGACACTATCATGGACGGCAAGAAGTGCATCCCAAAGGAGCATGCCATGGTTGTCTCTGGAGGGACCCTGCCAGAGTCTTACACATATATAGACAGATGCTAGCAGCCAACCATTGGTCTGGGTGTAAGATCCCCAATGGAGGAGTTGGAGGGTGGTCCGGGGGAGCTGAAGAGGTTTATAGCCCCATGGGAAGAACATCTATGTCAACCACCCAGATGCCCCTAGACTCCCAGGGACTAACCTATAAACCTTGTGGTACACATGGTTCCAGGCAAAAATGTGGAAGAGGAATGCCTTGTCGGGCATCAGTGGGACTAGTGGTCTTTGGTCAGGGGAAGACTCAATAGATGCCCCAACAAAGGGAAAACAAGTGGGGGTAGATGAAAGAGGATCTGGTGGAGGGGCATATACTTGGAGGCAGGGGGTGGGAAGAGGGGTTGGGGATTTTGGGGAAGGGGGAAACTGTGAAAGATTTCACCATTTGCAACGTAATGAATGTTATATTCAATTTAAAAAAGGATAAATAGACTTTTATTCTTGAAAAAAGAATGGAATTTATAGTGATAGTTTTAAAAACTACATGTTTGCAACTGGGAAGAGAGCAAGGTCTTAAGCAGGTGTTAATTGTGATGTAATTTTGGTGGGAGGTTTAGCCAGATTCCCAGCTGAGGGTCTCCTTTCTCTCCCTGTGCTGTTCATTTCCTCTCTCTGACCTGCCTTATGCATACACATAACCACTGATCTTAGAGCTTCTCAAAGGTGTCTACAATGCCATGAGGGCTGGTGTCTTTGAACAACCATGGGGAATGCAGCTCCCTGAGAAGAAGTCATCCTTGCAACAGCCTCTATCATGCCAAGTCCCCAGGGAGCGTGGACTCCTTCCTCTGAGAGGCTGATCCTAAGAGAGGAGACCTGGTGGAGTGAGGGGTAGGATGGGAATGTGCAAGTGCTGGCAGTGCCTACTCCTATGCCTTAACACTCAGTAAAAGGGGATGGGAGTCCTGCCTAGACCCTGTGGGGTGACCCTGCAAGGGAGAGCTGCTGCCAGGCCATAGAAAGCAGCACAGACTCAAGAGCAGTCCCTGAGGCTGGAGGTGGAAGGTTTTAAGGCACAATCTACTTCATCTTATTTGCAGGTGACATTAATTGTCCCATGAGGAGCCCTATAGGGTAAGATAATGGATGTCGTTCAAAGTGCTGGTGTCTCTGTTGTCCCAAAGTTGGCACTTCACATACCTACCATTCACACCCAGGTTCTTAAAATTCATTTGTTTTTTCATTTGTTTTTAGGGGGTTCTGGAGTGGTACTCAGGTCCTGCTTGCAAGGCAAACATTTTATTATGCGATCCATTTCTATATCTCCTGTGGGTGTTCTTATCATTCCTTGAGTTCTGTATTGCCAACCTGGACTCTACAGGGAAAAGAAACTAATGTGTCAGGACTGAAACAGGTGAGGATAAAAATCAGAGCTCACAGGAGGAAGTTAGCGGGGGATACTCAGGGTCCTCAAATCAGCTGGACTCTTCTCCTTCCTCTTTTGGAAGCCTGTATATGCCTTTCATAGTTCCAGATTGACTCCCCAGTGGGAGCAAAGCCTGATTCCCTGCCTCCACACACCTGCAAACACAGCTCTCCTCCTCAGGCCTAAGGGAGGAATGCGGGGGACAGCTGACACCCAGGAAGCTGTGCTGGGCTGGGTAAATTCTGAAAAACTACTATTCGGGTTCATGGTAAATACATTGTGGATGTGTAGAGCGGAGGAGACCCAGCAAGTTCTGGTTAGCATTTCAGCTGGATGAAATCACCAAAGTCATGACACATCAAAGCATCACCCAGTGAGCTAATCAACAGCCAGGAAAGTTGGGCAGCTTCTGAGCTCTGGAACCCCTAGGTACCATTATCCCCCTCTGCCTTGACCTTGCCAAGACTATGTAATTGAGCAAAGATATAAACATTTGTATCCACCACGCCTCACAGCACCCTCTTCAGGACCAGAGTGGGTCTGCATACTAATACACACACACACACACACACACACACACACACCCCTGTGGTCAGCTGAACCAGGGCTTGAGCATTGGCTGCCCATGACCTCATCCATTCTATTAACAGTGGACAGAGCAGGCGCCAACAGCTCCATTTCACAGGCTGGGATACAGAGTCTGAGAAAGGCCCTTAACATTCCCCCAGCAGCTTCTCTTCTGCTCTTGCTGCCTGGCTCTCTGCACCCTCTCACTGGACCCACTCCTATTACTATTGTCTTCCTGCTTCCAATCCTGGCCATTAGGGAAGGACAGCACAGAAGCCCAGCACAGTGCTAGTTGAAACATTTCACTTTATATTTTCATGTAATTCTGGATGTGACTGTTACAGGAGGAGATAGGGAAGGTTGATACTACAAACTTTATATCCTGCTCCATTGGGAACCCAGTATTTCCAATTCCATGCCCAATGGAGTTTAAGGGAGTGTCTGGTAACTGGGCCCTGATGGGGTAGAGACCTGTGGCATGGATTGGGCTCAGCTCCAATGTGGCAGGATGTGCAACTTTGGGCATCCTTTCTCTACCTTCAGAATGGTCAGGAGGCTAGCAAGGAATTCTTTGAACTCTCTAGGGCCAAGGTCTTAGAGAAAAGCTGCAGGAAACAAATGCATGCTTGTTTATGGGCAACTGCAGTTTAAAGACATAGTCTACTACCCTTGTGAATGAAGAGCCCAGGCTGCCATGGCTTCACCCTGTCAGCCACTCTCGATGCACATAAAGTCTTGGCCTTATCCAGCATGTACAGGGCCAGGATTGAGTACTGATGCTCTATGAAGTTTGAAGCTTACAGGAGAGCAGACCTGAGCCAGGATCTGGGTCAAGGAAACTCTCCTTGTGGTGATATGTCTGTTTCAGATCTTAGCTAGAGAGTGGTTGCACTCTTGGAAAGGATAGAAGTTCTTTGTTTTATTATCTTTTTTTAATCAGGAATTCACAACAATAGTGGTACAAATTTGGATATAGAAGTGGGCCATCCATTAGTCCCATATTTAGACAGCATCCTCCAAGATTGAACTATTGGAGAGGCTGGCAGGAGAGCAGGAGACAACAAAACAACTTAAATAGATTTGACTCTGCTGCTTCTGCCTTCACCTTTTGACACATGTGCAGATGAGTAACTGGGTGTCTGAATTCTGTTCTGTTGTCTCATGAGAGTCCGGTAGAAACTCTAGAGTTAGAAATGGCCATATTCATGATCCCTGGGGACCGGCTAGCAGGCTTGCAGCCGGCTGCCATCTTCCCTCAGGTCACTGTGGACTGCCGGCTGGCGGCTGGGTTCAGGTGCATGGACAGAGACTTGGCCTAGCAAGGAATACCCTGTCGGGACTTGCTGGCCCCCAGAGCCAGAAAAGGTCAGCAGGAGCTCTGAGCACCTGCAGCTCAGAGGTTGCCCCTGATCTCTGGGGACCGGCTAGCAGGCTTCCAGCCAGCCGCCATCTTCCCCCGGGGTCGCTGAGGACTGCTTGCTGGCTGCTGGGTTCAGGTGCTTGGACAGAGACTTAGCCTGGCAAAGAACACCTGTTCAGGCTCTTGCTCACGCCCAGAGCCAAAGGAGGTTGGAGATAGGTCTGTGCACCAACAGCTTGGCAGTGCACACAGAGCCAAATCAGCTTGGCAAGCGGTCTCTGCGCCAACCCAAGGGGGCACCAACCTGCTAGTGGGTCGGTGCCTGCAGTACAGACAGAGGCTGACATCGTGCCTCAGGACACCACAGACAGCTAACATGACAGAGCCATGTGGACTGAGAGTACTACCATCTAGGTTCTAGCAGCCCAACCAGGGAACCTCCATTCCTGTAGGGAACCCAGTGGTTAGACAGAGCCCTGAGATCCGTCACCATTTTGGAGCTGGTGGCCTGAACAGGTCAGCAAAGAGAACCAACAGAGGAACCCAGGACACCATAAAGATCTATCAGACTGGCCCAGATCAGTGGAGGGGGAAAAAATCTGATTCTTAAGAGCTAGCAACTAGGCAGGCCAGGAGGAGACTGTGGGAGGCCAATTGCAGCAAGCCTCAGGAAGACTTAGATCCAGCACAGCAGAGCTGAGGAGGTAACTGAGAGCCCAGTAACTGAAACATCCCGTTCTCCACCTCGGGAGCTCACATGCCCTCTACTACAGCAGCGCCAAACACCAGGCTCACAGGAGCCTCAAACACCAACCACTAAGAGCAAGACCAACTAACTCTAGAGATAAACAGATGGCAAAAGGCAAACGTGGGAACGTTACAAACAAAAATCAAAGCAACATGGCAGTATCTGAACCCAATTCGCCAACCACAGCAAGTCCTGGATACCCCAGCACACCAGAAAAACAAGAGTTGGATATAAAAGCACTGGTCATGATGCTGCTAGAGGAACACAAAAAAGACATAAAGAAATCTCTTCAAGAAATGCAGGGGAACATCAATAGGGTAGAAGCTCTTACAATGCAAACACAAAAATCACTTAAAGAACTCCAGGAGAATATGGGCCAATAGAGAGAAACCAATAAAGAGGAAATAAGAAAATCAGTTAAAGAAATGCAGGAGAACTTGAAACAACAGGCAGAAGTCACGAAAGAGGAAACACAAAAATCTGTTAAAGAATTACAAGAAAACACAAACAAACAAATGAAGGAACTGAGCAAAACCATCCAAGATCTGAACACAGATGTAGAAACAACTAAGAAATCACAAAAGGAGGCAACTTTGGAGATAGAAAACCTTGGGAAGAAATCAGGGGTCGTAGATGCAAACATCAACAACAGAATACAAGAGATAGAAATAAGGATCTCAGATGCTGAAGATAACATAGTAACCATTGACTCCACAGTCAAAGAAAACACAAAATCCAAAAGGCCCGTAACCCAAAACATCCAGGAAATACAAGACACAATGAGAAGACCAAACCTAAGGATTATAGGGATAGATGAGAGTGAAGATCTACAACTTAAAGGGCCAGCAAATATCTTTAACAAAATTATGGAAGAAAACTTCCCTAACTTAAAGAGAGAGATGCCCATGAATGTACAAGAAGTCTATAGAACTCCAAACAGACTGGACCTTTACAGAAATACCTCCCTTCACATAATAATCAAAACCCCAAATGTAATAAACAAAGAAAGAATATTAAAGGCAGTAACAGAATAAGGCCAAGTAACATATAAAGGAAGATCTATCAGAATCACAACAGACTTCTCTCCAGAAACCATGAAAGCTAGAAGTTCCTGGGCAGACCTCATGCAGACCCTAAGAGAACACAAATGCCAGCCAAGATTACTATACCCAGCAAAACTCTCAATCAACATAGATGGAGAAATCAAAATATTCCATGACAGGACCAAATTTACACAATATCTTTCCACTAACCCAGCTCTACAAAGGATAATAGGAGGAAATCTCCAAGACAAGGAGGGAAACTGCACCCAAGAAAAAGCAAGATAGTAACCTACTTCCATCAAACTCAAAGGAAGATAACTAATCAAAAACAAAAATAACATCAAAAATGACAGGAACAAATAATCACTATTCCTTAATATCTCTTAACATCAATGGATTCAATTCCCCAATACAAAGACATAGACTAACAGACTGGATACGGAAACAGAACCCTACATTTTGCTGCATACAGGAAACACAACTCAGAAATAAAGACAAACACTACCTTAGAGTAAAAGGCTGGAGGACAATACTGCAAGCAAATGGTCACAGGAAGTGAGCTGGAATAGCCATTCTAATATCAGATAAAATTGACTTTTAACCCAAAGTCATCAAAAGAGACACAGAAGGTCACTTCTTGCTAGTCAAAGTAAGAATACACCAAGAAGAACTCACAATTCTAAACATCTATGCTCCAAATACAAGGGCACCCTCATTTGTAAAAGAAAGTTTACTAAAGCTCAAAGCACACATTGCACCTATCACAATAATTGTGGGGGACCTCAATACTCCACTATCCTCAATGGACCGATCAGGAAATCAGAAACTAAACAGAGATACAAGGAAACTTGTTGAAACGTTGGACCAATTGGATTTAACAGAAATATATATAGAACATTTCATCCTAAAGCAAAAGACTATACCTTTTTCTCAGCACCTCATGGTACCTTCTCCAAAATCGACCATGTAATTGGTCACAAGACAGACCTCAACAAATATAAAAAGATCAAACTAATCCCATGCCTCCTATCAGATCACCATGGAGTAAGAGTGTTCTTCAATAGCATCAAAAACAACAGAAAATCCTCATACATGTGGAGGCTGAACAATATTCTACTCAATGATACCTTAGTCAGGGAAGAAATAAAGAAATCAAGGACTTTTTAGAATTTAATGAAAATGAAGGTACAACATGCCCAAATCTATGGGACACAATGAAAGCAGTGCTAAGAGGAAAATTCATAGCCCTGAGTGTCTCCAAAAAGAAACAGGAGACAGCATATACTAGCAACTTAATGGTGCACTTGAAAGTCCTAGAACAAAAAGAAGCTATTTCACCCAGGAGGAGTAGAACACAGGAAATCATCAAACTCAGGGCTGAAATCAATCAAGTTGAAACAAAGCAAACCATACAAAGAATCAACAAAACCAGGAGCTGGTTCTTTGAGAAAATCAACAAGATAGATAAACCCCTAGCCAGACTTACCAAAGGGCACAGAGACAGTAATCAAATTAACAAAATTAGAAACAAAAAGGGGGATATAACAACAGAAACAGAGGAAATTCAAAAAATCATCAGATACTACTACAAAATCCTATACTCAACATAACTGGAGAATCTGGAGGAAATGGACAATTTCCTAGACAGAAACCAAATACCAAAATTAAATCAGGATCAAATAGATCATCTAAACAGACCCATAACCGCCAAAGAAATAGAAGGGGTCATAGAAAGTCTTCCAACCAAAAAAAGCACAGGACCTGATGGTTTTAGTGCAGAATTCTATCAGATCTTCAAAGAAGTCCTGATACTGATACTCTTCAAACTATTCCACAAAATAAAAACAGAAGGAACACTACCCAACTCATTCTATGAAGCCACAATTACCCTGATACCAAAACCACAGAAAGGTCCAACTAAGAAAGAGAACTACAGGCCAATCTCCCTTATGAATACTGATGCAAAAATACTAAATAAAATACTTGCCAACCGAATCCAAGAACACATCAAAACGATCATTCACCATGATCAAGTTGGCTTTATCCCAGGGATGGAGGGATGGTTCAACATACGGAAATCCATCAACATAATCCACTACATAAACAAAATCAAAGAAAAAAACCACATGGTCATCTCATTGGATGCTGAAAAAGCATTTGACAAAGTTCAGCATCCTTTCATGCTTAAAGTCTTGGAAAGAACAGGAATTCAAGGCCCATATCTAAACATAGTAAAAGCAATTTACAGCAGACCGATAGCCAACATCAAAGTAAATGGAGAGAAACTTGAAGCAATCCCACTAAAATCAGGGACTAGACAAGGCTGCCCCCTCTCAATATATCTCAATATATCTCTACAATATAGCACTTGAGGTACTAGCTAGAGCAATTTGACGACATAAGAAAGTCAAAGGGATACAAATTGGAAAGGAAGAAGTCAAAATATCACTATTCACAGATGATATGATAGTATACTTAAGAGACCCAAAAAACTCCACCAGAGAACTCCTACAGCTGATAAACAACTTCAGCAAAGTGGCTGGTTATAAAGTCAACTCAAGCAAATCAGTAGCCTTCCTATACACAAAGGATAAGCAGGCCGAGAAAGAAATTAGGGAAATGACACCCTTCAAAATAGCCACAAACAATATAAAGTATCTTGGTGTGACTCTAACAAAACAAGTGGAAGATTTATATGACAAAATCTTCAGGTCTCTGAAGAAGGAAATTGAAGAAGACCTCAGAAAATGGAAAAATCTTCCATGCTCGTGGGTTGGCAGGATTAATATAGTTAAAATGGCAATCTTGCCAAAAGCAATATACAGATTCAATGCAATCCCCATCAAAAACCCAACAAAATTCTTCATAGAGTTAGAAAGAGCAATTCTCAAATGCATCTGGAATAACAAAAAACCCAGGATAGCTAAAACTATCATCAACAGTAAAAGAACTTCTGGGGGAATCAATATCCCAGACCTCAAGCAATGTTACAGAGCAGTAGTATTAAAAACTGCATGATAGATTGCAACCAGGACACAGCTGGAAAGGCGCAGGTAGGGACTCCGTCTGGGGCTAGAGCAGGGAGCGCTGCTAAGCTCTCGCCCAGAAGCGGGCCCAGGCGCCTAGGCTCTGCAACACGTCCCTGCGAGCTTAGGATGTGCACCGAGGCAGCCGGATCCACCCAGCTCCCCAGGACCCCGGACCAGCGATAGCGGCAGGCCTCCATATTGCAACCAGGACACAGCTGGAAAGGCACAGGTAGACAGATTCCATCAGGGGCTACCACGTGAGGGGATCTGCTAGGCTCTCCCTACTAGGCAGGCCCAGCAGCGCCTGCCAAGGCTCTGCTGCACTCCCCCACACTTCCCGGAGACCTCAGGCCGTGCACAAAGTCAGCGGGTGGCAGCCAGCTCGTGATCCCATTGAGCAGCAATCACGCATAACCACCAGTAGAGAAACAACAGGTAAGCCCAGCCTCACAGGAGATTCAAACACCAGCCAGTAACAACAAGGTCAACTAACACCAGAAATAACCAGATGGCAAAAGGAAAACGAAGGAATGTCACTAACAGAAATCAAGGCAACATGACAGCATCTGAACCCAGTTCGCCAACAACAGGAAGACCTGGATATCCCAAAACACCAGAACAACAAGACTTGGATATAAAATCACTGGTCAGGATGCTGGTAGCTGAACACATAGAAAAATCTCGTAAAGAAATAGAGGAGAAAATGGATCAAAAGTTAGAAGCCTTTACAAGGCAAATACAAAAAAATCACTTCAAGAAATGCAGGAGAAGATGGATCAAAAAGAAGAAGACAATAAGGAAGAAAGACAAAAATCACTTAAAGAAATACAGAAGAACGTGGGCCAACAAGTAGAAGCTATGAAAGAGGAAACACAAAAATCTATTAAAGAAATACATGAAAACACAATCAAGCAAGCGAAAGATCTGAGCACATCCATCCAGGTACTAAAAACAGAAGTAGAAACAACTAAGAAATCACAGAGGGAGACAACATTGGAGATAGAAAACCTTGGGAAGAAATCAGGGGCCATAGATGCAAATATCAACATTAGAATACAAGAGATAGAAGACAGAATATCAGAAGCCGAAGATACCATAGGAACCATTGATTCAACAGTCAAAGAAAATACTAAATGCAAAAAGGCTGTAACCCAAAACATCCAAGAAATCCAGGATACAATGAGAAGACCAAACCTAAGAATTATAGGTATAGACGAGAATGAAGATGTACAAGTTAAAGGGCCAGCAAATATCTTCTACAAAATTATGGAAGAAAACTTCCCCAACCTAAAGAGAGAGATGCCCATGAATATACAAGAAGCATACAGAACCCCAAACAGACTGGATCAGAACAGAAATACATCCCGTCACATAATAATCAAAACTCCAAATGTACTAAACAAAGAAGGAATATTAAAGGCAGCAAGAGAAAAAGGCCAAGTAACTTATAAAGGAAGACCTATCAGAATAACACCAGACTTCTCACCTGAGACCATGAAAGCTAGAAGATCCTGGGCAGATATAATGCAAACTCTAAGAGAACACAAACTTCAGGCAAAACTACTTTACCCAGCAAAGCTCTCAATCGCCATAGATGGAGACATCAAGGTATTCCATGACAAAACCAAATTTGCACGATATCTTTCCACAAATCCAGCCCTACAAAGGATAATAGGGGGAAAACACCAAGACAAGGACGGAAAGTACACCCGGGAAGAAACAAGATAGAAACCTCCTCTCATCAAACCTAAAAGAAGGTAACCTCTCGAATATAAAAAATGTCTGGAGGAAATAATTACTATTCCTTAATATCTCTTAACATCAATGGACTCAATTCCCCAATAAAAAGACATAGATTAACAGACTGGATACGGAAACAGGACCCTATATTTTGCCGCATACAGGAAACCCATCTCAGTGTTAAAGACAAACACTGCCTTAGAGTAAAAGGCTGGAAGACAATTTTACAAGCAAATGGTCTCAGGAAACAAGCTGGAGTAGCCATTCTAATATCAGATAAAATTGACTTCCAACCTAAAATCATCAAAAGAGACTCAGAAGGTCACTTCTTGCTGGCCAAAGGGAAAATCCACCAAGAAGAGCTCTCAATACTGAACATCTATGATCCAAATGCAAGGGCACCCTCATTCGTAAAAGAAACCTTACTAATGCTTAAAGCACACATTACACCTAACACAATAATTGTGGGTGACTTCAACACTCCACTCTCCTCAATGGACAGATCAGGAAAGCAGAAACTAAACAGGGACACAGTGAAACTAATTGAAACTCTGGACCAATTGGATTTAACAGATATATATAGAACATTTCATCCTAAAGCTAAAGAATATACCTTTTTCTCAGCTCCACATGGTACCTTCTCCAAAATAGACCATATAATTGGTCACAAGACAGATGTCAACAAATACAAGAAGATCGAGCTAATCCCATGCCTCCTATCAGATCACCATGGAGTAAGAGTGGTCTTCAATAACAACAAAAACAACAGAAAGCCCACATACACATGGAAACTGAACAATACTCTACTCAATGACACCTTGGTCAAGGAAGAAATAAAAAAAGAAATCAAAGACTTTTTAGAATTCAATGAAAATGAAGGTACAACCTACCCAAATCTATGGGACACAATGAAAGCAGTGCTAAGAGGAAAACTCATAGCTCTAAGTGCATCCAAAAAGAAACTGGAGAGAGCATACACTAGCAGCTTAATGGCACACCTTAAAGCCCTGGAAGAAAAACAAGTTAATTCACCCAGGAGGAGTAGAAGACAAGAAATCATCAAACTCAGGGCTGAAATCAATCAAATAGAAACAAAGAGAACCATACAAAGAATCAACAAGACCAGGAGCTGGTTCTTTGAGAAAATCAACAAGATAGATAAACCCTTAGCCAGACTAACCAAAGGACACAGAGACAGTATACAAATTAACAAAATTAGAAATGAAAAGGGAGACATAACAACAGAAACTGAGGAAATTCAAAAGATCATCAGATCCTACTACAAAGGTCTATACTCAAAACAACTGGAGAATCTGGAGGAAATGGACAATTTCCTAGACAGATATCAAATACCAAAATTAAATCAGCATCAAGTAGATCAGCTAAATAGTCCCATAACCCCTAAAGAAATAGAAGGGGTTATAGAAAGCCTCCCAACCAAAAAAAGTACGGGATAAGATGGTTTTAGTGCAGAATTCTATCAGACCTTCAAAGAAGACTTAACACCAATACTTTTCAAACTATTCCACAAAATAGAGACAGAAGGGACACTGCCCAACTCATTCTTCGAAGCCACAATTACGCTAATACCTAAACCACAAAAAGATCCAACAAAGAAAGAGAACTACAGGCCAATTTCTCTTATGAATATAGATGCAAAAATACTAAATAAAATTCTTGCTAACTGAATCCAAGAGCACATCAAAACGATCATCCACCATGATCAAGTAGGCTTCATCCCAGGGATGCAGGGATGGTTCAATATACGGAAATCCATCAATGTAATCCACTACATAAACAAACTGAAAGAAAAAAACCACATGGTCATCTCATTAGATGCTGAAAAAGCATTCGACAAAATTCAGCATCCTTTCATGCTAAAAGTCTTGGAAAGAGCAGGAATTCAAGGCCCATACCTAAACATAGTAAAAGCAATCTACAGCAAACCAGTAGCCAACATCAAAATAAATGGAGAGAAACTTGAAGCATTCCCACTAAAATCAGGGACTAGACAAGGCTGCCCTCTCTCTCCATATCTTTTCAATATAGTACTTGAAGTTCTAGCAAGAGCAATTAGACAACATAAGGAAGTCAAAGGGATACAAATTGGAAAGGAAGAAGTGAAACTATCATTATTTGCAGACGATATGATAGTTTACCTAAGCGACCCAAAAAACTCCACCAGAGAACTTCTACAGCTGATAAACAACTTCAGCAAAGTGGCAGGTTATAAAACTAACTCAAGCAAGTCAGTGGCCTTCTTGTACTCAAAGGACAAGCAGGCTGAGAAAGAAATTAGGGAAATAACACCCTTCACAATAGCCACAAACAACATAAAGTATCTTGGTGTAACTCTAACCAAACAAGCGAAAGATCTGTACAACAGGAACTTCAAGTCCTTGAAGAAAGAAATCGAAGAAGACCTCAGAAGATGGAAAAATATTTCTTGCTCTTGGATTGGCAGGATCAATATAGTAAAAATGGCCATCTTGCCAAAAGCAATATACAGATTCAATGCGATCCCCATCAAAATCCCAACTCAATTCTTCATAGATCTAGAAAGAGCAATTCTCAAATTCATCTGGAGCAACAAAAAACCCAGGATAGCTAAAACTACTCTCAACAATAAAAGGACTTCTGGGGGAATCAATATCCCTGACCTCAAGCAGTACTACAGAGCAATTGTGTTAAAAACTGCATGGTATTGGTATAGCAACAGGCAAGCAGATCAATGGAACAGGATTAAAGACCCAGAAATGAACCCACAGACTTATGGTCACTTGATCTTTGATAAAGGAGCCACAACCATCTGGTGGAATAAAGATAGCCTTTTCAACAAATGGTGTGGTTCAACTGGAGGTCAACATGCAGAAGAATGCGAATTGACCCACTCTTATCTCTTTGCACTAAGATCAACTCCAAGTGGATCAAGGACCTCCACATAAAACCAAACACACTGAAACTATTAGAAAAGAAACTTGGGAAGACCCTGGAGGACTTGGGCACAGGGGAAAAGTTCCTGAACAGAACACCGATAGCTTATGCTCTAAGATCAAGAATCGACAAATGGGACCTCATAAAATTACAAAGTTTCTGCAAAGCAAAGGACACTGTCAGAAGGACAAAACGGCAACCAACAAAGTGGGGAAAGATCTTCACCAACTCCACATCCGACAGAGGGCTAATATCCAATATATACAAAGAACTCAAGAAGTTAGACCCCAAAGAACCAAATAACCCTATCAAAAAATGGAGCACAGAGCTAAACAAAGAATTTTCACCAGAAGAAATTCGGATGGCCGAGAAACACCTTAAGAGATGTTCAACATCATTAGTCATCAGGGAAATGCAAATCAAAACAACCCTGAGATTCCACCTCACACCAGCCATAATGGCTAAGATTAAAAACTCAAGAGACAACAAGTGCTGGTGAGGATGTGGAGAAAGAGGAACACTCCTCCACTGTTGGTGGGATTGCAAAATGGTAAAACCACTCTGGAAATCAGTTTGGCGGTTCCTCAGAAAATTGGGCATGTCACTTCCAGAGGACCCTGGCATACCACTCCTGGGCATATACCCAGAGGATTCCCCTGCATGCAATAAGGTCACATGCTCCACTATGTTTATAGCAGCCTTGTTTATAATAGCCAGAAATTGGAAGGAGCCCAAATATCCCTCAAAGGAGGAATGGATACAGAAAATGTGGTATATTTATACAATGGAATACTACTCAGCAATTAAAAATAATGAATTCATGCAATTTGTAGGTAAATGGTTAGACCTGGAAAATATCATCCTGAGTGAATTCACCCAATCACAAAAGAATGCACATGAAATGCAATCACTGATAAGTGGATATTAATGAGCCCAGAAGCCCTAAATACTCAAGACACAAATAGCAAGTCAAATGATTCCCAAGAAGAAGAAAGGAGAGGACCCTGGGCCTGTAAAGATTGCATCCAGTTTAGTAAAGAAACCGAGGGGGGAGGGGGAATGATTGGGGAACAGTTGGGGGGGAGAGGAACTATGGGAACTATGGTGGGTGGGAACTGGGAAAGGGGAAAGCCTTTGGAATGTAAACATAGAACATAGAAAATAAAAATTTAAAAAAAAACTGCATGATATTGGTTCAGTGACAGGGAGGCAGGTCAATGGAATAGGATTGAAGACCCAGAATTGAACCCACACATATATGGCCAATTGATCTTCGACAAAGCAGCTGAAAACATCCAGTGGAAAAAAGATAGCCTTTTCAACAAATGGTGCTGGCTCAACTGGAGGTCAACATGCAGAAGAATGAGAATTGATCCACTCTTATCTCCTTGCACTAAGCTCAACTCCAAGTGGATCAAGGACCTCCACATAAACCCAGACACACTAAAACTAAATAGAAAAGAAACTGGGGAAGACCCTTGAGGACATTGGCTCAGGGGGAAAATTCCTGAACAGAACACCAATTGCTTATGCTCTAAGAGCAAGAATAGAAAAATGGGACCTCATAAAATTACAAAGTTTCTGTAAGGCAAAAGACACTGTCAAAAGGATAAATCGGCAACCATCAAATTGGGAAAAAATCTTTACCAACCCCACATCTGACAGAGGGCTAATTTCCAATGCATACAAAGAACACAAGAGGTTAGACCCCCGAAAACCAAATAACCCTATCCAAAAATGGGGTACAGAGCTAAACAAAGACTTTTCACCTGAAGAAAGTCAGATGGCTGAGAAACACCTTAAAAAATGTTCAACATCATTAGTCATAAGGGAAATGCAAATCAAAACAACCCTGAGATTTCACCTCACACCAGTCAGAATGGCTAAGATTAAAAACTCAGAAGACATCAGGTGTTGGCGAGGATGTGGAGAAAGAGGAACACTCCTCCTCTGCTGGTGGGAATGCAAGCTGATACAACCACTCTGGAAATCATTATGACGGTTCCTCAGAAAACTGGACGTGATACTTCCGGAAGACCCTGCCATACCACTCCTGGGAATATACCCAGAAGATTCCCCAGCATGCAATAAGGATACATGCTCCACAATGTTCATAGCAGCCTTATTTATAATAGCCAGAAGCTGGAAAGAACCCAGATGTCACTCAACAGAGGAATGGATACAAAAAATGTGCTATATATACACAATGGAGTACTATTCAGCCATTAGAAACAATGAATTCATGAAATTCTTAGAGAAATGGATGGAGCTGGAGAACGTCATACTAAGTGAGGTGACCCAGTCTCAAAAGAATACCCATGGTATACAGTCACTGATAAGTGGATATTAGCCTAGAAGCTTGGAACACCAAAGACATAAATCACATATCAAGAGATGTCTCACTAGAAGAAAGGAGTGAACACTGGTGCCAGAATGGACCAAAACATCATTGTGGGAGAGTAGAAGAACAGTGAGGTGGGAAGGCGTGGATGACGGAGCAGGGGGAGGGAAAAGGGCATGTGGGACCTTTGGGGGTGGGGAACCAGAAAAAGGGAAATGAATTGTAAATATAGAATATATCCAATAAAAAAAACTGCATGGTATTGGTACCGTGACAGGGAAATGGATCAATGGAATAGGATTGAAGACCCAGAATTGAACCCACACATATATGGCCAACTGATATTCGACAAAGGAGCTGAAAATATCCAGTGGAAAAAAGATAGCCTTTTCAACAAATGGTTCTGGCTCAACTGGAGGTCAACATGCAGAAGAATGAGAATTGATCCACTCTTATCTCCTTGCACTAAGCTCAACTCCAAGTGGATCAAGCACCTCCACATAAAACCAGACACACTAAAACTAATAGAAAAGAAACTGGGGAAGACTTTTGAGGACATTGGCTCAGGGGGAAAATTCCTGAACAGAACACCAATTGCTTATGCTCTAAGATCAAGAATAGACAAATGGGACCTCATGAGATGACAAAGTTTCTGTAAGGCAAAAGACACTGTCAACAGGACAAATCGGCAACCAACAAATTGGGAAAAGATCTTCACCAACCCCACATCTGACAGAGGGCTAGTGTCCAATGTATACAAAGAACTCAAGAAGTTAGACCCCAGAAAACCAAATAACCCTATCCAAAAATGGGGTACAGAGCTAAACAAAGACTCTTCACCTGAAGAAATTCAGATGGCTGAGAAACACCTTAAAAAATGTTCAGTATCATCAGTCATTAGAGAAATGCAAATCAAAACAACCCTGAGATTTCACCTCACACCAGTCAGAATGGATAAGATCAAAAACTCAGAAGACATCAGGTGTTGGCGAGATTGTGGAGAAAAAGGAACACTCCTCCACTGCTGGTGGGACTGCAAGCTGGCACAACCACTCTGGAAATCAGTCTGGCTGTTCCTCAGAAAACTGGACATGATACTTCTGGAGGATCCAGCCATACCACTCCTGGGAATACACCCAGAACACTCCCCAGCATGCAATAAGGATACATGCTCCACGATGTTCATAGCGGCCTTATTTATAATAGCCAGAAGCTGGAAAGAATCCAGATGTCCCTCAACGGAGGAATGGATACAAAAAATGTGCTATATATACACAATGGAATACTATTTAGCCATTAGAAACAATTAATTCATGAAATTCTTAGAGAAATGGATAGAGCTGGAGAACATCATTCTAAGTGAGGTAACCCAGTCTCAAAAGAATACCCAGGGTCTGCAGTCATGGATAAGTGGATATTAGCCTAGAATCGTGGGATACCAAAGACACAATTCACATACCAAATTATGTCTGACAAGAAGAAAGGAATGGACACTAATGCTGGAAAGGATCAAAGCATCAGTGTAGGGGAATACCAGAACAAGCAAGTGGGAAGGGGTGGATGAGGGAGCAGGGGGAGGGAAAAGGGCATGTGGGACCTTAGTGTCGTGGGGAAACAATAAAAGGGAAATGAAGTGTAAACATAGAATATATCCAATAGAAAAAGAAAGAAAATAAAAGAAATGGACATATTCAGTCAATGACACTTCTGTGATGTGTGTAAAGTGCATGTATGTCTGACATGTGATATGTATGATGTGAGGGTTTATGAACACTGTATGAATATGGTATATGTATAGTTTACACATGTTAGTGTAGTGTGTATATGTGTGCAAGTGGTCGTTCCTCCAATTCATTAGCTGCCCTACTGCAGACAGAAAATGGCATGGCCTCCCCTGGAGAGTATAATCATCCAGACAGAGAGGGTAGGCTTGCAAATGAACATGTTCTGGCTAGAATCACCTTTAATGAAGGTGATTCTATGATGAAGAACATTCTCATTCCAAAAGAAGCAAGACAAAAGCAAAAGAAAACCAGAAAACACACTGACCTATCATCACATGAAAATTCTTATATGGTAAAGCAACCTAGTTCCTAGTTCCTAGTTCCCCAAAACCTCCTCTGAAACAAAATCCACTATTTACCTACTGAAAGCTCGCGGTATTCCATATCTCTCACTACCTGTAATCAGCTGATCCTCTGCCAGAACTGTCCATGACTGCATCTCAAATTACACAACTTAGCCAAACATGGGGACTACTCCACAGAAGCCAAGGAAATATGAACCTTCCTCCCTCGACTTCAGACAGCAGTTATCTTAGCCTTATTCTCCTTGCATGAGAATAAAAGTGGAGAGGCAGCCCGGTGGAAAGGCTCCTGCCTGAATAGACAGAAGGAAAACACTGGCAAACTTCTCTGAGAATGTGTCTGAGGACTGATCTCCTGATGCCTGTCAGGGATGCTCAGGATAGGCTCTGCAGCTGTGGTGAAGTTTAAGCATGTAAGGATGAGAGACTATCTCCTGGTGTATGGGAGTGTGGGTGGGACCAACAGGATCAAGGTGATCCAAATAACAGGATCAAAAATGGTCAGAAAAAAGTAAATGATGTGAACTGGGCTATGGCTGAGTGGTACATCACTGTTTGGGGTATAGTTATTTTCTCACTTCCATGACAAAATATGGTACAAAGCAGCTGGGGGAAGGGAGGGAGGGTTTGTTTACAGGTTGAGGAAACACAGCCCATCAAAAGAAAAAGCTCTGTAGTGGTGGAAGCATAAAGTGGTTGGGGAGATTGTAACCACAGTCACATAGCAGTGGGTGTGGAATAGTGCTGTTCTTCTCTTCCACTCCCCCATTCCTCTTCAATGTGGGACCCTAACCAATAGAATGCTGCTGCATTCATGTGGTAGGGTTTCCCCTCATCAGTTAAGTCTGTCTGGAAATACCCACAGACAGTGGCCAGAAGTGTGCATCCTAAGTGGCTCTACAACCTGTGAAAATGACCATCAAAATTAACTCTAACAATTAGTAAGGGCAATAAAAAAGAGAGAAAATAAGGAGGAAAAATGAGGAAGGCGTGAGTGAGAGAAAAAGGGGACAGGAGTGGGGAAAGGGGAGAGAGAGAGAGAGAGAGAGAGAGAGAGAGAGAGAGAGAGAGAGAGAGAGAGAGAGATTAGTTTTCTAGGAATACAGCACTGCTGGCTTGATTTGAGAGGTCAGACTTCAAGAACTGTAAAGTAAAAATATATATTGTTTTAAATCACTAAATTTGTGGAGAATTTGAAGTAATAGATGAAAAGTTTTGAATGGGAAGGTGTCAGGAGGGACACTGAAATGGATCACTGGGGAGTGAAGAATTTTTCATGGAAGTTATTCAAGCTATGGACAGACAGAGGCACAGGCATGGCTGTGGCTCCAGAACTCTTTCAGGACCCAGCACCAGAGTCAGAATGTGCAATGGGGATTTTGTAGAGAAGAAATTGGGGCCTCACAGCAGGAGTGGGGGTATCTTATGTTTTCAGAAGATAGGGGATGTCTCACAGTGCAAGCCTGCTGCCAGACTGTCTAATTCCTAGGCGAGAGGCAAAGATGTTGGTGTGATTAGCATATTTGGCTTCTATCACCCCCTGAGATGTAGGCCAACTTCTCCCCCTGTGTGTAAGTGGACTACTCCACTTCCTGCAAAAGCCCACCCCTCATACCCACCACGCCCACTCTCCCACCCCCAATCCCTAATCCCGAAAACAGCACCATACTTCCACCCACTTTCTTCCATCACAGACCTTTAAGAAGCAAATTCCATGACCTTTGTTTCCTCCTGTTGCTATAGCTAATCATAGCAACCTCGAGTCTATCCCACATTTGGGTAACATTCACAGAAAACTTACAATGTGTATTACCCACAATCCTTCCTACTGCCCTGCAGATTAGAAGGTTAATTGAGATTTCTGCAAGTAGATTGTAAAGTGCTGATGGATTCTTGGTCTCCCTTCTTCCCAGCTGGGCTGAGCTTAATTGCTGCCCTGAAGGTTAAGCCTCTGTGCTTTGGTTGAACTCCAGGCCAGAACAGTCCTGACAAAGCCAGGATGCAAATGACAGGTGTGAAGGATGCAGGATAGTGCCTGACAACCTTTGAAAACAGGTAGCCAAGACACACACAAAATGATCTCTCTACCTGAATCCAATTTCTCTATGGTTCCATGTTTAGTGGCTGAGTAGCATCCCTATGTCCCACTGAACACTCTGAATTAGCTGGCATTTCCTGTTTTCTACCACACACCTTCCCTACAGGCAGATAGGTAGAGAACAGAAAGGTTGGCAAACTTCAGAAGAACATTGCCTGGCATCTTCTACATTCTCTGTGCTACTATTCCCTATCATTCCAGGAAACTTTAAAAAGGGCATGCAGAAATAGAGAGAACATGACAAGGCAAAATATATGTATGTACTAGAAGGACACTGGAGTGAAGGAGAAGTAAGAACAGAGAGGACACCAGGGGGATTAAGGCCACCTTAAAACCAGCTTGTGAGCCAGGGGATTGCTTCTGAAGAGATTATTGCCCTGCTGTGAATGGAGGAAGGGGGAGAGGGATCAAAGGCAGAGAGGAGAAGAAGGGGACAGTCAAGAGAGGATTGGGATATTAGGGAAGGAATGGAAGAAGGATAGGAGAGGGGAGGGGAGGGGAGAAAAGAGAGGGGAGAAATGAGAGGGAGAGGAAATGGGGATAGAGGAAGGGGCGGGGAGGAGGGAAAGGGGAAGGAGAGGAGAAGGAATTGGGGAAAGGAGATGTAAAGGATGGGGAGAGGGGGGTGGAGATGGAAGAAGGGGAGGAAAGAAGAAAGGAAAGAAAGAAAGAAAGAAAGAAAGAAAGAAAGAAAGAAAAAAGAAAGAAGGAAGGAAGGAAGAAGGAAAGAAGGAAGGAAGGAAGAAAGGAAAGAAAGAAAGAAAGAAAGAGAAAAGGAAAACACAAAGGAGGGAGGGAACACCAGTTCCATATGAAGCTTTTTAGGGCTTTAAAAGAGACTGGAAAACGTGTGTGTGTGTGCTTTTGCTCAACTCATCTTTCATTTTGATTTAGGTTGGATTGTTTGTTTCATTTGGTTTTGTTTTGTTTTGTTTTGTTTTTGAAACAGACTGTCACCCTTTAGCTCAGGATTTCTGAAATTCAGAGTGATATTCCATTCTAAGCCTCCTAAATGCTACTGTTATAGTGGGAGCCAAAATTCTGTGTGCCTTTAGAGTTATTGCTGTTTTATGAGCATTTGCTTATGGGCATGCTTGTGCACCACATGTGTGTGTCCTCAGAGCCCAGTAGAGGGCACTGAGTTCCCCAGAACTAAAGCTCCAGAAGCTTGTGTGCTGCCCTGTTGCTGCTGATAATAGAGTACTGCTCCACAGGGAGTGAGTGGGTTGATTCCTGGCTTTGGAGGTCAGGCTGCCTCCAGCTTCTCTCCCTTGACTAAGCAGGCAGATGCAGCCATGACACATGGACCAGGAGCTGGAGAACAGCCGGAAAAGCGTCAGTCCAGGCTCCACTTGCACCCATGTGCTGGGCAGTGCCACACCATTCTGTGCCAGAGGAGAGCCAATAACACAGGCATGCTGAGAAAGGCTTGCAGACCCACAGGAGGGACAAGCACCAGCCAGAGACAGCAGGACCAACTAACATAACCACGTGGCAAAAGTCAAATGTAGGAACATTACCAAAAGAAATCAAGGCAACATGGCAGCATCTAAACCTAATTCTCCCACAACAGCAAGTCCTGGATACTCCAATATATCAGAAAAGCAAGATTTGGATTGAAAATCACAGCTCATGATGCTGATAGTGAGCTTCAAGAAGGACATAAATAACTCACTTTGAGAAATACAGAACACAAGTAATCAGGCAGAAGTCCTTAGAGAACTATGAGAAAGCACAACAAAACAGGTGAAGGAATGAACAAAACCATCCAGAATCTAAAAATGGAGGAAGAAACATTAAAGTAATCACAAAGGGAAGCAACTCTGGATATAGAAAACCTAGTAAAGAAGTCAGGAATCATGGATACAATTTAAACAGTAGAATAAAAGAGATAGAAGAGAGAATCTCAGAGACATAAGATAACATAGAAAGCATTGAAACAACAGTCAAAGTAAATGAAAAATGCAAAAAGCACCTAATCCAGAATATCCATGAAATCCAGCACAAGATGAGAAGACCAAACCTAAGGATTATAGGTATAGAAGAGAGTGAAGATTTCCGACTTAAAGGGCCAGTAAATGTCTTCAACAATATTATAGAGGAAAAGTTACCTAACCAAAAGAAAGAGATGCCCATGAAGAGACGAGAAGCCTACAGAATGCCAAAAAGTTTGAACCAGAAAATAAATTCCTCCCACCACATAATAACTAAAACACCAAATGCACTAAATAAGGAAAGAATTTTAAAAGCAGTAATGGAAAATGGTCAAGTAACACATAAAGGAACACCTTTCAGAATTATACCAGATTTCTCACCAGAGTCTATGAAAGCCAGATGATGATGGGCAGATGTGATACAGACTCTATAGAAACACAAATGCCAACAGAGGCTACTATACCCAGCAAAACTCTCAATTACCATAGATGGAGAAACCAAAATATTCATGACAAAAACAAATTTGCACAGTATCTTTGCACAAATCTAGCCCTCCAAAGGATAAGGAATGGAAATCTACAACAAAAGAAAGGAAACTACACACTAGAAAAAGCAGGAAATTAATTGTCATTTAACAAAACAAAAAGGGTACCCGGGTTGTGGTTGTGCATGCCTCTAATCCTAGCACTTGGGTGGCAGAGGCAAGTGGATTTCTGAGTTTGAGGCCAACCTGATCTACAGAATGAGTACCAGGACAGCTTGGACTACACAGAGAAACCCTATCACAAAAAACAAACAAACAAACAAACAAATAAATAAATAAATAAATAAGAGACACACAAACATAACTCCACCTCTAATACAAAAGCAACAAAGAGTTCTCCTTAATATCAATGGACTCAATCTCCAATTAAAAGGCATAGCCTAACAGACTGGATACATAAGCAGGACCCAACATTTTGCTGCATACAGAAAACATACCTCAGGAAGAAAGACAGATACTACCTCAGAGTAAAAGGCTGGAAAAGAAATTTCCAAGCAAATTGTCCCAAGAAACAAGTGGGTGTAGTCATACTAATATCAAATGAAATTGACTTTCAACCAAAAGTAATCAAAAAATAAGGAAGAACACTGTGTACTCATTAAAGGAAAAAATCTACCAAGATGAACTCTCAATTCTGAATGTATATGCTCCAAATGCAAGGGCACCTACATTCATAAATGAAACTTTAATAAAGCACAAAGCAAACATTGCACCCTGTATAATAATAGTGAGAGACTTCAACACCCCACTCTCATCAGTGAACAGATCAGGAAAACAAAAACTAAACAGAGAAACAGTAAAAATAAGAGAAGTTATGAACCAAATGGATTTGACAGATATCTATAGAACATTTTATCCTAAAACAAAACAATACACCTTCTTCTCAGCACCTCACAGTACCTTCTCCAAAACTGAACATATACTCAGTCACAAAATAGACCTCAGCGGATAAAAGAAGATTGAAATAATCCCATGAACCCTATCAGATCACCACGGTTTAAAGCTGGTCTTCAGTAACAACAAAAACAACAGAAAGCCCACATACCCATGCAAACTGTATAACATTCTATTCATAATAACCTCATCAAGGAAGTAATAAAGAAATTATAGAGTTCTTAGAATTTAAAGAAAATGAAGGCACAACATACCCAAACTTATGACACACAATGAAAGCAGTACTAAGACGAAAACACATAGCTCTGAAAGTCTCCAAAAACGAACTGCAAAGAGCATACACTGACAGCTTAACAACACAGCTGAAGGCTCTAAAACAAAAAGAAGCAAACACACCCAAGAGGAGTAGATGGCAGGAAATAAGCAAACTCAGGGCTGAAATCAACCAAGTAGAAACAAATCAATGAAACCAGGAGCTGGTTCTTGGAAAAAAACAACAAGATAGGTAAACCCTTAGCCAAACTAACCAGAGGGTACAGAGACAGTACCCAAATCAGCAAAACCAGAAATGAAAAGGGGGCATAAAATCAGATACTGAAGAAGTCCAAAAAATCATGAGATCCCACTACAAAAGCCTATACTCAACAAAAGTAGAAAATCTAGAGGAAATGGACAATTATCTAACAGATTCTAGGAACCACAATAAAATCAGGATTTGATAAATGATCTGAACAATCCAACAACCCCTAAAGAAAATTGAAGTAGTAATTACTAATCTCCCAACCAAAAAAGCCCAGGATCTGATGGTTTCAATGCAGAGTTCTAGCAAACCTTCAAAGAAGAAATAATAGAAATAGTCTTAAGACTATTTCTCAAAATAGAAACAGATGAACCCCTACCCAATTCGTTTTATGAATTTCCAATTACTCTGATCCCTAAACAACACAGACCCAAAAAAGAAAGAGAACTTTAGGCCTATTTCCCTTCTGAATATCAATGGAAAAATACTCAATAAAATGCTTGCCAACTGAATCCTAGAACACATCAAAATGATCATCCACCATGATCAAGTAGGCTTCATCCCCGGGATGCAGGGATGGCTCAATACATAGAAATCCATCAATGTAATCCACTATATAAACAAACTCAAAGAAAAAAACATGATCATTTCACTAGATTCTGAGAAAGCATTTGACAAAATACAATATCTCTTCATGATAAAAGTCTTGAAAAGATCAGGAATTCAAGGCCCATACATACTCATATTAAAAGCCAGATATAGCAAAAAAGTAGCCAACATCAACCTAAGTAGAAAGACATTAAAACAATCCCACTGAAATCAGTGACTAGACAAGGCACTCTCTCCCTACCTGTTCCATATGGTTCTCAAAGTCCTAGCCAGAGCAATTATACAACAAAAGGAGGTTGAAGGGATTCAAATTGCAATGGAAGAATTCAAAGTATCACTATTTGCAGATGATATGAAAGTATACTTAAGTTAACCCAAAAATTCCAACAGAGAACTTATAAACCTAATGAACACCTTCAGCAAACTGGCTGGATATAAAATTAACTCAAACAAATCAGAAGCTTCCCTATACTCAAAGGATAAGGAGGCTGAGAAAGAAATGAGGGAAATGACACCCTTCACAATAGCACACAAACAATATAAAATGACTTGCTGTGTCTCTAACCAGGTAAGTCAAAGATCTCTGTGACAAGCACTTCAAGTCTCTGAAGAAAGAAATTGAAGATCTCAGAAGATGGAAAGATCTCGCATGCTCATGGATAGACAGGGTTAATAGAGTAAAAATGGCCATCTTGCCTAAATCAATCTACGGATTCAATGCAATACCCATTAATATTCAAACTCAATCCTTCCTAAAGTTAGAAAGAGCAATTTGCAACTTTCTCTGGAATAACAAAAAGCCAAGGATAGAGAAAGCTAATCTCAAAGATATAAGAACTTCTGGCAGAATCACCATCCCTTACATCAAGCTCTAATTCAGAGCAACAGTGATTAAAACTGTATGGTATTTGGTACAGAGAAAGGTGTGAGGATCAATGGAAAAGAATCGAAGACTCAGAAATGAACCCACACACCTATGGTCACTTGATCTTTGACAAAGGTTCTACATCCATCCAATGGAAAAAAAGACAGCATTTTCAACAAATAGTGCAGGGTCCAATGACAGTAAACATGAGGAAGGATGCAAATTGGGCCATTCTTATCTCCCTGTACAAAGCTCAGGTCCAAGTTGATCAAGGCCCGCCACATAAAACCAGATGTACTGAATCTAATAGAAGAGAAAGTGGGGAAGAACCTGGAGCCCATGGGCAAAGGGGAAAATTTCCTGAATACACCAATAGTATATGCTCAAAGATCAAAAATTGACAAATTGGACCTCATAAATTTGCAAAGCTTCTGTAAGGCAAAGGAACACAGTCAATAGGGCAAAATGACAACCACCAGATTGGGAAAAGGTCTTAACCAATCCTACCTCCAATAGAGGGCTAATATCCAATATATACAAAGAACTCAAGAAATTAGACTCCAGAGCATCAAATGACCCTATTAAGAAATGGGGTACAGCCTTACAGTGGCAATCGCAGTTGGTCTCCATATTGCTACCATGCCACCGCTAGAGAGGCCCAGGTATACAGACTCAATCAGGGTCTACTATCACTCAGGTAGACCCACCAGGCTCTCGCCACCAGCCAGGGCCAGTGCGGTCGCTCGGCAGGACTTCATGCCCTTGGCCTTGCACCAAGGCGGCTGGGAGCAGCCTGCCCCACAGTTCCTTACACCTGTGGTCTTGGTCGGTCTACATATTGCCACCAGGCCACCGCTAGAGAGGCCCAGGTATACAGACTTAATCAGGGTCTACCATTGCTAGGGTAGATCCTACAAGCTTTCGCCACCAGCCAGGGCCAGGGCGGTGGCTTGGCAGGACTTCTTCATGCCGTCCAACGTTACACCAACTTGGTTGGGAACCGCCTTTCCTTAGGTCCCCTCAGCACTTGCAGAGAAAGTCTCTATTTTGCAGCATGGCCATCAGTAGAGAAACAACAGGCAGGCCCAGCCTCACGGGAGGTACAAACACCAGCCAGTGACAACAAGGCAAACTAACGCCAGAGATAACCAGATGGCAAAAGGAAAAGGTAGGAATGTTACTAACAGAAATCAAGGCAAGATGACAGCGTCTGAACCCAGTTCGCTGAAAGCATGAAGCCCTGGATACCCCAAAACACCAGAAAACAAGATTTGGATCTAAAATCACTGGTCAGGATGCTGGTAGCGGAACACATAGAAAAATCTCTTAAAGAAATACAGGAGAAAATGGATCAAAAGTTAGAAGCCCTTACAAGGCAAACACAAAAATCACTTAAAGAAATTCAGGAGAATATGGGTCAAAAAACAGAAGTCAATAAGGAAGAAAAACAAAAATCATTTAAAGAAATACAGAAGAATGTGGGTCAACAAGTAGAAGATATGAAAGAGGAAACATAAAAATCTCTTAAAGAATTACATGAAAACAATCAAGCAAGCGAAAGATCAGAGCATATCCATCCAGGTTCTAAAAACAGAAGTAGAAACAACTAAGGAATGACAAAGGGCAACAACATTGGAGATAAAAAATCTTGGGAAGAAATCAGAGGCTATAGATGCAAATATCAACAATAGAATACAAGAAATAGAAGAAAGAATCTCAGATGCCAAAGATACCATAAGAACCATTGATTCAAGAGTCAAAGAAAATACTACATGCAAAAAGCTAGTAACCCAAAACATCCAGGAAATCCAGGACACAATAAGAAGACCAAACCTAAGGATTATAGGTATAGAGGAGAGTGAAGATTTACAAGTTAAAGGGCCAGCAAATATCTTCTACAAAATTAAGGAAGAAAACTTCCCCAACCTAAAGAGAGAGATGCCCATGAATATAGAAGAAGCCTACAGAACTCCAAACAGACTGGACCAGAACAGAAAAACATCCTGTCACATAATAATCAAAATCCCAAATGTACTAAACAAAGAAAGAATATTAAAGGCAGTAAGAGAAAAAGGCCAAGTAACTTATAAAGGAAGACCTATCAGAATAACACCAGACTTCTCACCTGAGACCATGAAAGCTAGAAGATCCTGGGCAGATATCATGCAAACTCTAAGAGAACACAAACTTCAGCCAAAACTACTTTACCCAGCAAAACTCTCAATTGTCATAGATGGAGACACCAAGATATTCCATGACAAAATCAAATTTGCATGATATCATTCCACAAACCCAGCCCTACAAAGGTTCATAGGGGGAAAACACCAACACAAGGAGGGAAACTACATCCCGGAAGAAGCACGATAGAAAACTCCTCTCATCAATCCCAAAAGAAGATAACCACTCAAATATAAAAAATAATTTCAAAAATGTTGGGAGGTAATAATTACTATTCCTTAATATCTCTTAACACCAATGGAATCAATTCCCCAATAAAAAGACATAGACTAACAGACTGGATACAGAAACAGGACCCTACATTTTGCTGCATACAGGAAACACATCTCAGTGTCAAAGACAAACACTACCTTAGAGTAAAAGGCTGGAAGACAATTTTACAAGAAAATGGTCTCAGGAAACAAGCTGGAGTAGCCATTCTAATATCAGATAAAAATGACTTTCAACCTAAAGTCATCAAAAGAGACTCAGAAGGTCACTTCTTGCTGGTCAAAGGGAAATCAAGAAGAACTCTCAATACTGAACATCCAATGTTAGGGCACCCTCATTCGTAAAAGAAACCTTGCTAAAGCTTAAAGCACACATTGCACCTAACACAATAACTGTGGGTGATTTCAACACTCCACTCTCCTCAATGGACCGATCAGGAAAGCAGAAACTAAACAGGGACACAATGAAACTAATTGAAATTTGGAATTGAAATTGGATTTAACAGATATATATAACATTTCATCCTAAAGCAAAAGAATATACCTTTTTCTCAGCACCGCATGGTACCTTCTCCAAAATTGATCATATAATTGGTCACAGGACAGATGTCAACGAATACAAGAAGATCGAACTAATCCCATGCCTCATATCAGACCACCATGGAGTAAGAGTGGTCTTCAATAGCAACAAAAACAACAGAAACCCACATACACATGGAAACTGAACAATACTCAATGACACCTTGGTCAAGGAAGAAATAAAAAAAGAAATCAGACATTTTAGAATTCAATGAAAATGAAGGAACAACCGACCCAAATCTATGAAACACAATGAAAGAAGTGCTAAGAGGAAAACTCATAGCTCTAAGTGCATACAAAAAGAAACTGGAGAGAGCATACACTAGCAGCTTAATGGCACACCTTAAACCCTGGGGAAAAAAAGCTAGTTCACCCAGGAGGAATAGAAGACAGGAAATCATCAAACTAAGGGCAGAAATCAATCAAGTAGAAACAAAGAGAACCATACAAAGAATCAACAAAACCAAGAGCTGGCTCTTCGAGGAAATCAACAAGATAGATAAATCCTTAGCTAGACTAACAAAAGGGCACAGAGACAGTATCCAAATTAACAAAATTAGAAATGAAAAGGGGGATATAACAAAAGAAATTGAGGAAATTCAAAAAATCGTCAGATCCTACTACAAAAGCCTATACTCAACACAACTGGAGAATCTAGAGGAAATGGACAATTTTCTAGACAGATACCAAATACCAAAATTAAACCAGGATCAATTAAACCAGCTAAACAGTCCCATAACCCCAAGAGAAATAGAAGGGGTTATAGAAAGCCTCCCAACCAAAAAAAGTATGGGACCTGATAGTTTTAGTGCAGAATTCTATCAGACCTTCAAAGAAGGCCTAACACCAATACTCTTCAAACAATTCCACAAAATAGAAACAGAAAGAACCCTGCCCAACTCGTTCTACAAAGCCACCATAACACTGATACCAAAAGCACACAAAGATCCTACAAAGAAAGAGAACTACAGGCTAATTTCCCTTACGAATATTGATGCAAAAATACTAAATAAAATTCTTGCCAACCAAATCCAAGAGCACATAAAAATGATCATTCACCATGATCAAGTAGGCTTCATCCCAGGGATGCAGGGATGTTTCAATATACAAAAATCCATCAATGTAATCCACTACATAAACAAACTAAAAGAAAAAAAAAACAGGATCATCTCATTAGATGCTGAAAAAGCATTTGACAAAATTCAGCATACTTTCATGCTAAAAGTCCCAGAAAGAACAGGAATTCAAGGCCAATACCTAAATATAATAAAAGCAATATACAGCAGACCAATAACCAACATCAAAATAAAAGGAGAGAAACTTGAAGCATTCCCACTAAAATCAGGGACTAGACAAGGCTGCCCTCTATCTCCATATCTTTTCAATATAGTACTTGAAGTTCTAGCAAGAGCAATTAGACAACATATGGAAGTCAAAGGGATACAAATTGGAAAGGAAGAAGTCAAACTATCACTTTTTGCAGATGATATGATAGTATATGTAAGTGACCCAAAAAACTCCACCAGAGAAATCCTACAGCTGATAAATAACTTCAGCAAAGTGGCTGGTAATAAAATCAACTCAAGCAAAGCAGTAGCCTTCTTGTACTCAAAGGACAAGCAGGCTGAGAAAGAAATTACTGAAATAACACCCTTCACAATAGCCACAAACAATATAAAGTATCTTGGCGTGACTTTACCTAAACAAGTGAAAGAACTCTATAACAGGAACTTCAAGTCCTTGAAGAAAGAAATTGAAGAAGACCTCAGGAGATGGAAAAATATTCCATGCTCTTGGATTGGCAGGATCAATATAGCAAAAATGACCATCTTGCCAAAAGCAATCCACAGATTCAATGCAATCCCCATCAAGATCCCAAATCAATTCTTCACAGTTCTAGAAAGAGCAATTCTCAAATTCATCTGGAGCAACAAAAAACCCAGGATAGCTAAAACTATTCTCAACAATAAAAGGACTTCTGGGGGAATCAATATCCCTGACCTCAAACAGTACTACAGAGCAATTGTGCTAAAAAACTGCATGGTATTGGTACAGCAACAGGCAAGTAGATCAATGGAATAGGATTGAAGACCCAGAAATGAACCCACAGACTTATGGTCACTTGATCTTTGATAAAGGAGCTATAACCATCCAGTGGAATAAAGATAGCCTTTTCAACAAATGGTGTGGTTCAACTGGATGTCCACATGCAGAAGAATGTGAATTGACCCACTCTTATCTCTTTGCACTAAGATCAACTCCAAGTGGATCAAGGACCTCCACATAAAACCAGACACACTGAAACCAATAGAAAAGCAACTGGGGAAGACCCTGGAGGACATGGGCACAGGGGAAAAGTTCCTGAACAGAACAGCAATAGCTTATGCTCTAAGATCAAGAATTGACAAATGGGACCTTATAAAAGTACAAAGTTTCTGTAAGACAAAGGACACTGTCAGAAGGACAAAACAGCAACCAACAAATTGGGAAAAGATCTTCACCAACCCCACATCCGACAGAGGGCTAATATCCAGTATATACAAAGAGCTCAAGAAGTTAGACCCCAAAGAATCAAATAACCCTATCAAAAATGGGGTACAGAGCTAAACAAAGAATTTTCACCAAAAGAAATTTGAATGGCTGAGAAGCACCTTAAGAGATGTTCAACATCATTAGTCCTCAGGAAACTACAAATCCAAACAACCCTGAGATTCCACCTCACATCAGTCAGAATGGCTAAGATTAAAAACTCGAGGGACAACAGGTGCTGGCGAGGATGTGGAGAAAAAGGAACTCTCCTACACTGTTGATGGGGTTGCAAGATAGTACAAGTGCTCTGGAAATCAGTCTGGTGGTTCCTCAGAAAATTGGGAATGACACTTACAGAGGACCCTATCATACCACTCCTGGGCATATACTGAGAGGATTCAACTGCATACAATAAAGACACATGCTCCATTATGTTCATAGCAGACTTATTTATAATATCCAGAAGTTGAAACGAGCCCAGATCTCCCTCAAAGAAGGAATGGATACAGAAAATGTGGTATATTTATACAATGGAATACTATTCAGCAAATAAAAATAATGAATTCATGCAATTTGTAGGCAAATGGTTGGATCTGGAAAATATCATCCTAAGTGAGTTAACCCAATCACAAAAGAATACACATGAAATGCAATCACTTATAAGTAGATATTAATGAGCCCAAAAGCTCTGAATACTCAAGGCACAATTAGCAAATCAAAAGATTCCCAAGAAGAAGGAAGGAAAGGACCCTGGTCGTGAAACGACTGGATCCAGATTTGTAGGAGAGTATCAGAATAGAGACATGGGGGATGGAGGGGTGATTGGGGAATGGGTGGAGCGAAGAGGACTTATGGGACATATGGTGAGGGGGGAACTGGGAAAGGGGAAAGCCTTTGGAATGTAAACAAAGAATATAGAAAATAAAGAAAAAAATCTAAAAAAAAAAAAAAAAAAAAGAAAGAGTTCCTGAATAAAGTGCTGTTAAGAAGGATCCTCAGTGTTGCATCGTTTCTTGCTGGACATGTGGGGTTGCTTCAGCTGGTGCCCCTTACGGGGACCCGAGAAAAGACCCTTGAGGATCCAGAACTTTTCAGCACCAGGAAGGCAGTACCGGTAAGCTCCCTGGTAAGTAGGGACAATAAGGCTCTCCGAGGGTGAGTGGAGACAATAAAGATCTTAGGTTTAAACAGGACTATAAGGTTCACAGAAGAATGACTATGTGGGATTGGCTTCTTAGCTACGGGGCCTTTGCAGTTGCAGTTCAGGTTATTTTCCTCCTCTGTGCTGTTGCATCTGGCTTAATCGGCATCGTTCAGGACACCAGTGTACTTTTGACTAAACTCCATCCATCACACGTAGATAAGTGTGCAGGAAAAGAGTGCTGGTGGCCTTAGATAAGTGAGCTAGAAAACATGGGGAATTCATCTTCTAGTGCAATTGTGACAGTCCTTAAAAACTTACTTGAACAACACAAGTTAAAAATAGACAAAAGGACCCTTTCCTCCTTCCTTGCTGAGTGT
Organism: Apodemus agrarius; assembly: GCA_964023405.1. Lineage (NCBI taxonomy): Eukaryota > Metazoa > Chordata > Mammalia > Rodentia > Muridae > Apodemus > Apodemus agrarius. The sequence goes on along the minus strand of OZ030025.1, from coordinate 44,560,383 downwards.
GATCATTGAGCTCCTTGGTTTGAGGCCTCTGGCTAGCTAACAGTGGGATCATGGTAAAAATTGGGAGGAGATCTGGACTGAGAGGCTACGAAACAAAAACTGAAGCCAGGCATGAAGCCCATATGGTGCTTGATTCGTGCTTGTTTGAGTGATCAAAGATGTGCAGAGGCAGTTAAAACGGGGCAGGGAACTATAACTCTAATTCTACTAAGAGAAAAGTATTACCCACTTACAATCCATACCAAGAATTTCCTCCAAAATTCTCACCTTGTCAATTTCCCCAGCATCGTGGGAAGGAAGTTATTCCTGGTTTTGAGTTTTTACCACCATTAGGTCAGTATAAGTTTTCCTGGAACCAAACAGGAAAGGAAAATGGCTGGCCATGGTTTGATTGGGTCTTATCTAACAGTCAAGGAGCATTTCCCTCATTGACCCCTTTTGCCAGATTTGGCTATGAGAGTTTTTCCTTGTATAATATTTCTGCTTTGCGTAAAAATAACGGACAGTTAAAAAATCAATCCTTGAAGAAAGAAATCGAAGAAGACCTCAGAAGATGGAAAAATATTTCTTGCTCCTGGATTGGCAGGATCAATAAAATAAAAAATGGCCATCTTGCCAAAAGCAATATACAGATTCAATGCGATCCCCATCAAAATCCCAACTCAATTCTTCATAGATCTAGAAAGAGCAATTCTCAAATTCATCTGGAGCAACAAAAAACCCAGGATAGCTAAAACTATTCTCAACAATAAAAGGACTTCTGGGGGAATCAATATCCCTGACCTCAAACAGTACTACAGAGCAATTGTGCTAATAACTGCATGGTATTGGTACAGCAACAGGCAAGTAGATCAATGGAATAGGATTGAAGACCCAGAAATGAACCCACAGACTTATGGTCACTTGATCTTTGATAAAGGAGCCACAACCATCCAGTGGAATAAAGATAGCCTTTTCAACAAATGGTGTGGTTCAACTGGAGGTCCACATGCAGAAGAATGCGAATTGACCCACTCTTATCTCCTTGCACTAAGATCAACTCCAAGTGGATCAAGGACCTCCACATAAAACCAGACACACTGAAACTATTAGAAAAGGAACTTGGGAAGACCCTGGAGGACATGGGCACAGGGGGAAAGTTCCTGAACAGAACACCAATAGCTTACGCACTAAGATCAAGAATTGACAAATGGGACCTCATAAAATTACAAAGTTTCTGCAAGGCAAAGGACACTGTCAGAAGGACAAAACGGCAACCAACAAAGTGGGAAAAGATCTTCACTAACCCCACAACTGACAGAGGGCTAATATCCAATATATACAAAGAAATCAAGAAGTTATACCCCAAAGAACCAAATAACCCTATCAAAAAATGGGGTACAGAGCTAAACAAAGAATTTTCACCAGAAGAAATTCGGATGGCCGAGAAACACCTTAAGAGATGTTCAACATCATTAGTCATCAGGGAAATGCAAATCAAAACAACCCTGAGATTCCACCTCACTCCAGTCAGAATGGCTAAGATTAAAAACTCAAGAGACAACAAGTGCTGGCAAGGATGTGGAGAAAGAGGAACACTCCTCCACTGTTGGTGGGATTGCAAAGTGGTAAAACCGCTCTGTAAACCAGTTTGGAGGTTCCTCAGAAAATTGGGCATGCCACTTCCAGAGGACCCTGGCATACCACTCCTGGGCATATACCCAGAGGATTCCCCTGCATACAATAAAGACACATGCTCCACTATGTTTATAGCAGCCTTGTTTATAATAGCCAGAAATTGGAAGGAGCCCATATATCCCTCAAAGGAGGAATGGATACAGAAAATGTGGTATATTTATACAATGGAATACTACTCAGCAATTAAAAATAATGAATTCATGCAATTTGTAGGTAAATGGTTAGACCTGGAAAATATCATCCTGAGTGAGTTAACCCAATCACAAAAGAATACACATGAAATGCAATCACTGATAAGTGGATATTAATGAGCCCAGAAGTCCTAAATACTCAAGGTACAATTAGCAAGTCAAATGATTCCCAAGAAGAAGAAAGGAGAGGACCCTGGGCCTGTAAAGTTTGGATCCAGTTTTGTAGAGAAACCGTGGGGGGAGGGGGAATTATTGGGGAATAGTTGGGGGGAGCAGAATTATGAGACGTGTGTTGGTGGGGGGACTGGGAAAGGGGAAAGCCTTTGCAATGTAAACATAGAATATAGAAAATAAAAATTAAAACAAAACAAAACAAAACAAAAAGAATATCAGAATTCAGCAGTTATTTAATAATGCTAGCTTTTGTGCCGCTAAAGTTTGTGTGAAACCCCCATTATTTTTTCTATTAGCTACTAATATTACTGATATAAGTTTTAATTGCAATTCTTCACAAATTGTTTCTTATTTGTCAGAGTGTTGGAGTGAGAATAATAATGAGACAGCATTGATAGTACATTTACCTATGTTTGTTCCGTTGCCTGTGGAGGATGATACAGACCAATTCCCTATTATCAATAACTTTAGACAGAAAAGAGACTTTGGCATAACAGCTTCTATTATCTCCACTATAGTTGTATCTGCTGTAGCTGCAACTACGACTGCCATGGCTATGACTAATCAAGTACAAACAGCCAGTACAATGAATACTATAGTTGAGAAAACTACATTTGCCTTGCAGACTTAAAATAACTATAATGCCCATATAGAATCAGGAATTCTTTTGGTTAATCAAAGAGTAGATGTATTACAGGAAGAGATAGAAGCTCTAGATAAGATGATTCAATTATCTTGTGTACATGCCCTGAAGGGCCTCTGTGTTACGCCTATACAGACAAATTTTACTACATTTAAAGAACAGCAGTCAATACTCAGCAATTATTTAAAAGGGAATTGGACAATACAGGGTGAAATTCTTACTAAACAGCTTGTTTTCCAGATAACCTCAATAATGCAACAAGATTGGACCCTGTCACATTGGGAGACTTCATATCGTGGATTACTCAAGCTTTCTCCTGGGTTAAGGAATGGGCATGCATGGCTGCAATGGCTGCTCTTATGTGTTTGGCTGCTTTCATTTGCCTGTGGTGCTTCTGTCACCTTAAGAGGGATCACGCCAGACATAAGGCTGTGGTATACCAAGCCCTTGTTGCCATGGATAGTGGAGAGGAGCCTGCCATCTGGTTTGCATCTTTAAAATAGATGGATTTGTCTTTGTACATTCTCCCCCTTGGGGTATGAGTTTGTATGATGAGAGTATGATATACAGGCTGTGGTATCTGCACTAGATGCACTGTGGTTCAGCCCACATTATTTTCGCACTATATCATCCTGTGGGTTGTAAGGCAAAGCACTGCACAGAGAGTAGCTAGTGACCAGTTTAGCGCCCTCTGGAAGGAACGTCTGATTCCATAAAGGTTGCGTGTCCTAGGAACCTTTCCCCTGACACAGGAGGTGTTCAAGGTCTCATTTGAGTGGTGAACTCCATAGCAGGCTTTGTACAATACTCCTCTTCTTTCTACCAACTCAGGGGAATCAGACCTCTACCTTCACCCAGGTACAACATCACGAAAAGATGGTGCTAAAGTGCATGTATTGCCTGAAGTGCGTCAGTTGTTTGATTGACATTGTTATAATAAAAAGGGGGGAAATGTAGCAAGCCAGAATGTTCTGCCATTACAAGATGGCGCTTGTTTCCGCCACTAATCCTGATAAACAACGTGGCATATACATATTAATGAACATAATGACTCAGCTATTTCTTGCCCAGTTGTATGCTAATGAGGTGATTCCTTGTATAGCCTATCCTGAGGCAAGAACTAGGCACAGAGCCCTAGGCAGCGACTGTTCAGATATATAAGGCAGCTCATTCCTTGCCTCAGGGTCCCCATTTTCTCATCATAAAAGAGTTCCTGAAAAAAGTGCTGTTAAGAAGGATCCTCAGTGTTGCATTGTTTCTTGCTGGACAAGTGTGGTTGCTTCAATATATAAATGTTAATACACCAGGTATTAAAGACCCCCCCCAAAAAAAAAGAGAAAAAGAAAAGATAAAAAAAGAAACTATTCCCAAAGATTTTGACAGATGTTAGGAAAACATTTTTATATTTAATGTGTGGCTAATAACCCTACCACTGGATTTTTATTACACTATAATAGTTTACAAGAGAGTATTAGCACAATGTTACTATGTATACTGGGTCATTTAGCATATTCTACTCCAAAATGGCATTCTTTGTTATATGATAACAATACAGTTTTACCCCTTGCCCATTAAATTATCATTTTCCAAGCCAAAAACAAAAAACAAAAAACAAAAAAAACCCAAAGCTCTTTAACATACTTCTGAGGTTCTAAGGCAATATGATGAGTCCAGAAACAATGATGACAACAACAACAACAACAACAACAAAAGCAACAACAAAGGAAAAGGCACTTGAAACATGAAAGGACACCATCATTGCTCAGATGAACCAAAATACAAATGAAATCATTAAAACTCATGAACTACAGCAGGGATACATGATCTGTGATAACAGGACAAATCAAATACATGCCTATATGCACATAAAGTAGAAATGTAAGAATTAAATCAAGAATGTAATCCTTGTAGACTAAATATTTGGGAGCAAGTTTAACAAAAAATAAATCAAAATTTATTCAACAAAATTTGTGAAATGATATATTGTAATTAATAGGGGGACATCACATTTTGGTGAGGGTTGAGCACTTCTGGGATGCTGTTGCTCTTAAGAACCAGTGAAAACCTGCAAAAAAGCTCTTAATAGAGAGACCGCAGACAAGACTCCAAAGTTAACAGTTTTAGGCTCCAATGGGTCTGCACAGACTGTTGGTGAACCAGGAGACATTGTGCAGAAACAGGAAGTGAGAGCCTATCAGTGACCACAGGTTTCATTGCACTTCCCTAGTGGTTGCCTTTCACAGGAATACACTCTGGAGGCAGAGACTTTTAATTGGTCTCCCACCCACAAAAAATGGGGGCTGATGGAAATGCTGTACTGAGCCCACAAGATGAGAGAGCAGCAGAGCAGAGCAGAGCTGAGCAGACCTGAGCAGAGTGCTGGTCACCACCATCTTTGCTGAAACATCCAAGATCAGGGTCCTTTGTTTCTTGTGCCTCCTCCCTAAATAGTTCTCTGAAATCTGTGACATGAGGCTGGTGACAAGGAGACGATATCCTCACCTACTGTAGAATCAGTATCAGCAAAGCCAACTGTGTCTACAAAGAAGGAAAACTGGCATCAGGTGGTGTCAGGGAAGGGGATACAACACTAACACAGGAAGAGAGATACTGTCCTCAAAGAGATGCCTAGACTCCACACAGCTGAACAGCACAAGGGCTATGACAGTGATTGCAGTGTCCCATCCCCAGCCACAGCCAGAAGGCACACACCCACACCAGATTACTATGTGCAGCCTGGGCTCACCTGGGTCTGGATCAGCTCATGCCAGGCACCCCTGAGGTGAACTGAAATGTGAGGCTCCTTCCAACCCTGCCTAGCTGAATGGGTGACTCCCTCTGCAAGGTTGTTTCCTCTAGGGCTCAGGGAGGTCCTTCACACTGGAATTCCAGTTCTCATCTGGGTTCCTAGTTCATGAAGGTGGCGGTATCAAGGCCTGCCTCAGCTGGGCTCATGGAGGGGAACCTGGAGACTAGTGAAAGCTGTGCTGCATTCACCCCTCACTCCCTTATCCCCTCACCCCTCAGAGCCTCAGCTGTAGAGACAGGAAAGCTTCATCACTGAGAAAACTCACACACACTCTAAGTTCACTTGTTCTTAGCTGACTTGAAAATCGCTAATCAAGTATGTGTGTATGTGTGTGTGTGTGTGTGTGTGTGTGTGTGTGTGTGTGTGCCAGGTGTGAATATGGAAGAATGGGTGAGCCTACATGTGACTGAGTGTGAATAAAACCATGCACACCTGAACATCCCTATACAGGGAGAAGTGGATGGCTGATATGTCTATCTCCCTGACTTGCCATCCTGGGTCCACAGTTGCAGGGGAACTCCAGCGGCTCTTCATTGATCTACATGATTGCCAAAGATACTACCAGGGCTTGATTAGCCCAAGCAGTGACTCCAGACTCCATATGATCCAGGAATCTGACATCTAGCACCCTGCTTGGAATGGGGGAAGATGGTGAGACCACAGGCAAGACAGCTGTAGGGACTAACATTAGTCTTGGAGGTTCCAGCCACAGATCATCAGCCCTCAGAGAAACATCTTCAAGCCCTGATTCCTACTCTTAGTGGTGGTGAATAGCCACAAGGTGACAAAGCCTTGCCTTAAGGGTATCAAGACCTTACTGACAGTGACAAGACCAAAAGGGTCCTTTTCCCACACAGCCAGGGTCGCTGACAGAGACAGAAGCATAAGAGGATACAAAATAATGATCGATGATGCCCAAAATAATGATATAATTGGAGAGATACAAACCTCAATTGGGTGGCACTGAGGCCTAGATAGTAAATTCACAGCCCTTCAGGGTCCCAGAACAAAAGTGTGGCTCCTATTCCTATTGCTTTCTCCCTTAAGGGGCGATATCAGGTGGCTACCACACTTTTCCTATCCCTGTGGCTTAACCTTGCTCGGTATAAACGTCCTACTTAATCTTGGTGCCAGATTTCTAGTGAGCATCGAAGCCAAGACACTGCCAGTTCCACATACAGTCCTAACCCCAGGTCCTACCTGACCTTGCTCTGAGCTTTCCCTTTATGAACCCACTTAAGGCAGAACTTGTAGTCTCAAGGTGTAGTCAGTAGCAGCTTGCTCTGTCCTTACTGGGGGTGTGGCTAGGCAGATGATTACTCTGGAGTTTTCAGTGGCATACACACAAATCCTTTTCATTACGTGATTTTCTGGGCATCCCCCCTGTGGTGTATTTCTTCAGCAACATCTGCTGTTTGCCCACCTCTTTGTATCTCTGCCCATCTCTAAACAGGTGACCTGAAGTACAGATTTGTGTCAGGCATTCTAGTTTTTGAGTGTGTGGGGTGCAGCAGGTGCTCAGAATATTGCATTAGTGGGATCATCTGCAGAAGGCACTGCCCACTTCCCTATGCACACGCCTCTTATTTTCCCTGTGGGCAATGGCGAGTGATGTTGACAGGACTGTACCCACTGTGGCTGATGTGGGTCAGCCTTGCTGGCATAAGCACTATGCATGACAGTTATGAATTTGAACTCTGTTCTCTTCTTGCTGACATGGAATCACACTGTGCAGCCCATATTGGTTGCAATCTCAGGACACTCATGCCCCAACTTTAGAAATACTGGAAAGAAAGTCTTAACAATTGTGTTAAGTCTTACAAATCCTGCAAAAGTTCCTGTTTTGGGAACTTCCCATCCTCTACAGAGCACTTAGCAGAGGGGGGCCTTTGGAAAGGGATTGGAGGTTGAGATCCCTTAACTATGAAGTGGCTTGGCTCACTTATGAACACAGTCTTTAATGGCAAGAGAGGCCATGTTTATATACACAAGTCTTTCTTTTCCTGGTCTGGATACTGGGAAGCAAACTGTTTGTTTTAACAGGTACTTGCTGCTGTGATGCTCTGCCTCTCCATAGGACTAACCCATAGAAAAAGCCACCCACTGGCTGTGAACTCAAAAACAGTGAGCAAAAAGGAAACTTGTCTTTATAACATGATTAGCTTGGGTGTTTTGTCATAAAAATGGAAATCTAATGTGGGACCATGGAGCTAATGCTGGAGTGTCTCTGAAGGCACAGAGTTCGCACACCTTTGCTAAGTGCGTGGGAAGCATTTGGAGAAGTTTTAGATGCAAGCTGCTGGAGAACTGGGCAATATCCTAATAGAGTGAATTGACATTGTGACAGAGACTTGACAAAAGTGATAGGATTGAGGATTCTGATTGGAGGTACACTAGAGGAGACTCCTAGTGTAATATATCCTGGCAAACAACACACTTACACACACATGCATGCATGTATGACACATGGGCAAACACAAACATGCTATCGCACATGTGCACACACACATAAATATGGATGCACAGACATGTATGCATGTCCAAACACAAGTGCCACAAATCTGTTCCCTGAGAGCTCCTGAGATAAAATCTCAATGAGGTAAAGGGTACAGATTAGAGACCGGTGTCTCCTGAGGAGATTGGTGACATTAAGAAGCCAAGGGATTAATAAGAGGACAACTGGAATGATGTTGTGAGGGCAGCTCAGGAACCTGAGACCCATCAGAGTGATGGGTGAAAGCATGACTGCTTCAGTGCCTATGAGATGAAGTTCTCTAGAAATTGTCTAGTATGATAGAGTTTAGGGTTGACATAATTGGGTAATGTGCCTGTGGCAGAGCACATCTGGTCTGTGTCAGTAGAGCTTGTGCTCTCACAGACAACATCACTTCTTCTCTCTCCCAACACACATCCTCCCTCTGACTCAGACTAACTCACCCCCACCCCGAGGACACTTGCCTGTGACAGGACATTGAGGAATAACATTGCCCCATGGATCTAAAGAGGAAAATGTCATGACAGTGAGACTGAACAGCATGTATGATGTAATTATTGTCCTGTGGGTCAGGATGGAACTGTGACTTCACACAACTTTGGAATACAGAACTTGCCACATCTGCAAGAATTTACAGGGTTAGAGTACTTGCCTCTGTGGAAGTGGATATCTTCACTTGCTTCCTTCCTCAAGGCTGGAATCAGGATTCTGAACAAAGCATGACTGACCCAAAACATAATAGATTTCCACAAGGCTTCCTCCTGAGGTCCAGGTCTCCACTTGAGTCCTCTCCAACGCTGTGACTGTAGAATGGTATCATCAGGCATCCTCTGGTGATCTTCTAAAATGCAACAACACATATAAGAGGGACTCTGAGAAGCTCAGCTGCACAGGGCATCTCTCCAGCTGGTGATACCCTGTTCTACACTGCACCACAAGCAGCCTCCGCCTCTAGGAAGCTCTTCCCCCCAACTCCTTGCTCCCCTATAACACCCTTTTCTCCCTCAGCATCTACTCCTCTTCCTTCACATAATTCCTTGTCCTTGCAGGGTCAGTACCCTCTGCTGTCTCCTAGTTCAACATAAAGGGAACTCACATGAGATGCCTCCTGAGATGCTAGATCTGTGGGTAGATTCAATTTAACCATTGTTCCACAGTGTCTAGACCTAGCTTCACCATGCATCATACCACATATAGGAACAGAAGTATAATCTGCCAGTTGACACAGACATGAGAAAAATAAATTCAAATACAGAAATGTACCTGGACTGTGCAAGATGCTTTTTCTCCAGATGATCTACCCAGGTTTCAGTTCTGGGGGGAGACTCTGTTCTGCCACAGATGAGGTTTCTTTTGGGAGGGAATGCAGCAACACAGCTTCCTCAGGACATATTTATCTTCCTGGTCCACCCCTTAGAGCCTCTAGTCAGACTCATGCAGGGGACAGCTTGTTCTTTGCTGAGGCAGTGGGCTTGTCCTCTGTACTCACATTGCTGCTGCTACTCATTCAGGGGACACTCCTAGAATGTACGTGGCCTTGGCCCATTGTGTGTTTCATCTGAAGTAGCCTACACAGAGGAAATCCAGGCCAACTGACTCTTCTCCCTCTTTTCTGAACACTGAACAGACTTCTGGCCAGAGACAGACCCTTTACTTGTGGAGGAGTTCTAGAGTAATGTGGGTTCGGTTTCTGTCCTCCTCCATCCTACTTGGAAAGTAGCAGGATCATCAAGGGAAGAGAATGGTGTCATCAATGGATTCATGGCTGAGCACATGTTGTGCTGTCATACTCCTGAAGAGCCTGCCTTTTCAGGAAGCAATACGTTGCCATGGCTTGGTTGTACTTTCTCTGACATAAAGAATCTTTGATGTTTTGGACTCTGAACCCAAAGTGTCCCATGGGTTTTAGAATCTCTTGGTATGGTCTTAGAAGGAGCAGTTCGTGACAGGGAACTGGGAATCCCTCCTAGTCTTGTGTGAGACAGGGATGCATCATTACTTCAGCAACTGTCAGCCTATGTTTCAGGTTGTCTGTCATTAAGAGACTAAGAAGACCTTCAAATTATATAGATATTCCAGAGGGGACAGGATACTTCCCTGATAAAATCTGTCTCTGAAGCTGTGGGACATTCACAGCAACAAATGGAAGCCTGTCAGGTATCATAAAATACAGGACCATTCCTAGGGCCCTATATCGACCATGGAGACATCATAGAGTCTGCCAAAAAGGATCTCAGGAACAGCATATGAAAAAGTCCCACAGTGAAAGCTCAGCTTTTGCCCTGTGTTCACTTGAGTGCTGAGCCCAAAGTTGATGGTTTTTATTGTTCCGTTCCTGTGTATCATATTACCTGGCTTCAGATGTCTACGAAATGTACCCTGGTCAAGGCAGTAGCTCAGGGCACTTATTTCCTTGAATATTGCCCGTGCTTCATCCTCCCACAGGGGGCCAGCATGATGGATGTATTCATAAAGTAATATTCCTCCATGATGAGGTATATACTCTTCTAAGTCTCAATACCTTGTTGGAGGGAGCTAATGTTGGGTTGATTGACCATCATCATTATGTCTACCTCCGAGGTAACAGGATGGCACCAGTGCTTTCTCTTGTGAATCATTTTGACAGCCATGGGGGTACCTGTGAGGACTTGCTGGACAGCTTGACTGTGGTGCAGCCTCCATGGCCGATGGTATTTCAAACTAGGAATTGAGAGTGGAAACTCTTTGTGACACAGAAGCTCAAAACAGTTCTGAGCTTTTCTGACTCCTCTTCATTCCCAGACCTCATTTGAGGTAACAAAGTATAAATGCTACCTAAGAGATAGAGAAAAAAGAAAGGAAAGAAAGAAAGCTATGATGAAGACTAAAATAATGAAAAATAAGTAAAACAGACAACTATATCCAAACAAAGATGACAACTAGAGCAGGTATTTTGAAAAAACAAAACCACACACAAAGCCAAGAAAATCCAAATTAAAAGTTAGCTGCAACTCACTAGGAGTGAAGAGCACAGCTCAGCACAACTAAGAAGGAATTTACTGATTCTGTTAGAAGAAAGAGGTACAAGGAAATATATAAATGATGAAAGAATTTTTTAAAAATGACAATTAGAAAAGGCAAGCAATGTAAAATTACATAAAAAGAAAACGAATACCAAGCAAGTAAAATTACATAAAAGCTACAAACCTAGAGATTAACACAAAATATAACAAATCCATCAAATATTCTAGAATATAATAAGAACTAAAAAAAATATATCATGGAGAAAACAACCTAATGAATAATTCAGAATAATTGGGATAGGGACCTAAAAAGGATTTTCTCAGAAGACATGGAAATCAATAAGAAATATATATAGATTTATCTATATATATATAGAGAGAGATTTATATATAGATTTTATATATAGATTTATAGATTTAACATCCTTGGCCATCATGGAGTTGAAACTAAAACTAGTTTGAGGTTTCATCTAATTCGAATCAGATGGCTAAGGCTCCAATGGTGGTCAGAGGATGTGGAGAATGGAAACCCTCAGTACACTATCCATGGAGGATATAAGCTGATTTGCCCATTGTAAACAAATGTGTGGGTGTTCCTCAGAAAACTAGTACTGGATGTGCCATGTGATCCAGCCAGTCGACACCTGGGGTATACTCAAGGAACTCTGTTTATTGCTACAGAGACACTTGCTCATCAATGTTCAGTAAGTATCCTCGGTGGCTAAGGACATTGTGGTACCCACACACAATGGATTGTTGTTCAGCTGTAAAGAAAACTGAAATGATAAAGTTTTCAAGTACAAGCATGGAATTAGATGACTAAGTTAGCTAACACAGACTCAAGGGAACAAAAATGGCATGTTCTCATTCAGAGGCAGATCCTTGCATCAAATCTTCAGATTTATTACTACAACTCTCATAGGACAGAAAAATTTCCTTGTGTAATGACACAGAAACATAACAGTAGTCAAGCACTGGAGAATAAGTCTTAAAGTGTTCAGACAAAAACCAGGATATCTACATTGTACCCTTTGTCTCTCTATCTCTCCTTCCTACCTTTCTTCTCTCCCTCACTCCCTCACTTTATCCCTCCATGGTTCAGGGACTATCATGGAATAGGGGAATATTGACATTGTAAGAAACAGAGGGTGGAAAGGGCCAGACAAAAAATTATCTTCTTGACAAAGCAAGAACAATACACTAAGGAATTTTCACAACAGCTGGCCACCAGCATTCCATCTGCACATGGCCACAAGTATGATATCTGCACAAAATCAAGCACTCTACCATGACTAGCCCATCGTGGGAACATTGACAGTTGATGAAATCTAGGAAAGAGAGAGTCATCCTACTTAAGGATATGGCTCCTGGTAAGTCAACCACATTCCAGTAGATACCCCGAAACTCATAAACATATGACATCAGGTTATTACAAAAAGACATGAATTTGTAGGTTGAAGGTGTGGTGGTGAGAATGGATGTGGGAGGAGTTGGGGAAGGGCAAGGTGTAACTAGCATCCAAATACATTCTATGGATGTCCAAAATTCTCATTAGATATTATAACTTTTAAAATCCACAAAAATCAAAGACAGAAAACCCCCAAACAAAGCCAAAAGAGAAGCAATAAAAATATGATACACAAGAAAACCTAGAAGCACAAAAATCTGAAAGCGAAAACTAGGACAAAATTCCCCAAAATGGAAACATGATAAAAACAAGAGACCTTCAAACAAAAATCTCATCATACCCTGAAAGTCAAAACCAGCCAAGCAAAGAAACCAGAAAATAAAATGCATAGAATAAAACTTTAAAGCACAAATATCCCCAGGTTGTGTTTGTGCATAACTTTAGACCAAATATTCAGGAGGAAGAGGCAGGTAGATGTCTGAAACTGAAGCCAACCTGGTCTAGAGAACAAGTTCCAGAAGAGCCAGGGCTACACACACAAAAAAAATGCATAAGTTAAAAAACAAAAACAAAAACAAAACCCAGGAGATGGGTCTTTGATAAAATCAACAAGATAGATAAACCCTTACCCACACTTTTCAGAGGGCACAGAGGCACTACCAAATTTAATAAAACCAGAAAAGCACAGGGAAACATAACATAAACTGTGGAAATTAAAAAAATCATCAAATCCTACTATTAAACCTTCTATTCAACAAAGTTTGAAAATCTAGACATATTGAACAGTATTCTGGATACATACCCAGTGCCAATGTGAAAACAGGATCAGATAAAGCATCTAAATTGTCCCATAAGTCCTGAGGAAAAGCAGCAGTTGTTAATAGTCTCCCATCAAAAACAAAGCCCAGGACCAGATGGGTTTAGTAGGGAATTCTATCAGAACTTCAAAGAATAAGCTAATACCGATACTCTTCAATCTATTCCATGAAATAGGAACTCAAGGAACACTAAGCAAATCATTCTATGAAGCCACAATAATGCTTTTACCTAAACCAAACAAAGACCAAACAAAGAATGAGAACATCAGACCAATCTCCCTCATGAACATTGATGCAAAATACTCAACAAAATTCAGGCAACCAAATCCAAGAATGCATCAAAACTATAATTCACCACAATCAGGTAAGCTTCATCCCAGAGATGCATGGATGGTTCAATATATGGAAATCCATCAATGTGATGCACTCCATAAACAAACTCAAGGAATAAGACCACATGGTCATTTCATTAGATGCTGAAAAGCCTGTTGACAAAATTCAACATTCCTTCATGATAAAAGTCTTGGAGAGATTGGGAATCCAATGCCAATACCTAAACATAATAAAAGCAATATACTGCAAACCAGTAGCCAACTCAAATTAAATGGAGAGAAACTTGAAGCAATTCCACTAAAATCGAGGACCAGGCAAGGCTGCCCACTCTCTCCCTATCTACTCAATAAAGTACTTGAAATCCTAGCCAGAGCAATAAGACAACAAAAGTAGGACAAACGTATACAAATTGGAAAGAAAGAAGTCAAAATATCGCTATGTGCAGATAACATGATCTTATAACCAAGCAACCTCAAAACATCCACCAGAAAACTCCTAAAGTTAAAAAAATTCATCAAAGTGGCTGGATATAAAATTATCTCAAACAAATCAATAGCCTTCCTCTACTCAAAGGATAAACAAGCTGAGAAAGAAATTAAGGAAATGACACCCTTCACATTACACATGAATAACATTACATACCTTGGTGTGACTAGGATCAAGCAAGTGAAAGATCTGTATGACAAGAACTTCAAGCCTCTGAAGAAGAAAATCAAAGAAGATCTCAGAAGATGCAAAGATCTCCCATGCTCATGGATTAGCAGGATTAATATAGGAAAAATGGCCATCTAGCTGAAAGAAATCTATGGATTCAATGCAATACCCATCAAAATCCCAAATCACTTCTTAACTATAGAGAGAACACTTCTCAAATTCACCATCCCTGAGGGTATCACCATCTCTGACCTCAAGCTCTACTACAGACCAATAGTAATAACAAGTGTTTGGTATTGGTATGGAGATAGGCAGGAAGATAAATGGAATAGAATTGAAGACCCAGAAAAGAACCCAAACACCTATGGTCACTTGATATTTGAACAAAGGAGCTAAAAACATCCAGTAGGAAAAAGACAGCATTTTAACAAATAGAGGTGATCAACTGGAGGTCTGCATGCAGAAAAATGCAAATCGACCCATTCTTCTCTCCTTGTACAAAGCTCAAGTCCAAGTGGATCAGGGAACTACAAAGAAAACCAGACACACTGAAGCTTATAGAGGAGAAAGTGGGGAAAGAATCTTGAACACAAGGGCACAGGGGAAATCTTCCTGGACTGAACACCAATGGATTATGCTCTAAGAACAAGGACTGACACATGGGACTGCACAAAACTGCAAATCTTCTGTAACGCGTCAATAGGACAAAATGCATCCAACAAATTGGGAAATTTTCTTTACCAATCCTACATTCAATAGAGAGCTAATATAGAATGTATAAAAAAAACTCAAGAAGTTAGACTCCAGAGAGTCAAATAACCCTATTTTTAAAATGGGGTACAGAGCTAAACAGGGAATTCTCAACTGAGGAAACTCCAATGGCTCTGAAGCACCTAAAGAAATTTTAAACATCCTTAATTATTAAAGAAATGTGTATCAAAACAACACTGAGATTCCCCCTTACACCAGTCAGAATGGCTTAGATGAAAAACTCAGGTGAGAGCAGATGCTGGAGAGCATGTGGGGAGAGGAACACTTCTCCATTGTTGGTGGGATTTCAAGCTGGTGAAACCACTCTGGAAATCAGTTTGGTGGTTCATTAGAAAATTAATCATAGAACTACGTGAGGACCCAACTATACCACTCCTGGCATATAACCAGAAGATGCTCTAACATGCAATAAGGACACATGCTCCATTATGTTCATAGCAGCCTTATTTATAATAGCCAGAAGCTGGAAAAAACCCAGATGTCCTTCACCACAGAAATGGATAGAGAAATTGTTGTAAATATACACAATGGATTACTATTCAGCTATTAAAAACAATGAATTTATGAAATTTTTAGAGTAGTGGAAGAAATAGAAAATGTCATCCTGATAGACTTAACCCCATCACAAAAGAACACACTTGGTATGCACTCACTGATAATTGGTTGTTACCCCAAAAGCTCAAAATAACCAAGGGACAATTAATAGACCACTTGAACTTTAAGAAGGAGGATTGATGTGGGGATGCATTGTGGTTGGCCACGCCCAGCTAATAGCCCTCCCCAAAGCCTAGCCTAACCTTTCACTACTTTGAAAATCCTTTAGGGACTGGTACTTACTACCTGGCAACAAAAACTGAAATGCACAACTAACCAATGGCTAGACAACCTGAACCAGCCAACAGATACAGTGCCTTTTTCTGAGGAACAATCTTTGCCCTAGCCCACCTCTGTCACCTAGTAACAGCATCTGCTCAAAGGCCAAGTTTAACCTCCATTTTCCCAGTGTGACCATTCCTATGAAAGAACAAAATGATCCTTAAAAAGTGGTGTCAGTCCTCTATTTTTACCATGCTGTGCATTTTTATATTCATGCATTAGTGCATGCATGTGTGCACACACATGCCAGTGCACTGTGTGAGGCAGAAAGGCAAGGTGCAAATTACCTTCCTCCTATCAAGTGGATCCTGGAAATCAAACTCAGGTCACAGCTTGGTGACAAGCACCTTTACATGCTGAGCCACCCTACCTGCCCATTATGCAGTTTCTTAACAGTTTTCAGACAAAGTCTATATAGTCTGGCTGACCCACAACACAGAGATCCACCTGCCTCAGCCTAGACTTAAAGGCATGCATTCCCATAACAAGTCCTCTATGCACTTAAAAGTCTAGAGACCAGATGTTCCCAATAAGCACTTCAGTTTCCCCAGCAAGTGTCCACTGCAGTGAATACACTGCATACCTAACAAAGGCAGTGGTCAGAAACCGCCTTCTAAACAGCAAGGTTCTGCTCTAGCCGCTCTTCCAATTCTCTCCACCCAGGCTCCTGTGTATGCATCTGTCATGGTTTTGTGGGATACTAACAATTTCACTTCCTAAGTCGTTAAGATTTTTTTCCTACAAAATTTAACATAATTTGCAATCATGTCTTTTCAGTAACTACTTTGTCACACACTGGCAGCTCTCTACTCTCTAGGAAGATGGGGTGCTGCAAATTTGGACATATGTCTCCTATACATTACAAAGTAAGATGCACAGACACAAGGAACAATGGATAACCTTGCATTAGCAAATTTGCATTAGCATTAGGCCCTTCCTTTTCTTTCTTTCTCCCACCCAGACTCTCACAAGCCAGGTTGTATTACTCAGAAACCGTTTCTCTCTCTAGTTCCAAAAGACAGCACTTCACCAAGAGTCTAAACAGGATATTCTACAATGCCCACTACTCACTACGTCTGCTGTTAACATACTTTGTGAACTTCTAAAACCTAGGAGGATCTGATGGTTCAGATGGGGATATACATTTGCCCCACATGTACATAGTAATGCTGAAACCACACACACACACACACACACACACACACACACACACACACAAAACTGCTTGATCTCAAAATATCTTCTGGTAAGAACATTCTGGTCTGAGACCTTTCTTCCCCTTCAGCCCTTGTCCTGTGTCCTGAAACACAGGCACCTGTCACATGTCACAACTCTTCAGAAGACAACCCTGCTAACAGAGTATACAGAAGGTGTGAGTTTACTATCTACTTTTGTCATACATTGGCAACCTCTTTACTACTAATAGACTAGATTCCATAGGACTCACTTGTTCAGTATGTACTGTATATAAAGTATAGATTAATACCTAGAGAGTAGATACTGTAGGAATTGTGTGTGTCAAGTATGTACAATATACACAGTGTAGTGAAGTTATATGAGATGGACATAGCACCCAGGCTGATGCATAAGCTAGAAATGCCTAGCACACTAATGGAATCTTTTGGCAGTCTTCCCTCCCACCTCCTCACTACACTGAACAAGTACAGCCAGTAAACCTTTCTCAGAGGAAGGTTAACAATTCTATTTCTACACACAGTGTTTCTCCACTTTAAAAAACTGTATATACAAAATGTTATTCTACTACTAGTACCTTTAAGTGGATTAAGCACTTTCAGATATCTAAAAGACTAGCTGTTTCATGTAAGAACTTAACTACTATTGACTTGGCACTGGGAAATAAAACTGGATGCAAAGAAATGCTTGTTATCTGGGGGATTTTCTAAAGATAAACATTTGGGCTTCCACCCACGTTCTTTTCCCTTCACCGGTAGAAAAATATAGGCTTGTGTAATGCTCAGAATCAGCTGAACAAATTCCTATCCCAAAGCTATTTACATAACCTCATTTTCTATGGATTTTAATGGTGTACACTGTTATGTGCTAAATTTACTACTTTCTCATACATTGTCAAGCTTTTTAACAACTATAATATAGATGTTGAAAATTAGGACATATTTTTCCATTATATAAAATATACATACAACAAAACAAAATGCAAGTATATAGAAATGGCCTCTGGAAAGGTCCCATATACACACACTACTATATGACCATGGTCACTGCCTCCCAGCACCTCCTCCAAACCCCTGAGCAAGAACAGACATTTCTGCTCAGAGGGGCTCATCACTCTGCTCCCAAAGACAATGGTTTGTGAGTTTTCACAAAAAGATATTTATAAGGTGATATTTCCCTACCTCTACATTTAACATACGTTGTATACTCCTAAACATTTAGATAGACCAGATGTTTCGAAAAAGGACTGTTGTCCACTATGTACAGAGCAGGCCAGGAAATGGCACACAGGTAACAAAAGTAAATAAAAATTCTTTAACAGAAACTGTAAATAAACCTCTTGTTCTACTGATTCTACTATGTCATACACTGGCAACCTCTTTAACACCTAGTGTGACTAGATGTTTTAAATTAGGACCCCTTTGTCCCTTACAAACACTATGTACACAGAGAAGCAAACAAAATAGGCTAGTGGTTCCTTTCCTTCTACGGACCATGATGCCTTAGAGATCTGCATTTCCTTCTCCTGGGAACCAGGACACACACAGTGTAGTCAACTCAGAAGAGATTTTGCTATGCCTCTCCAAACAATATTTCAAAAGAATCCTAACTAAAAGTTATTTACAGAATATTTTACTACTTATTAAATATGTGAAGCACTTCAGAGCAGCTAGAAAGACATTCTCAAATAACCTGGCATTACTTAAATGCACACACACACACACACACACACACACTAACACAAATACAAACACCTCACCCCACTACATCCTCAACATAGATAGGCGTTCACCTCTCTCTGTACCCCACTCCTCCTAAATCCTGGCCCCCGCATGGAAACAAGAAACACAGTCTTAGGCTGAGAAATGTACATTTTAGAAGTGTACAACAAGGCCATATGTTGCTAACTCAGCATCCAGAGGGTTCTTCCTGGCAAAATGACATCTACTAGCCTGGTGTTTACACTCAGCATGACTATCGAAGTGGAGAAGCCAGGATGCCCTTAGAGATTTTACATCAGGAAACTGTGCTCCTCAATTCCATACACCAGGGCCTGTACCTCCTGTTCTGAGTACTCAGTGTTTTCCCTGAGATGTAGCCTTGGTGTTCCTTCTACACAGGTATTAGCCCCATTGTAAGTAAATGGCTAAAGACCTGACCACACTTGACCATAACGGAGTGGGGAGTCATGCCCAAGCCTACAATGCCCTGACTGCACAAGCCTCCTTAATGAATCTCTTCATTCTTTTTGGTGTTCCTATAAACGTGTGAAAAGCACATATGTGTGTAGAAAGAGGTTTGTATGTATAATATATGCCTGTGATGTGTGTAAAGTGCATGTATGTCTGACATGTGATGTGTATGAGGTGAGGGTTTATAATCACTATATGAATATGGTACATGTATAGTTTATGCAAATGTTTGTGTAGTGTGTATATGTGTGCTAGTGTTGGTTCCTTTAGTTCTTCCATTAGTTGGCCTGATGCAGACAGAGAAAACAGCATGGCCTCCCCTGGAGAGTTTAAGCATCCAGACCCAGAGGGTGGTCTTGCAAATGAACATGTTCTGGCTAGAATCAAATTCAACACTTTAATGAAGAACATTCCCATTCCAGGGGAAGCAAGACCATAAGAACACCAGAAAACACATGGATATTTCATCACATGAGAATTATTATATGGAAAAGCAACCTAGTGCCTGGGAATCTGATCATTCTGATTCCAGCCTGCTCTGGAACCAAATCCACTACTCCCCTGCTGAAAGCACGGGCATTCCATACCTCTCACTACCCATAATCAGCTTGTCCTCTGCCAGAACTGTCCATGACTGCCTCTCAAATAGTACAACATAGTCAAACAAGGGGACAACCTGAAAGAAGCCAAGGTAACATTCCTCCCTTGACTTCAGCCAGCTGTTATCTTAGCCTTATTCTCCTTGCATAAGAATAAAAGTGGAGAGGCAGCCTGGTGGAGATGCTCCTGCCAGAAAAGACAGATGGAAGACACAGGCAAACTGCTCTGCCGGTGTGTCTGACGACGGATCTCCTGATGCCTGTCAGAAATGCTCAGAAATGGGCTCTGCAGCTGTGGTGAAGTTTAAGCATCTAGAAATGAGAGACTATCTTGTGGTGGGTGGGTGGGTCAGACCAACAGGATCAAGAGAATCCAAATAACACAATCAAGAATAATCAGATAAAAATGACTGATGTGGACTGGGCTGTGACTGAGTGGTGCATCACTGCTTGGTGTATAGTTATTTTCTCACTTCCATGACATAATATGGTACAAAGCAGCTGGGGAAAGGGAGGGAGGGTTTGCTCCCAGGTGGAGAAAACACAGCCCAGCAAAACAGAAGCCTCTGTGGTGGTAGAAGCATAAAGTGGTTGGGCAGATTGTAACCAGAGTCACAAAGTAGTGGGTCTGAAATACTGGTGTTCCCTACCACTCCCCTGTTTCCCTTCAATGTGGGGCACTAACCAATAGAATGCTGCTGCATTCATGGGGTGGGGATTCCCCTCATCAGTTAAGTCTCTCTGGAAATACCCACAGACAGTGGCCAGAAGTGTGCATCCTAAGTGGCTCTACAACCTGTGAAAATGGCCATCAAAATTAACTATCACATTTAGTATGTGCAATAGAAAAAGAGAAAAGAGGAGAAAAATGAGGAAGGCATGAGAGGGAAATGGGCCAGTGAGAGGGAAAGAGGGAGGAAAAGAGGAAGAGGGAGGAAAAGGGGAAGGGAGGGAGGAAAAGAGGAAGGGAGGAGGAAAAGAGGAAGGGAGGAGGAAAAGAGGAAGGGAGGAGGAAAAGAGGAAGGGAGGGAGGAAAAGAGGAAGGGAGGAAGGAAGAGAGATACAGAGACAGAGACAGAAACAGAGATAGAGAGACAGAGATCAATTGATCTATTGATTGGTTTTCTAGGAATACAACCCTGCTGCCTTGATTTGATACTTCAAACTTCCAGAAGTGTAAAGTATAAATATATGTTGCTTAAAACCAATAAATTTGTCGAGATTTTGAAGTCAAAGATGAAAGGTTGTGAATGGGTGTGTTGTTGGGAGGGACACTGAAATGCATCACTGTGGAGTGAAGAATATTTCATGGAAGTTATTCAAGGTATAGACAGACAGAGGCACAGGTATGGCTGTGTCTCCAGAGCTCTTTCAGGACCCAGCCCCACAGACAGACTGTGTAGTGGGGACTTTGAAGAGAGGAAATTAGGGCCTCACAGCAGAAGTGGAGGTATCTGCTTGTGTTTTCAAAAGATAGGGGATGTCTCACAGTACAAGCCTGCAGCCAGACTTTCTAATTCCTAGGCAGGAGGCAGAGATGTTGGTGGGATTAGGATGTTTGGCTTCTAACACCCCCTGAGATGTAGGCCAACTTCTCCCCCTGTGTGTAAGTGGACTACTTCACTTTCTGCAAAACCCCACCCCTCCTTCTCAATACAAACAACTCTCCCACCCAAAACCTTAACCTTCCCACACCCCCACACTTCCACAAACTTTCCTCCATCACTGATCTTTAAAAAGAAAATTCCACAACCTTTGTTTCCTCCTGTTGCTATAGCTAATCACAGCAACCTGGAATCTATCCCCATTTGGGTAGCATTCACAGGAGACTTGCAATGTGTATTACCCACAATAGCCACAATCCATATAAAATAACTGGTGTGACTCTAACTAAGCAAGTGAAAAATCTCTGTGAAATGTACTTCAAGTCTATTAAGAAAGAATTGAAGATCTCAGAAGATGGAAAGAACTCCCATGCGCAAGGATTAGCAG
Source organism: Apodemus agrarius (assembly GCA_964023405.1). Classification (NCBI taxonomy): domain Eukaryota; kingdom Metazoa; phylum Chordata; class Mammalia; order Rodentia; family Muridae; genus Apodemus; species Apodemus agrarius. Next base: position 44,538,556 of record OZ030025.1, on the reverse strand, counting down.
GTTTAATACATTAAAAATGGTCATCTTGCCTAAAGCAATCTACAGATTCAATGAAATCCCAATCAAAATTCTATAGAGTTAGAAAGAGCAATTTACAAATTTATCTCTAATAACGAAAAAAACAGGATAGAGAAAACTATTCTCAACAATAAAAGAATTTCTGACAGAATCACCATCCCTTACGTCAAGCTCTACTTCAGAGCAACAATGATTAAAACTGTATGGTATTGGTACAGAGACAAGCAGGAGGATCAATGGAAAAGAATTGAAGACCCAGAAATGAACCCACACACTTATGGTCACATGATCTTTGACAAAGATTATAAAACCATCCAATGGAAAAAAAGACAGCATTTTCAACAAATGGTGCTGGGTCAACTGGCAGACAACATGTAGAAGGATGATAATTGGTCCATTCTTATCTCCCTATATAGAGCTCAGGTCCAAGTTGATCAAGGACCTCCACATAAAACCAGATATACCGAATCAAATAGAAGAGATAGTGGGGAAGAGCCTGGAGCCCATGGGCAAAGGGGATAATTTCCTGAATACACCAATAGCTTATGCTCTAAGATCAAAAATTGACAAATGGGACCTCGTAAATTTGCAAAGCTTCTGTAAGGAAAGGACACAGTCAATAGGACAAAATGACAACCAACAGATTGGGAAAAGATCTTAACCAATCCTACCTCCAATAGAGGGCTAATATCCAATATACACAAAGAACTCAAGAATTTAGACTCCAGAGCACCAAATAATGCTATTAAGAAATGGGGTACAGAGCCGGGCGGTGGTGGTGCATGCCTGTAATCCCAGCACTCGGGAAGCAGAAGCAGGCGGATTTCTGAGTTCGAGGCCAGCCTGGTCTACAGAGTGAATTCCAGGACATCCAGGTCTACACAGAGAAACACTGTCTCGAAAAAACCAACAACAACAACAAAAAAAATGGGGTACAGAACTAAACATAGAATTGTCAACTGAAGAACACTGGATGGCTGAGAAATACCTAAAGAAATGTTCACCATCTTTAATCATCAAGGAAATGCAAATCAAAACAACCCTGAGATTCCACCTCCCACCAGTCAGAATGGCCAGGATTAAAAACTCCGGACAGCAAATGATGAAGAGGATGGAAAGGGAAACACTCATGCATTGCTTGTGGGATTGCAAGCTGGTAAAACCACTCTGGAAATCAGTTTGGTGAGGACCCAGCTATATCAGTCCTGGGCATATACCCAGAAGATGCTCCAACATGCCATAAAGACATATGCTCCACTATGTTCATAGAAGCCTTATTTATAATAGGCAAAAGCTGGAAAGAACTCAGATGTCCCTCAACAGAGGAATGGATACAGAAAATGTGGTACATTTACACAATGGAGTACTACTCAGCTACTAAAAACAATGAATTCATGAAATCCTTAGGCAAATGGACTGAGCTAGAAATTATCATCCTGAGTGAGGTAACTCAATTGCAAAAGAACACACATGGTTTCCAATTGCTGAGATGTGGATATTAGACCAAAATCTCAGAATGCCCAAGGTACAACTCACAGATCACATGAAGCTCAAGATGAAGGCATACCAAAGTGTGGATACTTTGACCCTTATTGGAAAGTGGATCAAAATGCCCATGGCTCACAGCCAATCAATAGAATGTGAATAGATTCCCCAATGGAGCAGCTAGAGAGAGGACCTAAGGAACTGAAGAGGTTTTCAATGCTGCAGGAAGAATAATATAAACCAACCAGAACCCCAGAGCTCCCAAAGACTAAACCACTGGACAAAGAGTACACATGGAGGGTCCCACAGCTTGGGCTACATATGTAGCAGAAGAAGAGCATTTCAGACATCCATGAGAGGACAGGCCATTGTTCTTGTGAAGGCTCGATTCCCCAGAATAGGGGAATACAAGTCAGGAAACTGTGTGTGTGTGTAAGGGGGGTGTTGAACAGGGAGAGGAGGAATAGGATAGGTGGTTTTCCATTGGGTAACATGATAGGGGGTTAACATTTGAAATGTAAATAAAGCAAATATCTAATTAAAAAAGAAAAAAGGAATATACCTATAAAAAAGTAAATAATGGTAGATTATGAAATATAAGAGGTCTTGTTCTTCTCTGGCTATATTTACTCATGTAATAAAAGAGTAAATGTTAAAATAAATAGATATTAGCCCAAAGCTCAGAACACCCAAGAAACAATTCACATGTCAAATGACACCGAAGAAGAAGGAAGGAGAAGCACCTGACCCTAGAAAGGCTCAATGCAACAGTGTAGGGCGATACCATGACAGGGAAGCAAGAAGGGGTAGATTGGGGAACAGGGGAAGGAAAGAGGGCTTATGGGACTCTAGGGGAGAAGGGATCCAATAAAGGGGAAATCATTTGAAATGTAAACAAAGACTATATCAAATAATATATATGCATATGCACATATATAAAACATAATGAGCCAGATATTAAAGAGGCCCCCACCCCACAAAAATTATACCCAAAGATTTTGACAGATGTTTAGCAAAAATTTTACATTTAATGTATGCCTAATAACCCCACCACTTGTTTTGTGTTACACTATCATAGTTTACAAGAGAGTATTAGCACAATGTTACTATGATTACTTAGTCATTTAGCATACTCTGCTCCTAAATGGCATTCTTTGATATAACAATACAGTTTTAACACCCCAGTAAAATATCAATTTGAAACAAAAAACAAACCTCAATTTATCATACTCCCGAGGATCTAAGCCAATACAATGAATCCAGAAACAAGAACAGCAATAACAACAACAACAACAACAACAGAAACAACAATAAAGGAAAAGGTACTTGCAACATGAAAGAACACCATCATTGCTCAGTGATCTTGTGATTCTATACATAGGAAAACTGAAATACAAATGAAATCATTACAACTCATGAAGTACAGCAGGGATACATGATCTATGAGAACAGGACACATCAAGTACATGCCTATATACACATGAAGTAAAATCTAAGGATTAAATCAAGAATGTAATACTTGTAGGTTAAATATTTGGCAGCAAGTTTAACAAAAAAATTATAAAATTTATGCAACAAAAATTGTGCACTGAAATATTGTAATGAATAGAGGGACATCCATTTTGTGCAGGGCTGAGCACTTCTAGGATGCTGGTGCTCTTAAGAACCAATCAAAACCTGCAAAAAATATCTTAAAAAAGAGACCAGACAAGACTCCACCAATAACAGTTTTGCCTCCAATGGTTCTGCACAGACTTTTGGTGACCCAGGAGACATTGTGCAGAAACAGGAAGTGAGAGCCTATCAGTGACCACTGGTTCCATTGCATTTCCCTAGTGGTTGACTTCCACAGGAGTACACTCCAGAGGCAGAGACTCTTAATTGGCCTCCAACTCACTAAATAAATAAATAAATAAATAAATAAATAAATAAATAAACAAACCAACCAACCAACCACATAGAGGCTGAGGGAAATGCTGTGCTAAGTACACAAGATGAGAGAGGAGCAGAGCAGAGCAGAACTGAACATAGCTGAGCAGAGCCCTGGTCACCATCATCTTTGCTGAAACATCCAAGATCAGGTTCCTTTGTTTCCTGTGCCTCCTCCCTAAGTAGTTCTCTGAAATCTGTGACATGAGGCTGGTGACAAGGTGACAATCTCTTCACCAACTGTAGAATCAGTATCAGCAAAGCCAACTACTCCTACTAAAAAACTGGCATCAGGTACAGTCAGGGAGGGGATACGACACTAACACAGGAACAGAGACTCTGTGCTCAAGGAGATGGCTGGACTCCACACAGCTGAACAGCACCATGGGCTACGAAGGTGACTGCCAGTGTCCCATCCCCAGACACAGCCAGAAGGCACACACACACACACACACACACACACACACACACACCAGATTACTATGTCCAGCCTAGGCTCACCTGGGACTGGATCAGCTCTTGCCAGGCACCCCTGAGGTGGACTGAAATGTGAGTCTCCTTCCAACCCTGACTAGATGAAGGGGTACCTCCCTCTGCCAGGTTGTTTCATCTAGGGCTCAGGGAAGTCCTTCACACTGGAATTCCAGTTCTCATCTGGGTTTCTAGTTCATGAAGGTGGCTTTATCAAGGCCTGCTTCTGCTGTGGCAATGCAGGGGGACCTGTAGACTAGTGAAATCTGTGCTGTGTTTCCCCTCACACCACATCCCCTCACCCACCAGAACCTCAGCTGTGCAGACAGGAAAGCTTCTTCACTGAGAAAACACACACACTCTAGGATCACTCGTTCTTAGCTGACTTGAAAATCGCTGATCAGGTATGGATTGGTGTGTGTGTGTGTGTGTGTGTGTGTGCATGCCAGGTGTGAGTATGGAAGGATGGGTGAGCCTATGTGTGATTGAGTGTGAATAAAACCATGCACACCTGTCCATCCCTACACAGGGAGAAGTGGATGGCTGATATGTATATCTCCCTGACTTGCCTTCCTGGGTCCACAGTTGCAGGGGAACTCCAGCTGCTCTTCATTGATCTACATGATTACCAAAGATAGCACCAGGGCTTGATTACCCCAAACAGTGACTCCAGACTCCATATGATCCAGGAATCTGACAACTAGCACCCTGCTTGTAATGGGGGAAGATGGTGAGACCACAGGCAGGACAGCTGTAGGGACTAACATTAGTCTTGGAGGCTGCAGCCACAGCTCATCGGCCCTCAGGGAATCATCTTCAAGCCCTGATTCCTACTCTGAGTGGTGGTGAAAAGCCACGAGGTAACAAGGACATTTAGTCTTGCCTTTAGGGTATCAAGACCTTACTGATTGTGACAAGACCAAAAGGGTTCTTTTCCCACATAGCCAGGGCCGCTGACAGGGACAGAAGCATAAGAGGATACAAAATAATGATCGATGATGCCCAAAATAATGATGTCATTGGAGAGATACAAACCTCAAGTGGGTGGCACTGAGGCCTGGATAGTAAACTCTCAGCAGAAGGGAGCCCTTCAAGGTCCCAGAATAAAAGTGGGGCTCCTATTCCTATTGCTTTCTCCCTTAAGGGGCCATATCAGGTGGCTACCACACTTTTCCTATCCCTGTGGCTTAACCTTGGTTGGTATAAACGTCCTACTTAATCTTGGTGGCAGATTTCTAGTGAGCATCGAAGCCAAGCCTCTGCCAGTTCCACATACAGTCCTAACCCCAGGTCCTACCTGACCCTGCTCTGAGCTTTCCCTTTATGACCCCACTTAAGGCAGAACTTGTAGTCCCAAGGTGTAGTCAGTAGCAGCTTGCTCTCTCCTTCCTGGGGGTGTGGCTAGGCAGATGATTACTCTGGAGTTTTCAGTGGCATACACACAAATCCTTTTCATTACTTGGTTTGCTGTGCATCCCCCCTGCTGTTTGCCTACCTCTTTGTGTCTCTGCCCATCTCTAAACAAGTGACCTTCAGTACAGACTTGTGTCAGGCATTCTAGTTTTTGAAGAGTGTGGGGGTGCAGCAGGTGCTCAGAATATTGCATTAGTGGGATCATCTACAGCAGGCACTGCCCACTCCCCTATGCACATGCCACTCATTTTCCCTGTGGGCGATGGGGAGTGATGTTGACAGAACTCAACCACGGTGGCTGATGTGGGTCAGCCCTGCTGGCACGAGCACTTTGCATGACAGTTATGACTTTGAACTATGTTCTCTTCTTGTTGACATGGGATCACACTGTGCAACCCATATTGATTTCAAAGTCATGATCTTCATAAAACAACCTTAGAAATGTTGAAAGAAAGTCTCATCAGTTCAAATGAGAGGTCTTAAAAACCCTGCAGCCTTTCCTGTATTGAGAACTTCCCATCCTCTACACAGCACTTAGCAGAGGGGCCTTTAGAAAGGGATTGGGGGTTGAGATTCCTCACCTTAGAAGTGGCTTGGATCATTTATGGACACAGGACTTAATGGCAAGAGAGGACACGTTTATAAAAACAAGTCTCTCTTTTCCTGGTCTGGATACTGTGAAGCAAACTTTGTTTTAACAGGTACTTGCTGCTGTGATGCTCTGCCTCCCCATAGGACTAAGCCAGGGAAAAAGTCACCCACTGGCTGTGAACTCAAAAACAGTGAGCGAAAAGGAAACATCTTTATAACATGATTAGCTTGGGTGTTTTGTCATAAAAATGCAAATCTAAAGTGGAACCATGGAGCTAATGTTGGAGTGTCTCTGATGGCACAGAGTTCACACACCTTTGCTAAGTGCATGGGAAGCATTTGGAGAAGGTTTTAGAGGCAACCTGCTGGTGAAATGGGCAATATTCTAATGGTGTGAAGTGTCATTGTGATAGAAACTTGACAAAAGTGATAGGACTGAGGATTCTGATTGGAGGCACACTAGAGGAGACTCCTAGTATAATATATCCTGGAAAACAACACACTCACACACATGCATGCATGTATGACACATGTGCAAATACAAACATACTATCGCACATATGCACACACACACACACACACATAAAAATGCATGCACAGTAATGTATGCATGCTCAAACATAAGTGCCACACATCTGTTCCCTGAGAGCTCCTGAGGCAGAATCTAAATGAGGTAAAGAGAGCAGTTTAGAGAATGTTGTCCCCTGAAGAGCCTGGTGACATAAAGAAGCCAAGGGATTAATAAGATGACAACTGGAATGATGTTGTGAGGGCAGCTCAGGAATCTGAGACCCATCAGAGAGATGGGTGAAAGCATGATTGCTTCAGTGCCTATGAGATGAGGTTCTCTAGGAACTGTCTAGTATAACAGCATTTGGGGTTGGCATAATTGTGTAATGTCCCTGTGGCAGAGCACATCTGGTCTGTGTCAGTAGAGCTTGTCTTCTCACAGAGAACATCACTTCTCTCTCCCACACACATCCTCCCTCTGACTCAGACTGACTCATATGCCGAGGATATTTGCCTGTGATAGGACATAGGGGAATAACACTGCCCAATGGATCTAAAGAGGAAAATGTCATGAAAGTGAGAGTGAACACCATGTATGATATAATTATTGTCCTGTAGGTCAGGATGGAACTGTGAATTCACACAACCATGGGATACAGACCTTCCCACATCTGCAAGAATTTACAGGGTTAGAGTACTTGCCTCTGTGGAAGTGGATATCTTCACTTGCTTCCTTCCTCAAGGCTGGAATCAGGACTCTGAACAAAGCATGATTGAAATGAAACATACTGTATTTCCACAAGGACTCCTTCTGAGGTCAGGGTCTCCACTTGAGTCCTCTCCAACACTGTGACTTTAGAATGGTATCATCAGGCTCCTCTAGTGATCTTCTCAAATGCAACAACACACATGAGAGGGACTCTGAGAAGCTCAGCTGCACAGGGCATCTCTCCAGCTGGTGTTACCCTGTTCCACACTGCACCACAAGCTGCCTCCGCCTCTAGGAAGCTCTTCCCCCATCTCCTAGCTCCCCTATAACACCCTTTCCTCCCTCAGCATCTACTCCTCTGTCTTTGCATACTTTCTTGTCCTAGCAGGGTCAGTACTCTCTGCTGTCTCCTCATTCAACATGCAGGGAACTCACATGAGATCCCGTCTCAGATGCTAGATCTGTAGGTGGATTCAATTTAACCATTGTTCCACAATGTCTAGACCTCGCTTCCCCATGCACCTTCCAATATATATAAAAAGAAGTATAATCTGCCAGTTGACACAGACATGAGAAAAATTGATAAATTCAAATACAGAAATGTACCTGGACTATGCCAGATGCTTTTTTTCCAGATGCCCTCCCCAGGTTTCAGTTCTCAGGGGAGACTCTGTTCTGCCACAGGTGAGGTTTCTTTAGGGTTGGAATGCAGCAACACAGCTTCCTCAGGACATTACTTATCTTCCTGGTCCCCCCCCTTAGAGTCTCTAGGCAGACGCCTGCTGGGGACAGCTTGTCCTTTGCTGAGGCACTGGGCTTGTATTCTGTACTCACATTGCTGCTGCTATTCATCCAGCTATACACTCCTAGAATGTATGTGGCCTTGGCCCATTGTGGGTGTCATCTGCAGTAGCCTACACAGAGGAAGGCTGGGCCAATTGACTCTTCTCTCTCTTTTCTGAACACTGAACAGCCTTCTGGTCAGCCTTCACTTGTGGAGGAGGTCTAGAGTAGTGTGATTTCGCTTTCTCTCCTCCTTTGTCCTAGTTGGAAGTAGCAGGATCATCAAGGGAAGGGAATGGAGTCATCAATGGATTCATGGGCTGAGCACATGTTGTGCTGTCATACTCCAGAGGAGCCTGCCTTTTCAGGAAGCAATAAGTTGCCATGGGTTGATTGTACTTTCTCTGACATAAAGAATCTTTGATGTTTTAGACTCTGAACCCAATGTGTCCCAGGGGTTTTACAATTGCTTGGTCTGGCCTGAGAGGGAACAGCTCCTGACAGGGATCTGGGAATCTCTCTGAGTCTTGTGTGGAAGCTCAGCTTTTACCCTGTGTTCACTTGGGTGCTGAGCCCAAAGATGATGATTTTTATTGTTCCATTCCTATGTATCATGATATTGCCTGGCTTCAGGTGTCTATGAACTATGCCCTGGTTCATGGCACTTATTTCCTTGAATATTGCCCAAGCTTCATCCTCCCAAAGGGAGCCATCATGATGGATGTATGCATAAAGTAATATTCCCTTGGCCAACACCATGATGAGGTAACTACTCTTCTCAGTCTCAATACCTTGTTGGAGGGACATAATGTTGGGTTGATTGACATCATCATTATGTCTACCTCTGAGGTAACAGGATGGCACCAGTGCTTTCTCTTGTGAATCATTTTGACAGCCATGGGGGTACCTGTGTGCCCTGCTGGACAGCTTGACTGTGGCGCAGACTCCATAGACAATGGTCTTTCAAACAAGGAACTGAGAGTAGAAACACTCTGTGGCACAGAAGCTCGACTCAGATCTCAGCTTTTCTGACAACTCTTCACTCCCAGACCTCATTTGGGGTAACAAAGTGTAAATGCTACCTAAGAGAAAAAAAAAGAAAGAAAGGAAAGAAAGAAAGCTATGATGAAAACTAAAATAATGAAAAATAAGTAAAACAGACAACTAAAATCAAACAAAGATGACAACCAGAGCAGATATTAAGAAAAACTAATCAACACACAAAGTCAAGAAAATCCAAATTAAAAGTTAGCTGCAAGTCATTAGGAGAGAAGAGCATAGTTCAGCACAACTAAGAAGGAATTTACTGATTGTGTTAGAAGAAAAGGATACAAGGAAATATATAAATGATGAAAGTAATTTTTTTAAAAAATGACAATCAGAAAATGCAAGCAATGTAAAATTAAATAAAAAGAAAAGAAATACCAAACACATAAAATTACATGAAAGCTAAAAACCTAGAGATTAAAACAAAGTATAACAAACTCATCAAATCTTCTAGATTATAAAAGGAACTAAAATGAAATATAATAGAGAAAACACCCTAATGAATAATTGGGAATAATTGGGAGAGGGATCAGAAAAGGGTTTTCTCAGAAGACATGGAAATCAATAAGGAATATATATATATGTACATATATATGCATATAATATATATTAATACATAATATATATACATATTAATGTTTACCATCCTTGGCCATCACTGAGTTGAAACTAAAACTAGTTTGAGACTTCATCTAATTTGAATCCGATGTCTAAGGCCCCAATGGTGGTGAGAGCATGTGGGGGATGGAAACCCTCAGTACACTATCCATAGCAGGATATAAGCTGGTTTGGCCATTGTAGTCAAATGTGTTGGTGTTCCTCAGAAAACTAGAACTGGATGTGCCATGTGATCCAGCTAGGCGACTCCTGGGATATACTCAAGGAACTCTGTTTACTGCTGCAGAGACACTTGTTCTTCAATGTTCAGTAAATACCCTCGGTGGCTAAGGACAGTGTGGTACCTACACACAATGGAATGTTGTTCAGCTGTACAGAAACCTGAAATGATGACGTTTTCAAGCACAAGCATGGAATTAGATGGTTAAGTTAGCTAACACAGACTCAAGAGAACAAAAATGGCATGTTCGCATTCAGAGGCAGAGCCTTGCATCAAATCTTCAGATTTATTACTACCACTCTCATAGGACAGAGAAATTTCATCGTGCAATGACACAGAAACATAGCACTGGTCAAACACTGGAGAATAAGTGTTAACAAAGTGTTCAGACAAAAACGAGGATATCTACATTGTACCCTTTGTCTATCTATCTCTCCCTCCCGCCTTTCTTCTCTCCCTCCCTCCCTCCCTCTCTTTATCCCTCCATGGCTCAGGGACTATCATGGAAAAGGGGAATAGAGGCATTGTAAGAAACAGAGGCTGGAAAGGACCAGACAAAAAATTATCTTCTTGAAAAAGTAAGAATAATAACCAAGCAAGTGAAAGATCTGTATGACAAGAACTTCTATCCTCTGAAGAAAGAAATCAAAGAAGATCTCAGAAGATGGAAAGATCTCTGATGCTCATGGATTGGCAGGATTAATATAGGAAAAATGGCCATCTAGCCAAAAGAAATCTACAGGTTCAATGCAATCCCCATCAAAATCCCAAAACACTTCTTAGAACTAGAGAGAACACTTTTCAAATTCATCTATGAATAACAAAACCCAGGATAGCAAAAACTATTCTCCACAACAAAAGATCTCCTGAGGGTATCACCAGCCCTGACCTCAAGCTTTACTACAGAGCAATAGTAATAAAAACTGTTTGGTATTGGTATGGAGACAGGCAGGAACATCAAAGGACTAGAATTGAAGACCCAGAAAAGAACCCACACACCTATGGTCACTTGGTATTTGACAAAGAGCTAAAAATATCCAGTGGGAAAAGGACAGCATTTTTGACAAATAGAGGTGACAAACTGGAGGTCAGGATGCAGAAAAAATGCGAGTCAACCCATTCTTCTCTCCTTGTGCAAAGCTCAAGTCCAAGTGGACCAAGGACCTACAAAGAAAACCACACACACTGAAGCTTATAGAGGAGGAAGTGGGGAAAGAATCTTGGACACAATAGCCCAGGGGAAATCTTCCTGAATTGAACGCCAATGGCTTATGCTCTAAGAAAAAGAATGGTCAAATGGGACTGCACAAAACTACAAATCTTCTGTAAAGCAAAGAACACAGTCATTACGACAAAACTGCAACCAACAAATTGGGAAAATACCTTTACCAATCTACATTCGATAGAGGGTTAATATCGAATGTATACAAAGAACTCAAGAAGTTAGACACCAGAGAGTCAAAAAACCTTTTTTAAAAAACGGGGTACAGAGCTAAACAGAGAATTCTCAACTGAGGAAACTCCAATGGCTCTGAGGCACCTAAAGAAATTTTCAACATCCTTAGTTATTAAAGAAATGTATATCAAAACAACACTTGAGATTCCACCTCACACCAGTCAGAACGGCTAAGATGAAAATCTCAGAGGAGAGTAAATGCTAGAGAGGATGTGGGGAAAGAGGAACACTTCTCCATTGTTGGTGGGATTTCAAGCTGGTAAAACCACTCTGGAAATCAGTTTGGTGGTTCCTTAGAAAATTAGTCATAGAACTACCTGAGGACCCAGGTCTACCACTCCTGGGCATATAACCAGAAGATGCTCTAACATGCAATAAGGACACATGCTCCATTATGTTCATAGCAGCCTTATTTATAATAGCCAGAAGCTGGAAAGAACCCAGATGTCCTTCAACACAGGAATGGATACAGAAATTGTTGTAAATATACACAATGGATTACTATTCAGCTATTAAAAACAATGAATTCATGAAATTTTTAGGAAAGTGAAAGAAATAGAATGTGTCATCCTGATAGAGGTAACCCAATCACAAAAGAACACACTAGGTATGCACTCACTAATAATTGGATGATAGCCCGAAAGTTCAAAATACCCAAGTAACAATTCAGAGTCCACATGAACTTCAAGAAGGAGGACTGAAGTGGGGGTGCTTTGTGGTTGTTGGTTTTCGGGGAAGTGGGAAACTGGGAAAGGTCTTAGCATTTGAAATGTTAATGAAGATTATATTCAATAAAAAAATTACTATTACCACCACATCTTAATCTATTGAAATTAAAAATATGAGAAATTACAAATTTGTTGATTGTCACCAACTGGAGTCTCTAATTTGGAAATAGCATAAATATGTCCAATATTGTACAATCCTTATATACTTTCTTCTTGTTCATACAGGACAATCGCCTTGAAATCATGCTTCTCACATCTAAGCCTCTCTCTTAATTGGATTGTTTATTTGATATTTTTACTCTATACCATGATTCAGAACAGCTTACATATTTAAAAATTATTTATATAGCTAAAAAAAAGTAGACAATTAATTTGAGAGTTGGATGGTAAGAGAACAACAAAGAGTGAGACTGAATATTTTGCTTGATATTTAAAATTATTTTATCAGCTATGAAGATGACTTTATAAGGTACTCTTTTTTTCCGAGATGGATACTTTTCAAAATTACCACACCCAATGAACAAGAATGTTTCCCCCCAACTAATATCTGTGCCACCCTCCAAGAAGAACCATTATTCATTGAAACTGTTGATGAATGACTTCGTGGATAGTCTATTTTAATACACACACCCTTTCTTAAATGAATGTAACCTGTACCCAGTGGGCTGGGAATGATGAAAATCACTCAAGTCAAATAGCTTTGACCATAGCAGGAAATCTGTATACAAATAATTGTGCCTACAATCCATTCCTTAGCACAGCAGAACTGTGCTTAGCTACTATGGAGCAAAAGTCCTTTGGTGATGTGAGGGACAAAGTAGTACACACTTAATTACAATGAACTCCAATGTCTAAATTTTTTCTTTTTTTTTAATTAAGAAGATTTTGCTTAGTTTTACAATATGTCCATTATAGGAAACAAAACACAGGAAGGCAAGAACAAAGTCACCCAGTCTCAGGCAGCTCAGCTTGATGTGTCTTTTGAGATCCTGCAAGTATACATACACTTGAGTAATTGAGATTATATAGTATGGAACATGCTTCCCCACATTATGAATATTCACCAAATAAAACTACACAAGAATTTTGATAACCAAGAAAACACCATGGCATCTCAATCTGTCAGACAAAATTGTAGTCCTGTCTTTCTTGGCAACAGAAATTTCATAGAAGGCAAAAACGGCAGCAGGGCTCTAGATAGATGAACTGGCAAAGTTAAAATAAAATTCTGCATTCACTCAGTCTCAGCTCATAAAGACACATGAAGCAACAGGCCACACTAAGTATAGCATTACTAAGCTTATCATCAGATCTACACACTAGCATATGTGAAGAAGGGGTGTTCTCACACAACAAATGTATTCCCAGGGAGCAGCTGGGAGATGCACCTCTTGCAGGGGCTCTCGTGACTTCAGTCTCAGTACACTGTGAACCTCTCTGCCCCTCCAGTCAGCCTAGCAACATGGATTTCCCCACACTGTCCAGATATGGCTTAACAGTTCTATGTTCAAGAGGAACTCTTTTGTCAATTCTACCCTATCCACTTGCTCTACTTTAACCATGTGTTCTCCTTTAGGACATAACAGTCAGATGACCACTGTGCATAAGGAACACAGGTATTTTACCAAGAGGCACATACTGCCCTTGGGTACAGCTGTCCTCTGAATGTCATGATACAAAGGGTCTTTTCCTCATCTGTCCTCTTCCCTACACAACTCCTAAGTGCAGATGATGCTAGTGAGAGGATGAACAAAGACCACACCAGGAAGACAGGCCTCCCCAAAGCCTAGCCTAACCTTTCACTACTTTTAAAATCCTTTAGACACTGGAACTTACTACCTGGTAACATCAACTGAAATGCACACCTAACCTATGACTAGACAATTTGAACCAACCAACAGCGCCAGTGCCTTTTTCTGAGGAATAATCTTTGTGCTAGCCCACCTCCATCACCTAGTAACAGCATCTGCTCAAAGACCAAGTTTAACATCCATTTCCCAGTGTGACTATTCCTATGAAAGAACAAAATGATGCTTAAAATGTGGTGTCAGCCCTCTATTTTTGCCATGGTGTGCATTTTTATATTCATGCATTAGTGCATGCATGTGTGCACACGCCTGCCACTGCACATGGGTGAGGCTGAAAGGCAAGCTGTGAATTGCCTTCCTCCTATCAAGTGGATCCTGGAAGTCAAACTCAGGTCACCAGCTTGGTGACAAGCACCTTTACATGCTGAGCCACCCTACCTGTCCATTATGCAGTTTCTTAACAGTTTTCAAAGTCTATATAGTCCTGGCTGACCCACAACCCAGAGATCCACCTGTCTCAGCCTAGAAGTAAAGGCATGCATTACCACATCAAGTCTAGTATGCACTTAAAAGTCTAGAGATCAGATGTTCCCAATAAGCACTTCAGTTTCCCCAGCAAGTGTCCACTGCAGTGAATACACTGCACACCTAACAAAGGCGGTGGTCAGAAACTGCCTTCTAAACAGCAAGG